>VZZY01006346.1:151677-165585 GCA_013400335.1 Eurystomus gularis | reverse complement strand
CGCGGGCCTCCGGTGGGGCGGCCGCGGGTCTGGCAGCCCCGGGGGAAGGGAAGGGAAAGGGGCTCCCCGGGCGGGGAGCGGCCGCGGGTGCCCCCGGCTCAGCGCTGGGCTCGGGAAGCGGAGCTGCTCTGCAGCCCAGGGCTTCGTGCTGCGCTTATATAATGCTTTGCAGTGTCACCAACGCGCCCCTCTAGTCAGATCCTCTCTTTACTCTGTCATCCGGGGGTCGGATGGCAGCGGCACGCTGCCTCCCCGGGGCTGCGGCTCCTTGAGTTTGCACAAAATAGGTGCTCGCAGACTTGTAGGACTTGGGGAATCACACTGATGTTTTTCTTGCTCGCTGTTGGAGACTGTTCTCCCTACCCACCCAGCGGAGAACTGAATATTCCTTTTCCTGCCTGGTTAGTAAACACTGATGTCATTCCCCTCTTGTGTAATCCTGTCTGTTTTCTGGTTGTGTACATTGATCTTCAGGCTCTGTACGAGGAGGGGGAGAGGTGGTGCTGTCAGCCCTTCTCCGTAGCTTCACAGTGAAAACAAAGGGAAAGCTACAGGGCTCACAGCGTGGGGCTTCTTCATGGTGGCAGCGCAGGGCTCTGAAGCGCAGGGCTTCTCTCTAGTCCTCTGAAAAGCGGGCTTCAAATCGTTGGATATATGTGGAAACATCCCCGCTGTGTTCGGATAGAGGTGTTTTAGATCCAGGCGTGGGAGAGTTCACAGCCCACCAGTACTGACTGGTTTTTTCTTTCCTAGGTCACGGTAAAAATCACAAAGATGCTGCCTCGGTCAGGGCCACGCACCCGATACCCGCAGCCTGTGGCATTTATTACTTCGAAGTGAAGATCGTCAGTAAAGGCAGAGATGGGTAAGTGCCTCGTTCTGCAGCTGGTGCTGAGTGTTGGGCAGTTCTGCTGCACTCTGCCCTCCTTTCCGGAAGGGCGAGAGGTCCCGTGGCTGCTGGGTGTGACAGGCAGGTACATCACCATCACGGGGAGCTGCATCCTCTGGGTTAACAGATGTAAATGTGGGAGAATGCCCTGGAAGCAGAGGCCCTTAGAGCTGCTTTCTGTGCTCTTTGATACGGGCGGCTGTAAAAATTGAGGAGGCCTCGGGTCTCTGGTGCCACCTCTTGCTGGGTGGTGTTTCCTCTTGCTGGCTGGGTCTGGTCTCTCGGATTTCTGGAGTTATGATGCCTCAGAAGTGGAGTGAGATGGAAGGGAGGGACCTTGAACTTGATTTTCGATTGTTAGAGCGATGGTTGCAGGGTGAAGGGTGGTCCTGGCAGTGCTTGAGCAGTGGAAGGAGAACTTCTGAGGCTGTTTTCTAGAAACCTCATGTGCGTGGTCAAGGAAACGATGTTCAGACGAGATGATTGTGAATATAAGCTGGAATTTGCGCTACTTCTGTTGTCTCTAGTCTAGGAGCTGAATTTGGACTCAAGTCATTATCTCAGGGTAGATTGCACCAGAGAGCATCTGTCATGGCAGATAACAACCGGGGAGCCTTGGGACGCTGTGCTGGATCCAGAATGCTGAAAATGAGAACGCTTTTCCCGACCCAGTCGTGGTTTTGTGGTGGTATTTAATATCGTAGGCTGTGGTTGAGGCTGCGTTTGCTCTGTCAGGATGTGCTACTTCCAACAGTAGCAAGTGGGAGAACTGCAAAAGCAGCAGATCCTCCTGGTAGCATGAGAAGCAGCCGCCCTTCACCAGGCAGCACCTCCGTGAGCTCAGCTGGGGCCTGGGGCTCTGCCGGGCTTGCAGTCACTGTATTGGGCAGTATTTTGATCCAAGGTGTAACTGAACCAACCAAGATGTTGGTGGAGTCCTTTTAAAGCGACGTTCGGGAGGTTGGAAAGCAGTAAAGGGACATTTCTAACACGGTCTGGGTTTCTAGTGCTAGCGTGGATTTAAGTTTTAATTGTTACAAAGGTATCAGCCTGCTCTGTGTGTGTGTCTTTGGCCTTTTCCGTTGCTAAAGGATGAATATCACAGATCGTTAATTTATTAAGTCCCTCAAGATCACCTTTGAACTCTGGCCGGTTTGGGGGCCTTGGGGAAGGGCACAAAACATTCCTACTGAAAACCAAAGCTGTAACTTCTTCCTGTTGAGGTTTTGCGCCGTCCTTGTTGAGTTGAGCAGCGGCCTGTTTACAGAGGGACTCGCGGAGGATCTCGGATTGTGCTGTGGTTGGACCTGTAACCATCGTGAGGTTGTCTGGGCACTTCTGGATGCGGGGACAAGACCATCTTCACTCTTCCACTTCCTGGCTTGGCGCGGAACTGCTGGGCTGGTTTGAAGCCCCGCACTTGATTCGTTTATGTGACTGCTAAAATTGAAATGCCTTACAGGGAACTCAAAGACAATTTTCCAAAGAAATCACATGACAAAAGGTCACTGAGCAGCACTTAGGCCTTCCTGTGTTCTAGATCAATCTTCCCCGGAGATATGGAACCTGCTGCTTGTTCTCCAAGATAAGAGTTTTCTGTATTAATAGCCTGTTGTTGTTTTGGCTGTATTCTCTCATTACAGTTACTTTGCAGGAATACTCTCCGAGATATGGAACCGTGTGTTTTAGTACTATAGTGATATGTTGATAGCTGTGCTGTGAAGTCGGGGCCGTGGTTGAGAGCTTGTCCGATGTCTCAGCCAGTCCTGTGCCTGGTTTTTCTTATGCTGGCAGAGAGCTCCAATTTTTATAGAATCATAGAATCATTTAGGTTGGAAAAGACCTTTAAGACCATTGAGTTCAACCATTTACCCAGCACTGCCAGGGCACCACTAACCCATGTCCCTCAGCACCACATCTCCACGGCTTGGAAACCCCTCCAGGGATGGGGACTCCACCACTGCCCTGCCCAGCCTGGCACAGCCCTTCACAGCCCTTTCAGTGGAAGAAAATTCCTAATGTCCAACCTAAACCTCCCCTGGTGCATCTCGAGGCCGTTGTCTTGCACACCGTGGTGGTGGGGATTTGTGATTGTGAATTGTGAATTTACACTGTCGCTGCTGCCTGTCTGTCACCTTCGGTATGTTGTAACGGCGACCCAAGATGTCCCTTCTTAAGAAGCTCTCCAGTGTGGTGGCTTCAGTTTAAAGGAATAAAAGTCCAGGAATCTAAAGAAGGGATTGAAAAGAAGTTTTCAAGTGCCATAAGTAGCAAAGCGCATCCCTGGGAACTCAACTGGAAGCCCTTTAGCAACAGGAAGCAGAGGAATCTTTCTGAGTTCGTCTCCTGAATGGGCACCTCAGGTGTGAAGTCTCTGCTCTGTAGCTCGTTGTGCAGAGCCGTGCCCGTGTGACTGACTCACTGCGTCTCTCTTGCTGGAGCTGGTGCTGTCTTTTCACACTTAGGTTTAAAAAGTGAGCAATCGGGTTTCCAGACAAGGCTTTAAAACTCCTTTGGTGGAGTGCATCTCAGGAGGCGTGCCTCGAGGGGTTCTGGTCGGTTTTGCTCATAGCTCAAAGCCGTCGTCTTCCTGCACTGATGATCGTTAGCCCAGCGCTCTGCTCTCTGCTGAGGTGCTGAGGGTTGTTGATAGACAACAGAAGGTGGAAGGTGAAAAATGGGATAGAAGCTCCCAGTGGCTTTTGCTGGAGAAGTAAGAATCCTGAAGCTCACACTGTGGCTTTTTGCAGCCTGACAAGAGGTGTCGCCTGTCTGTGTTAAGCTGTGATAAGGTTCCTGAGGTGGCATCAGCCACTGCTGGTTCTGGATTGGTGGTGCCGCCATGGCAGGGAAAGCCGAGCGATAGAGGCAACTGAGGTATCAGTACCACCTTTTTCATGTCTCCCTTCTGCTACTTTCATGGGGTGATGTAAGTCCACCATGCTGCCGTTCTCTCCTTTGTCTCCTCCCACCGCATCCTAGCAGTAAGAACACCCCCTCACCTCCCTGCTGGTCACTTCTCTGCTCAGTTCGGCAAAGAGGGAGGCTCTGCAACACCACAGACACGTGTTGCTTTGGATTGTCCCGGCGCTGCACCCGTAGCTGGCAGAAAACCTTCCTCCTCTGCATTGTCTTTCCCCCCCGTCCTTCAGTGCACCTGCTCCATCAGGGTGCTCTTGTTAAAGAAGCAAAAGAAATGAAGATGATCTGAAGGCTGGAACATCTCTCTTAAGAGGCCAGGCTGAGAGAGTTGGGCTTGTTCAGCCTGGAGAAGAGAAGGCTCCAGGGAGACCTTCTTGCAGCCTTCCAGTATCTGAAGGGGCCTACAAGAAAGCTGGGGAGGGACTTTTTACAAGGGGTTGTAGTGACAGGACAAGGGGTGATGGCTTCGAACAGGAAGAGGGGAGATTTAGATTGGCAATTAGAAGGAAATTCTTCACTCTGAGGGTGGTGAGACCCTGGCCCAGGCTGCCCAGGGAAGCTGTGGATGCTCCATCCGTGGAGGTGTTCAAGGCCAGGTTGGACGGGGCCTTGAGCAACCTGGTCTAGTGGGAGGTGTCCCTGCCATGGCAGGGGGTTGGAACGAGATGATCTTTGAGGTCCCTTCCAACCCAAACCATTCCGTGATTTATGTAAACTCTTCCTGTGGCCATCACCAGACCTTTCTTCCTCAGCGTCAGTGAAATCTAGCTTGGTTTACTGGCAGATATTTCAAATCATGCAAGAGGTTCACTTGGTGCTCTTAAGCTTTGAAGATGCATCAGCTTTTCTTAGCTTTGGATCTGCTGCTGCCCATGCCCTGCGATACAACCACAGTGCTCTGAGTTAGGTGGTGGAGACTTTCAGCTCAGTGGTGACTGTTTCTCATCCTGATGGCTTTTTTTTCTTTTTAGTCTTTATTGATAAGAGGTCATGTTTATTTACCAGAGTTTCTTCGCGTGTGTGTTTTGTGGGGTTTTGTTTGTTTTGTGGTTTTTTTTTTTAGGAGAGGCTGCCAGGCTACCCTTGAAACATCCTCTGAGGAGGAGGCTGGGAAACACAACAAATCCGATCTGTCAGTAGATCGAGCTGTTGTTTGTGCTACTCTTTGTTTGAGGAGATGGTTCTTACCCTCCGAGTAAAGAACTCAAGCCGACAATCTCTAGTTCCAGCCCTCTTCTTGCCTCCTTGTCTGCACGGAGCACACAGGGAGTGGTTCCACAGCGCTCTGAGATGATAGAGGTCGAGGCTGTGGGGTTCCCCCCTCCCATGGCCGGATGCTTCTGTGCCTTCCCCCACGCTGGGCCGGTGGTGAGCCGGTTCAAGGAGATAACTCGTTGGATGCTGGCCACATCAAAAGAATTACGATGATTTAATCTGACGTCACCATCAGAGAATTATTTGAGGACTGCTTTTCAGGGTTCTCCTCCCTTAGTCGAAGGCGAGGCAATAAAGGGATGGGCTGAGCTGGGAGAGGGAGGGTGGCAGCACCCTCGTTTGGTTCGGTTCAAAGTGGTGTTGGGCAGTTTTGTCTCGCTGGGTGCTTAATTCCTGAGCCGTTGCGTGCGTGTCTCCTGGGTGGTGTCAGCTGGAACAAAAGAGGCACCGGGTCACGGGTTGTGTTGAGGGAAATCCCAGCTGGACATAGGAAAGATTCTTCCTGGTGAAAATGGTTAAGCACCAGAAGAGGGTGCCCAGAGAGGCTGTGACATCTCCACCTTCAGATTTCCCTGGGCAAGGCCCCAGACCGCCTGATAGAACTTTCAGAGTTATGCTTTGGGCAAGAGGGTGAAGAAGGAAGGTCCCAAGGTCCTTTCCAGTCCAAACCTCTCTGTGGTGGCAGCTTGGATGGCTTCCTTCCAGCATTCCCCGGATGAGCAGACTGGCAGAAGTCTGTGGGCCTCTTCTGTCCCTGAGCTGCCACAAATAACTCCTGCTTTTATCCCAGTGGTGTTTCGAGCAGCTCAACCTTCACCCTGTTTGAAGCACCGGGCTCTAACCCTCACTCTCTCTCCCCCGTGCGTGTTTCTGTTTGCTGTTGATTTGTCAGCACATCTCACAGCTTCTCTTTCCCCATTAGCTCATCTCTGCCTGGTAAACAGGAACGGCCGAAGACTCATCCGGGCAGGGCAGCCAACCCACAGCGTGCAGGCTCTCGTGACTCAGGAGGACAGGTCATCTGCCTTGGCCTCCTTTGTGCGAGGGCAAGGTGAATTGTGTCATGGGCGGCAGCGCTTGCTCCTGACCGCCACTTCCGTTTCTTGACCTGTTTTACCTCCTCCAGCCATGTGGTGGGTGGTGATGGGGTGTGAGTGGGGAGGACGTGCCAGAGACTGACCCTGATTGCGAACAGATTCCTGATCCTAGCAAAGGTCACCTGTCCTGCAGCCTCTTCTCCATTTCTGGAGCCCTGGCCCAGGCTGCCCAGAGAGGTTGTGGAGTCTCCTTCTCTGAAGACTTTCAAAACCCATCTGGATGTGTTCCTGTGTGACTTACCCTAGGTGACCCTGCTTTGGCAGGGGGGTTGGACTACATGATCTCCAGAGGTTCCTTCCAAGCCCTCCCATGCAGGGATTCTCGTGCTCCAGCAGCCTGTGGGTTGCCTTTGCAGTGGCAGTTTTCTGCTGGCAGCTGTCTTTGGTGATGCTTTGGTGTTGGGTAGCGGCTTACTCATGGACACTTTGGCATGCTGATGTTCCGCAGCCAGCCTGACCTCTCCACCTGGCACAACCTGCTGCCTCTCCCCGGTGGCTCTGTGCAAACAGACCAAGTGTGGTCTGCGGGCAGAGAAGGTCCCAAGTGGGGTGCTGGGCACTTTCATGAGGACTTGGGGCCATCTTAGGAAGGCTGCTGAAAGCACCAGTCTAGCTTTGCTTCTAGCCGTCTTCTATTTTTAAGCCTTTTCCTTGGTGCCAGCACTAATGACTGCGTCATGAGCTGGATCATGGTCACTGTCTTTTTGCTGGGTCATAGAATCATCGAATGGTTTGGGTTGGAAAGGACCTTAAAGACCATCCAGTTCCAACCCCCTGCCATGGGCAGGGACACCTCCCACTAGACCAGGTTGCTCAAAGCCCCATCCAACCTGGCCTTGAACAGCTCCAGGGATGGAGCATCCACAGCTTCCCTGGGCAACCTGGGCCAGGGTCTCACCACCCTCAGAGCGAAAAACTTCCTTGACAAAGTGCCTTCTGTGCATTAAGTGAGGACGAGGAGGCCCAGAGAGGTGGAGGAGGAAGGGTAGGAAGCCATGGGTGATGGGGTGCGTTGCATTCTTCTTCCAGCACCGTTTCACGTCTGCTTTGGGATGTGCAGCCTGTTGTCCAGAGATGCTGGCCGGCACTAGCTTAGGTCGCGGGAGGAAAGTACTTTGAGGAGAGCGGCCGAGGAGCTTAGTCCGTACCACAGCCTGTTTAAAATCTTCTAGCTTTCATACACAAGTGCACCCGATCCCACACTGAAAAACAGCTTCCTTTCTCTCCGAGAAAGAAAAATAAAGCTCAGACGTGTTGGTTGTTCAGCAGCCTTTACATGAGTAACGAGCAATCTGCCCCTCTCCTCCTCTCTTACTCCTCCCTGCCAACTTTCCATGTCTCCTCAGCCGATGGTGAGTGTGGTTGCTCTTTGAAAAGCCTTTCGCTCCTGTGCTCTAATGGTTTCCAGATGCTGACAGAAGGTCTGTCCATGTCCGTGTGCCTCCGTCAGCTGGTTCTACCTTGTCATGCGTGTCTGGATGTGGCTGCAGGGAAGGCTGAGGGACGTTCTGGGGCAACCGAGGACTTGTGGTGTCCGCACGTGCTGCGTGATCCCTTAGTTGTAGCTGATAAGCCTGTAAATAATTGATTTCCTCTGCCTGTTTGACTTTTTCCATCCTGGTTTCCAAGAATCCAAGCCCAGCACAGAGAGGGGGTTGTTCTCTTCGCAGCTTTGAATTTATGCCGTTCCACAGACCTGCGTTTAAACCAACGCGTAAATAAATCCCCCGAGTAGACTGGGTCAACGCTTCTCACCTCGTCCCCCTTCCCAAACAGTCCTGCCCGAGCAAGTCTTGCTTGTTGAGCCACCGGCTGGTGGAGGTTTGGTGCTCTGAGGTGTAGCCACGCTCGTTTTCTGGGGCGGTTTCACGCCAGTCGGCGACACCTCACCCAAGTTATTTTTATTTTTGTCGTCGTTCTGCTGAGCTCTTACAAACGGGATTAATCTCGAGAGCGGCTTTTTCGGTGTAAAGCAAGTTGTGAGGCTGGAATATCTGCTTTGCTGTTGATAGCTGCTTTTTTAATTGCTTTTTTTTTTTTAAATCAATAAAGTAGAAAGCCAAACTCGTGGCTTTATGGCAGTATCGTGAACCAATCTATTTTCGTGGTAGAATATCAACTTCTCCTTAAAATAACTAGTGAAATTAGGGAATAAAATGGTGTAAAGTAGGTGCTGTGTGACTTTTCCACTTGTGTGCATGGAGGTACGTCTGAAGCCTGAGATCTCCGAGGTTTCAGGCTGTGATAACTTCTTTCCTTCTGTTATTTTATGTTTTCTTTTTTGCCCAGTTAGAGTTGTGAGATTTGGCACGATAAAGGAGAAGCATTTCAGGAAAGGGTGTTGGTTTGGGGTTTTTTGGGGGGTGGTTTTCCCTCCCCTTTCCTCTACTTATTTCTGAATATCTGTTATAGAAAAGGTGGGAATATGGTAAAAAATAAACTCCGGCAAAATCGACTGGACGTCTTCAGAATATGTGTGTAAAACAGGATTATTATGCTCCAGTTCTTCAGGATGTGTTTACAGTGAGTACATCAAATCCTATACAGGATAATGGGAACTAGTTGAAATGTCCTAGGCTTACAAATCTCAGCATTTCTCTGTTTAATAATTAAATTGTGTCAATTGCATAATAGAGGGGAAGCTTTTCTGCTTCACGTGGAAGCTCTGGGCTGACGAACTGCTGAAGAATTTATCAGCCACCGTGGAGCTGAACTCGTCCTTCAGCTCTGCCACAGGCCCCGCTCGGCCCGTGGGGCTTTCCCAGCGCCCACCTTAACTCTGCCTGTCACTGTTGGAAAGAAAAAAATATTCTTAGTTCCTAAATACATCTGCCCAGACGTTCCTTTTGTGACTTTTTCTGCCATGTGGTTTTTTTTGTGTAATGAAAAAAACAGATCTCAGGTAACTAGGGCAGCTATTTCTTTTTGTAATTCCATGGAAACTCGTGGTAGCGGGCAGAGCCTCCTTTTGTGAGGACTTTTCTCGTCCATGTCGTGATGGAAGCCTGAAGCAGAGCCAACCAGCCTGTGAGGATGGGAGCCAGCTGCCTGGCAGCGGAGTGTTTTCTTCTGAACTGATTCCATTTATCATAGAGTGGTTTTCGTTGGAAGGGACCTTAAAGATCATCTACTTCCAACCCAGAGACACCTCCCACTAGACCAGGTTGCTCAAAGCCCCGTCCAACCTGGCCTTGAACACCTCCAGGGATGGAGCATCCACAACCTCCACCACTCAGATTTATATAATTTCCCTTCTTTTTTGGTGGCAAAACCAGGAACTTGAGCTGCTGTTTGAAGCTCGAGAACAAGCCAGCTTTCAAGAGCAAAAAAAGTTGGAAAACTAAGTTGGTGGAACACCTTAGCTTTGGATCCAGTTGCTTTCACCCACGGTATACTGCAGGTGATGGTGCCTGGGGTGGCAGATGGAGAAGGTCATTCTGGTCTGGCAGAGATCTTTAGCCTGGTGAGGCTTGTATTAGACCTTTTCTTTCTTAAATGGCGCTCAGGTCAAGTCTTCCTCTCCAATCTGTATTTTCAGTGTTCCTACATCTATTGCTAACGTATCTCACCAGGCTCTTCCCTTCCTGAAGGTAACAGAAAAGGGGCAGATTTGGCCCTTCCTACGACTGACAGATAAATGTGACCCTCAGCTTGGGAGCTGGCAATCTGATACCGGGGTCTAGCAAGAATAACTTTCCATTCTTCCTCTAGTTTTGTCAGTATTTACTCCAAAACAGACGGAGACGATGTGTTGTGTCCCCAGATGGCTGCCTCTTGGTTTTGTTCTGCTCGCTCCCCTTCCATGCCCCTTGGCTTTCAGAGGTTCTCTGCCTCTCCTGGGGCCAGTGTGTGGTGGACGGACTCCTCCGTGCCTCAGGATACTCGTAGTTGTTTTAACTGAGCTCTTCAGAGTTCTGTTTTCTTGCCTTTATCTGCTGCTTTTCAGCCTTGCGTTATTTGTCTTTCCTGACCTCCTCTTGGGGAATTGGGATTCTTGTCATCTGTCTGGACTTCTGCAAGGCCTTTGCCACAGTCCCCCACAACATCCTTATCTCAAAGCTGGAGAATTGTGGGTTCAATGGGTGGACTGTTCAGTGGATAAAGAACTGGCTGGATGGTCGCATCCAGAGAGTGATGGTCAACGGCTTAATGTCCAGATGGAGGAAGGTGACGAGTGGTGTCCCCCAGGGGTCTGTGCTGGGACCAGTGTTGTTTAATATCTTCATTAATGATATTGACGGTGGCATTGAGGGCACCCTCAGCAAGTCTGCAGATGATACCGAGCTGGGGAGTGCAGTTGATACGCCTGAGGGACGGGATGCCATCCAGAGGGACCTGGACAGGCTGGAGAGGTGGGCCCAGATGAACCTTATGAGGTTCAACAAGGCCAAGTGCAGGGTCCTGCACCTGGGCCGGGGCAACCAGCATTATCAGTATAGGCTGGGAGAGGACATACTGGAGAGCAGCCCTGTGGAAAGGGACTTGGGAGTGCTGGTGGATGAAAAACTGGATATGAGCCACCAGTGTGCAAAGGCAGCCCAGAAGGCCAATCACATCCTGGGCTGCATCAAGAGAACTGTGGCCAGCAGATCAAGAGAGGTGATTCTGCCCCTCTACTCTGCCCTGCTGAGACCTCACCTGGAGTATTGCGTCCAGCTCTGGAGCCCCCAGCACAAGAAAGATGTGGATGTGTTGGAGTGTGTCCAGAGGAGAGCCACCAGAGTGATCAGGGGAATGGAGCATCTCTCCTGTGAAGACAGGCTGAGGGAGTTGGGGCTGTTCAGCCTGGAGAAGAGAAGGCTCCAGGGGGACATTATACTGACCTTCCAGTACCTGAAGGGGCCTACAGGAAGGCAGGGGAAGGTCTGTTCACAAGGGTTTGTAGTGACAGGACAAGAAGTAATGGTTTTAAGCTAGGAAAAGATAGATTTAGGTTGGATATTAGAAAAAAGTTCTTTAGCATGAGGGTCATAGAGCACTGGAAGGGGCTGCCCAGAGAGGTGGTGGAGGCCCCATCCCTGGAGACATTCAAGGTCAGGCTCGATGAGGCTCTGAGTAACCTGCCCTAGGTAGATGTCCCTACTTGTGTGGGGAGGTTGGACTGGATGACCTCTGGAGGTCCCTTCCAGCCTGAAACACTCTATGATTCTATGATTCCCGGAGCCCCTTCCGTGCTGTTTCGGAAGCGCCGTCACGGAACAGCCACACAACATCCGCGAACAAAACCCGCTTCCACTTCAGACATTCGTTATATTCCATTGTGAAGTAGTTCCAAAATATTTCTTGTGAGACCGAGGAGTCAGAGGCAGTTGGAACCCAGCATTTTACGTACCGTAGGTAAATTTTTTCTTTTTTTAAACAGTAACTTGTTTTTCTCGCTGCCTTTTCGCCCCTTCCCCCAAGGTGGTTTCAGGTGGTGAAGCGATACGGGTTATCATTTCTCACCACTCTTCCCACCTGGCATGAAGTCAGGGCCTCACGCAACAAGAATGATAATTCGGAGCTGTGCATGAGACACCCGGGAAGCCTGAAATGCCACCGGTGGGACGGGGTGTATGTAGTCATCTCTGGCCGTATTATCGTAACTCTCGTGTGGATTGAGCGGGCGGCGTGATAGCTGGGAGGACAGGATTCCTACCGGAGAGGTGTGGCTACATGAAACCAAACTCAGGCTGCAGTAAGGCTTTGAATCACCGGCTGGCCTCGGGAGGAGAGGAACACCCCGGGTTTAACTCGTGGCTCCGCTGGGTTGCCTGGTTTTGGCCGAGCCACGTAAGGCAACGCCAATCCCAGGAATTTCCACCGCTTGTTAGCGATGTTGTTTGTTCGGCAGCTGAGCACGAAGCGACTGCTTTACTGGGAGTCGTGGCCTACAAAACAAATGATGAAACGCCTCTGGTGTTAGCCCTTACCTTGGTGTACGTAGTAGAGCGTGCTCTGAGGAGAGACTGTGTCAGGGTGTCACCTGTGAAGGACGGTGCTAGGCTGGTGACCATTAGGTAGCCAAGCAACTCTAAACCGATCTGTTTTGACACCTTCATTTTCCCAGCTTTCAGATGGGATGAATTTTGTCTCCCTTCCCAGGCTCTTTGGGAGAGGAGCAGGAGGGATTCCTTCACCGTTTACAGGGGCTTGTAGCGATAGGATGGGGGGTGATGGGTTCAAACTGGAAGAGAGGAGGTTTAGATTAGAAATTTAGAAGAAGTTCTTCAGTCTGAGGGTGGTGAGACACAGGCACAGCTTGCCCCGGGAGGTTGTAGATGCCTCAGCCCTGGAGGTGTTCAAGGCTAGGTTGGATGGGGCTTTGAGCAACCTGGTCTAGTGGGAGGTGTCCCTGCCACGACAGGGGGTTGGAACTGGATGATCTTTGAGGTCCCTTCCAACCCAAACCATTCCATGATCCTGACTTGGTACCTTTCAACAGGTTGAGAAATAAATAAGGAGAAACCATAACATTTTTCTTTTCATGGCTATACTCTTCATAATTCTGCTCTGGTAACTGTCAGAACTAGCATCCGAGATGAGTACTCTTTTTAAGTTTCCTGGAGAAAGCTTTTTGGGTAAAGAAATGACTCCTTTGGTTAAAATACACTGCCCTGGTCCAGTTAGGACTGAGGACTGTTTGCTTTCCCCCTCCTTCTGCCCCACCATGATTTATTTTACATCTCACAGTTGCCTCCTCAGTGCTTTCCAGGCCTTCCAAAGGAGATGTTCTTTGCTCCTGGGATTCTTAAAAGTGAAGAATACAAAGCATGGAGAACATGAGTTCTGTGCTTCATCCCTGCGCTCGAGAAGCCAAAGAGGTGCAAGTGCTCTCAAAGGACAAGTCTCTTCTGAAGTTTGTCTGCTGTGTTCACAAGGATTTTTGTGGGTTCTTCACACAAAGCAGCTTTAGAGCAGCCAAAAAACCTCTTTTACGTTGACTTTTTGGCAGACTCTCTGAGTATTATGTTTGTTCTGAAGAAACACCTTTTGCCTGGAAGCATTGCTCGTCTCAGAGGTGGGTTCCTCGTCTGGGGACAAACCAAACGCAGCCATCGGTGAACTCCTCGACTTGTCTGCGGGTGTAACACTTAGAACAGAATCTTTAAGAGATCCTTTGTTTGAATTTAGGTTAGTCAAATATTGTCACTCCTGCGAAATAACTTTTCTTGTAGCTTTTTGGATGCTTTCCACCCAGTGACAATATACAGCGCTTCCTGGCTGAGTTTTGGCTCTTTCCATCTGTTTTCCAGGGAAAGCCTTTTTATTGGCAGAAGCAAAAAAAAAACCCAACAACCCAGAGATAAATTTTAAATAGGCAAATTTAAATTGCAACATTGAAAGTCTCTGCACTGCACAATCCACCACACTGGTTCTCTTAGAAGCCAGGAGCAAACGCTGTGCTGTTTAAACACCCCTGGGCTGGAGCAGGGTATCTGCTGGCGTTTACTGCTGAAGTACTTGGCAACTAGGGGGGGGAACCAAAGAGCTTTGTCTCTCTGAACTTAATCCTACCATGGTCACGGTGCCATGAGGTCTAGAGGGGAGAACATTGGCAATCCTGCTGGTCCTGTGTGTGTGGAGCTGGTATCTTTTGGTATGAGGGCTTGTTACCAAGGTCCTTCGTTCATCTGTGGTGTGGCCAGTGCATGGATGAACACAAATACAGGTTGGGTGGAGTATGGATGGAGAGCAGCCCTGCGGAGAAGGACTTGGGGGTGCTGGGGGGAGAAGCTGGAGCTGAGCCGGCCCCGTGCGCTCGCAGCCCAGAGACAACGTCCTCCTGGGCTGCATCCCCAGCAG
>VZZY01006346.1:139619-151551 GCA_013400335.1 Eurystomus gularis | reverse complement strand
GCCTGTCAGAAAGCTGGGGAGGGACTTTCTACAAGGACTGTAGTGACGGAACGAGGGGTGATGGCTTCACGGAAGAGGGAGTCACGGAGTGACGGAAGAGGGGAGATTTAGATTAGATATAAGGAATAAGTTCTTCCCTCTGAGAGTGGTGAGACCCTGGCCCAGGTTGCCCAGGGAAGCTGTGGATGCTCCATCCCTGGAGGTGTTCAAGGCCAGGTTGGACGGGGCTTTGAACAACCTGGTCTAGTGGGAGGTGTCCCTGCCATGGCAGGGGGTTGGAACGAGATGATCTTTGATGTCCCTCCCAACCCATTCCATGATTCTGTGCTAGAGGAGGCAGAGCTGATGCTGTGCCTGGTGGTTCGTGTGGCTGCTTCTATTTATTCCAATTTTAAAATGCAACCAGTATTGACTGGGCAGGGCTGAGGTGCAGCAGAAGCCTGGAAGAATTTGGTGCTATGGTAACTGCCGAGGCTGCGGGTGAGTGGAGACAAGGCTCTTCTGAGTGAATCACCAGCGTGTGTCTGCGTTTATTTTTGTCTGTCTGCTCTATTTGGCATCGATCTACTGACGCAGCGTTTTTGGAGCTTCTGATTGAGTGTGGGGGGCAGTTCCAAGGATTCACTGCTGAGCAGATGGTTTTAGGAGGTCACTTCTGCCTAGCTTTAGTTAAGGGTAGAGAGCAGATTTAAACGTATCATTACCCAAAACCCTACTAAAGGATTTTTTTTTTTTCCACCTGTTTGAAAGTGGGTGCTGATGTTTCTGTGCGTCTTCTTCTAAGACGGTCTTGGAGTCCCTCAAAAAGGGACTCTGGTTGATGGAGTCTGTCCCCACCTGAAACCTCCAAGCCCAGGGCAGGCAGCCTCCATAGAGATTTAGATTGAATGTTGCAATTTATTCATTTAAAAACCCAAGCAGTGGGTTGTGCTCGATGATGCCCATAAATGTTTAACTACTTTTGAATCTGCTGTTTGGTTCGGAGCATTTGGAATCGAGGAAGCGAGAAGCTGCTCTGCACCAAGACGTTCAGAAAGCAGCTGCTGGCCGTGGTGGAGTTGAAGATGAATCTTTCATTTTCAAGAGACCAGAGTGGTTTTTAATCGGGGGCTTTGTAGGTCTCAGAGCTCATTTCATCCGTCACTTCTGATGCGTTAGTCGATACTAGACGGGAAAAGCAAAGTAGCTGAACAATAACCAGCAATCAAGTGTGTGACAGCTGGAAGCTCTGCATATAAACTATGGGTTGTGGAGCTGAACCCCAGCGTGGTGAGAGAGCCTTATTTTAGGTTGTCTGCAAATTCTGTGTCATTTTATTTTAGATGATCTACAAATTCTGTGTGGAGTTCCACAGTCGCTGTGGTCTTACTTTAAAAGTTTCTCTTAAGCTTTAAATGGGATGGTAAGTTGAGGAGCAAAATTTGTGAACCCGGCTTGTGGTCGTGTTCTTTTTCTTTTCCAGTGACGTTTCCATGGTGGTGTCTGTCTAGATTAAAGTGTAAACTTAAATTTAGACCTTCTGGATTTGTAGTACTTACGTGTTATAAAAGTACAAGCTTCTAGCCCTAATTTAAAGGCGTGTTGTCTGAAAATGGAAAGGTTCTGCCGTGAGAAGCTTTGCCCTTGGTTCCACGCAGGGGATTTGCTGCAGCGCACAAAAGAGGGAGGATGGATCTGCATAGAGAATAATAAAGTTAAGCAGGATAAGCTGAAGTGGGAGATGACCTATTTTATGCGAGTTCAACAATGATGTTATTTCTTGTCATTCCCAGCAGCCTGCGCGGTATTGCCGCCGTTGAGGTGGCAGCAGAGCGCAATGGCCCAACAAGGGATGGGTTGGAAGGGAGGCCATCTGAGTGCCGGAGCCGTGGTTCTGCTGAAGGTGTGTGCCGAGGTGGTGTGCAGATGTGGTGTCCGCACTCTCTGTTAAATTCCAGGCGTGCTGGAACGTCAACAGCAGCAGCAGCAGAGGCAGAGGAGCAGACAAGCACCCTTGGGCACTGAGAGGGGGACAGTTGGCCAGTGGCCCTTTGCTGTGTGACACTGAAACTGTGGAAGCTGACACCACCACATGATGAAGCTGTGCTAGAGGAGACAAAGCGCCCACAGTGTTTCACCTTCAGCTCAGCCAAATAGTTCAGGATATAAGAAACGTTCCCCTTGCCTGCTCATCAAACAAAGTCTGCCAGTAAATCCAGGAGGTCTTGGGCCTAGAGCAGGTGAAGGTGGTGAGGATGGTTCTGCCAGAGTAACTGCGTGGTCTGTGTCTGCACAGCTTTTTATCTCGGTGTCAGCTCTGGTGTTACTGCACCAGGCTTTGATGGCGCCTTTATTGTGCCTTCAAACAATGCAGGACTTTGAATCACAGCTCCCCCGAGGCTTGAACAGTTGGCACTTCTCACTGCTCTCTGAAGCAACGTAGACCTGGAATGTAGCTCTAGCTGTGGACTGCGGTCCCGACTGCTCACACGTGGAGTTGAGCAAAACTCCAAACAGCAAAACCCACCATCTAGCCATAAACATCCTTAAAATTCAGTTAATTCTTTAGAGATGTATGTCGCGTGACTGTGGGAGAGGCAATTCTTAGATGCCATCAATGACTTCTTCAGAGAGGCTGGTCAGGGAACTCATGAGCAAGGATGGAACTTCTGACTCATGCTCTCAGCAGTGCAGAAAATGTTTACCAAAAATGTGTCTTTATAAGTTACTCTGCACCGCTGACCGTAAGAACTCATGTTGAGCGTCCTTTCGGAAGCCCTACAAAAAGGTCCCCAAACCCTCCACTTCAGTGTTCATCAAGAAAAACCAACCCACCACCCAACAAGCAAAATAGCTGGGAAAAAGAAAAAATAGAAGCAGCTTGTTTCAGAAGAGTTAATAACAAGATGTGATCAGAAAGGTGAAATGCTTTCAGATGGTATCAGGACTGTTTAAGGAGATGTCATATTGGAGGATCAGAGTCAAGTGTGGAAACTGTTGGAGAGACTCAAAATGACTTGACAGTTGACATAATCAGACACGAAGGTGAAAGAGGATAAGGATACGCCCTCCAAAAGTTGAAATTAGTGAGAAAAATGGAAAGAACAAACATTTAGGTTTAAATGCTCCATCCCTGGAGGTGTTCAAGGCCAGGTTGGACGGGGCTTTGAGCAACCTGGTCTAGTGGGAGGTGTCCCTGCCATGGCAGGGGGTTGGAATGAGATGATCTTTGAGGTCCCTTCCCACCCAAACCATTCCATGATTCTTGTAAAAAAAACCAATAAGGTTGACCAAAAGGACTTGAGGGTCTGAAATGTTAAAGGAGAATTTTTGCTCTCAAAGCAAGCTGGAGATCAAACCAAGAGATGATTCAGGAAGGGCTCTGAAAAGCTGGCGGCGTTTAGAGGTTTCCAAATGCCAGCCTTTGCTTTGAAAGCATTATCTGGCTCAAGTCAAAGAGTTCGTCCAACAGCGTCGTTTGTCAGTAGATCACATGCTGGTCTTTGGTTTTAAATGGTGGCTCCTGGTGAGGGGTTAATACAACAACAGTGTGATTTATCCATGAAACACAGGAACAAGTCATGAGGCGATGTCTGCTCTTCATTCACGAGTCCTAAAGAATGAAATATTTCAGGCATTAACTGTTGAGTGTGATGTTTAAAAAGCCTCAATTACAGAGGAGAAGGAGAGGAGAGGAGTGTGTGGCTTTGCTGGTTTTTTTTAAGGGCTCCAAAGGAATGAGATCACACAGGGCTTTCTCTCAAAGCCTCTTCTATCCTTGAGATCTCCACATCAGAGCAGAACATTCCTTGTTGTATTTCTTCAAGTGGACACAAGGTTCAGGAGGCCTTCAGCTGAAGAGCTGCAGGGCTCGTGGCGACGTGCCAGGCAGCACTCATCCTGGCGTGTTTTGTTGGTGAGGTCAGGGTTGTTCCCTAGATGAGGAAGCAGACTTTCCTGGATGATCTCTTCTCCTTGGTGACTAGGAAGAAAGCTGGGTCAAGCTGGTATAATTAGATGATGACTTAGCTTGTGGCGTATGCGTGTGCCTCAGGAAGTTCTGTCTTTTCTCAGCTTGGTCGATATTCTGCTTTATGCCAAGAGTCTGCTGCCTGTCAGCAAAAGTGTCCTCAAGTCAAGAGAGCATTGAATAATTTGGGTTGGAAAGCGTCTCTGTAGGTCATCCAGTTCAGCTCCGCGTTCAGCTCCACAGGGCCAACTTCTAAGTTAGATCAGGTTCCTTGGGACAATGCACAGTCAACTTTTGACTGTCTCTAGGAGTGGAGATGCAGCAGCTTTTCTGGGCCCTTCTGCCAATGTTTGATCACCCTCATGGGTAAAATATTTTCAGTAATGTGTAATTGGAATCTTCTTTGTTACAACTGGCCTGTTGTTCCTCATGATTTTGGGGTGTATGTGTCTGAAGTCTGGCTGCACCTTCCCTTGACCTGCTGGCTGCACTCTTGGGATGTGGGTGGTGGGAGTAGTTCTTCTTTATTGAGTTGTTTAATCGTAGTGGTCTTCTCCCCTACTCTTTCCTTCCCCACTTCTTTTTCTGGGCTTTCCCGAGTCTCCTCTTCAAGTCATAGGTATTTGTCCTGAGCCTGTAGTATGATGTCTTCACCTCATGTTTGTGTCTCTGCAGGCATTTCTGTTACCTTGGTCTCTTACCTTTAAACCGGTTACTTTAAGATCTTCTGGTGAAGGACCTTTCCAAAATCTCTCTATGTTCCAACAGTGGTCATTTGCTTATGATGCTCTAAAGTCTGTCCTCATCCTTTTTGTGGCAGTTGTTGGTGCTTGGGTAGGGATGTTTGGCAGGCCCTGTTTTCTATCACGATAAGGAAGTGGAGACCGGCAGTTGATCTCTGTTCATAAGAAGCTCAACATTCTCACTGGATGTAGAAGATCAGAACAGTGACTAGTTGCTGTTGTCTTAGGTGACGATTGCCATGATTCTGTCCTTCACATCTCCACCCAGGTGCATTTCAAAGGAGTTCTAGGCCAAAGATGAAACAAAATCTTCCCCTCTGGACTCTGTGCAACAAAGGTACCAGCAGTTATGGTGTCCCTCCTCAGATGAAGCTGGGTTTTTCATGCTTATACTGAGTTACTGAGGAGAAGGTAGTCTGGAGGATAGGTTCTGTTGTCCTTACAGGCCTGTGTGAGTTTAGGTTTTGGGATGAATGCGCAGAAGTCTTGCCTTGTCTCACAGAATTGCTGTGGCTGGAAAAGACCTTTAAGATCATCAAGTCCAACCATTCTCTGACTTTACCAGGCCCACCTCTAAACCATGTCCCTCAGCACCACATCTAGACGGCTTTTAAATACATCCAGGGATGACGATTCAACCAGTGCCCTGGGCAGCCTGGGCCAGTCTCTGAGAACCCTTTTGGTGCAGACGTTTTTCCTCATGTCCAACCTAAACCTCCCCTGGTGCAACTTGATGCCATTTCCTCTTGTCCTGCCGGTTGCGACTGGTGAGAAGAGACCAACACTCACCTCCCTACAACCTCCTTTCAGGGAGCTGTTGAGAGTGAGAAGGTCTCCCCTGAGCCTCCTTTTCTTCAGACTAAACAACCCCAAGTCTCCACCCAGTCCATGTATCTCTGAAGCAATGCTGGTCTTTACTGTTGAGCTTTCTACTTCAGGACATAGTGCAGGCTATGGAGGGCTTAATTTTGTCTGAATCCTCCCTGCTCCACTCTTTGAGGCAGCAGAAATCTCAGAGATATCTTTTGTTAGGCTGTATCTTGGCAGCCTCTCATCCCTACTTGGGAGGGAACATGCCCAGGCAGATGCTGGCTGACCTTTGGCTGACAGCTCCCTGAGCGCAGGTGGAAAGATCCCTGTGTGTCTTTCCATACTCACAGAGCAAGGTGAGGAGGATTATCTCCAGGGTGGGGCCAGTCAGATCTAAAAGCTTTGGGCTTTTTGGGCCCAGGCCAACCTCATGAAGTTCAACAAGGCCAAGTACAAGGTCCTGCACCTGGATCGGGGCAACCCTAAGCACAACTACAGGCTGGGCAATGCATGGATCGAGAGCAGCCCTGAGGAGAAGGACTTGGGGGTGCTGGGGGGTGAAAAGCTCAACATGAGCCAGCAATGGGCGAGTGCAGCCCAGAAAGCCCCAACCATGTCCTGGGCTGCATCAAAAGAAGTGTGGCCAGCAGGTCGAGGGAGGGGATTCTGCCCCTCTGCTCTTGTGACACCCCACCTGGAGCAGTGCCTCCAGCTCTGGAGCCAACACAAGAAGGACATGGACCTGTTGGAGAGGGTCCAGAGGAGGGCTGTGAAGATGATCTGAGGGCTGGAAGCCCTCTGCTGTGAGACCAGGCTGAGAGAGNGAAATACTTCACTCTGAGGGTGGTGAGACCCTGGCACAGGTTGCCCAGGGAAGCTGTGGATGCCCCAACACTGGATGTGTTCAAGACCAGGTTGGACGGGGCTTTGAGCAACCTGGTCTAGTGGGAGGTGTCTCTGCCATGGCAGGGGGTTGGAACTGGATGATCTTTGAGATCCCTTCCAACCTAAACCATTCTATGATCCTATGCTATCTGCAGGAAGCCATCATTTCACCTGTGTCCTGGGGCTTGGAGTGGAGGAGAGTACACTCAGGGCATTAATTTGCGTTTCTGCAGGCCCTGTGTCCAAGCTGGATGGTGCTGGAGTGTCCACAGTCCTGGCTTAACAAGCCTTGAGCTCTTCTTTTTAGTAGACAGGCTGCAGGCTTTTAGCCTTTCTGCAGAGGATATCAGATTTGCCGCGTGATAACGTACGTCGTAGGTATTTTGGAAACCCTCACAAATCTCTCTTTATCCTCCTAAATGAGGAAGAGGAAATCCAGCCAAATGTCCTGGAATCTGTCCTCTGTGACTGGAGAGTTTCCGAGATGAACTTGTTTGCCCTAAATGTCACCGGGAGGTTCAAATCTCCTGTTCCTGAACCAGCTGCTCCCAAAGCCTCTTCTGGGTTTTTTTTTTCTAGGTTCAATGATCTTACTATTTCCTTTATCAAACACTGATGCTTTCCTGGTGCTTGTGTAGTTACATCATTTGTACGTGGTGACAGCTGAAGGGCCTCAAATTGTACCAGGGGAGGTTTAGGTTGGACATCAGGAAGTATTTTTTCACTGAAAGGGTCATCAAGGCCTGTCCCAGGCTGGGCAGGGCAGTGGTGGAGTCCCCATCCCTGGAGGGGTTTCGGAGCTGTGGAGATGTGGTGCTGAGGGACACGGTTTAGCAGTGGACTTGGTAGAGTAGGGTTATGGTTGGCCTGGATGATCTTAAAGGTCTTTTCCAACCTAAATGATTCTCTGACCTGGGCTGGCCTTTCGTGGTTGTAGCTGGCCATCACTTTGGCATAGCTTGATTTATCAGCGTTCACGCCAAGAAACTTTGAACTTCAAGAGCCCTAGTCTTGCTCCTGGAAAACACTGAGCTGGGGGAAGGGAAGTTACGAGTCCAGCAATAGGTTCTCTGTATCGTGTTCGTGTCGTGTTCCATACTGTTCTGGCCAGACTCTTCTCAGTAGTGTCCAGTGACAGGACAAGGGGCAATCGTCACTAACAGGTAAACAGGAGGTTCAACCTACCCATAAGGAAATACTCCTTTACTGTGAGGGTAACAGCACTGGAACAGGCTGCCCAGAGATGTTGTGGAATCTCTGTCTCTGGAGATGTTCAAAACCCATCTGGACATGTTCCTCTGATCTACTCTAGATGACCCTGCTTTGGCCAGGGGGATGGACTAGATGATCTTCAGAGGTTCCTTCCAACCCCTACCATTCTGTGATTCCCCTGAAGATAACCCTAAGAGGCCAGGGGCAAAGGTGGACCATCAAACGGTTATCAGTTCGGTGGTGGGTTGTATGGATAACTCAGTTTGTGACTCCAGGGAGAATGGCATCATGCCTTGGCTGGTAGACACAAAGTGCCCAGCTCTCCCAAGGCGTCGGAATGTTCTGCCGGTTGCTGAGTGTGAAGTGAGAGCTGTGGTCCCTGCGGCACAGGGAAGAGCAGAAAGGGTTCTGTGAAATTTTTTAACTGTTAAATAGGAAGTTGAACCCAGGACCTCTGCTGTGGCGAGCTCCAAAGTGTTCTTCTCCTCCTTTGCCCAGTGCTCTGCTTGGCCCCGCACCAGAAGGAGAGGTGAGGAGGAACAGTTCTGGTATGTTGCTGAGAAACTGGTCTGAGGAGGAGGGTCTGGATGCTCTGGAAGCTGGAGCTCTGCCAAAGCAGAGCATGGTTTGTAAAGAATGGGTTGACTTAAAGCGCCGTAAAACTGGCGTTTGGGTGTTTAAATCTGGAAGGTCATGCTACCAAGATGGGAAGTGTCCAAGAAAAAGTTGGCCATGTTTGTGAAGATTTGCTACTATTTATTAAAGAGATCATAGACTAAGAGTTGATGAACTTCTAGATCTCCCAGGCTTATAATTTCTGTGTAACCAACAACAAAAAAATCAGTTATTACCATTTCTGTGTTATTTGATTGTGGTGGTGGCGTGAGATGGAGAAGCCAAGGACAGGGAGCAGTGGCTGCAAGAGACTTAACCCCCGTAGCTTGAAGAAATAGAACTTTGGGGTCAAATGATGAGATTATTTTTAGATGTGGTTAATATTGTGGTGGAGGAAGCCACAGGAAGAAAACTGATGCTGGATTTATACCTTCACATGAACAAGTGTCCAATAGTAACGGTTGGTTTTGAAGCACAGTAACCAAAAAATACAGAAACTTGTTAAAGACAGAGCAGAGCAGCTGTTCCTGTGGTTCCAGGAGATGTTCAGGGAATTACAGGCCATGCACATTAACAGAAATAGAATAAACAAAATGGGCACATGCATCAATAGCACAGGGAGGAAGAAGAGCCTTTCGAGGGCTGGCTATGCCTTACAAGTCCTGGTGAACACGGAGGTGGATGAAGGTCACTGCGCATGGATTTGCAAAAGCCATTTGGCAAGGTCCAGTCTCAAAAATTCCTGAGGAAGGTGAAGGGAATGTGGGATGAAGTGAAGGAGGTAGTGAATTATTAGGTAGGAAGCAGGGTGGAGAAATGAGTGGTCCACGTGTGTGTGTCATGCCCCTTCTCCTCCCTGGAGCTGAGGATGTCAGCCGGGGATGTGTTCTACACCTCTGATGTTCACTGCGTTCATAGATGACCTGGAAGTGAAATTAATGGTGATGCTCTTTGCTGATGGTATGAAGCTGATGAGAGTTGTGTAATCAAGGGTTGGCTGTGGATGATGAAATGCAAGATGCAGTTCAGGCTGGGTAGATGTAAAATGATTCTCATAAACAGTCCAACCTTGACACAAAAGATGGTCTCTGAGCTGCCTCTTACAGTGCAGGGACAAGTTCTTTGTGTGGGACAAGTTCTTTGTTCCCTGGAAGAATCAGCTCAGTGGTCATCTGCAGTCAAAAAATGAATGGAATAAGGGAGTCTAGGAGGGGGAGGAATAGAAACCAAAAAAGGAGAACATCATTATACTGCTGTCTGTAATAATCCCCACGGGTTTGTGTTGGGAATGGTGCTTGTGGTTCCGGTTGCCCACCACTTCTCAAGAAGATACAGAACTGGCAGCGTAGCAAGAGTATTAAGAAGTATAAATGAGCTTCCATAAGAGGAACAACTGGGTAGACCATGAGTAGTCAGCCTTGAGAAGAGACCACTGGGGAGCGGGCTGTGAATGAGGACTTTAAAATCCTTGAGGAAGTTACCGGAGAAATGCTCTTCCTCTCCCTTCCAATTCTGAACGTGCAAGCACCAAGCTTGGACAGGAGCTGAGTGGTGGAGCTGCAGGGTGTTGCCTTCTCAAAGAGCTTACAAAGGTTGGGAAAGCGATCAGATCAATGGAGGAACATCTGTTGGGGTGTGCAATACGGAAAGACCACCTTTTGCTTAGGAAAACCTGTGTGAAGTATTTGTTGGATAACGAAGGTCTGTTTTCTGCTATATGAAGAAAAAAACCCAACCAAGCCCATAAATATAATTGCTGATCGTTTTCCAGTCCTTCTTTCCGACCAAAGAGTAGCTGTAGTTGGGTGTTGGAAAGCCATCCATCACCAAAGCAGACTGACATTTTATCTTGGATTCAAGACAAGACTAAAAATAAATGGGAAATCTTCCGTGATTTCAACATTCTAACCTTAAATGATTTGTGGATTGTTGTTTTTTGTTGTTTGTTTTTTTTTAACTGCTGTATTTCTGCTGCAGGAAATCTTGTGGCCTGACTGATCTTTTGTTTGGTTTTTTTTTTTTTGAAGGTACATGGGAATAGGACTTTCTGCTCAAGGGGTCAACATGAACAGGCTTCCTGGTGAGTCACTGTTAAGGCTTGTTTTGGCTGAAAATCTGTGTTAAATGCTCATTTGAAATAAAGGTTTTAATTTTATGTCTATGAGTTAGTGGATGTATTTCTATTAATAGTGTCGTGACTGGAAGTGTCTCATATCTGGAGGCTTCAAACTATTGAGCGTTACCCTAAACTGAGTTACTGGTTCACGTAGCCACGATGATTTCAGCAGATAATAGAAATTAATATTGAATTCCTGAGTAACGGATGAGACGATGAGCTCTCAGACATTCAGGCTCTTCTTTGCATCTGAAAAATAAGTAGCAAAATAGTTTGACACTTAATCTCGGTATCCCACTTGACAAATTGGCGTGAAAGCGTCTGAAAATGACAGGAAAATTGGCTTGTCATGTTGTCTCTCTTCTTTTCTTTCCCTCTTTCCACCAAAAAAACTAGAAGAATGGGGTAGAGTGACATTTCCAGTGGATGCTGGTGCTTCCTTTGTTGGAGATGTTGGGTTTTAGGTTAACTCTAAGCTGGGTTAAGTTGCTTTTTTTAAAAAAAATAATCTGTAATCTTTCTTTAACAGTATCCAGTTGATTAGGTAAAATTATTTCCAGATGTGGATCAACATTGTGACTTCTGTAGCAGGAATTCTTTCAGCTGGGTTTGAAACTAGAAGTTGTCGTAGAAGGTCAATGTTCTTCAGGTGCCAGAATGAAGGGACAGCTGGGTCCCAGTCCTAGGGAGGGTTTGGCCTTGGGGGTGCTTCACTTCTGGTGGAGTTGTTTTAACGCTGAAATGTGTGTCCAACCCACCTTGGTATCTCCAGAGGGGAATGTTGAATGTCCCACAAGGAAGAGCTTCCATTAGGTTTGCACTGAGACCCTTGTGAATTCACCTCTCAGCGAGGATTCTGCGTTCATCTTCACCGGTGGCTTGTTCAGAGAGCAGAGCATGCTCTTTTTTTTTTGGTTATAACCTCCAGTTGCAGCATTGGTGCAAAACCCCTGACTGTTCCGTTAGCAGAACACGTGATTCCATAGCTCTGCTAAATCCCTGGAATGTCCATTTCTCCAGCTATGCTTCTGAAATTCTGCTAAGGCTGCAGATGGAGTCTCAGCAAGGAGATGAAAAGGGGACTGAGACAGCCACGGTCCTTGGTGACTTTGGCAAATAGACCATTTTCTGGTTCCCATTCTTTTAATTGCAGATCTGCTGCTGAATCTTGCAGTGGAGCAGCTGCCTTGGCTTGTCACTGAGGAGAAGTGTGGAGATTTTGGAATGCGTCAGTTCAACCAGGGCAAGTGTAGGGTCCTGCACGTGGGGAGGAATAGCCCCTGCACCAGTACAGGAGAGGGGTGACCTGCTGGAAAGCAGCTCCATGGAGAAGGACCTGGGAGTGCTGGTGGACATCAAGTTCACCATGAGCCAGCAGTGGGGCCTTGTGACCAAGAAGGCCAGTGGTCTCCTGGGGTGCATTTAGGAGAGTGAGACTAGCAGGTCGAAGGAGGTTCTCCTCTCCCTCTACTCTGCCCCAGTGAGGCCACCTCTGGAGTGTTGGGTCCAGTGCTGGGCTCCCCAGTTCAAGAGAGACAAGGAACTACTGGAGAGAGGCCAGAGGAGTCTATGAAGATGCTGAGGGGCCTGGAGCATCTCTGT
>VZZY01006346.1:104012-139588 GCA_013400335.1 Eurystomus gularis | reverse complement strand
CCCTGCTCTGGGTGACCTGCTGGAGCAGGGGGGGTTGGACGAGATGATCTCCAGAGGTCCCTTCCAACCTCACCATGCTGGGGTTCCGTGTGACAACTGCAGCGTATACACATTGGAAGGAAAATTAAGGTCGCAGGCCTTTATCCACTTGGAACTAGACCAGGGAAAGAGGAAGCCAGGACACCGCCAGTTTTCTCAAGTGATACGTGGTTGCAGAAAGGTAGGAAATGTCTGGATCAAGGTGATCTGGTGTCAAGAGCTATAGAAGTCTCAGTTTTCAGCCTCCTCCTCTCTCTGCACTCCCTCTCCCCCCAGTCCTGCTGACCCAGGTGGGTTGCATGCCCGTCCAAGATGAAGCATGAGTCTAGTCCCATCATTTCATCCCAGGCTTGAAGTGCTTGGCTGCTTGGAAGAGCAGTTGTTTGGCTATTAAGGGAGCATGTTTTCTTTGAGAAAAGTCTCTCTGGCTTGTGCAATGGAAAGATGGGTGGGATTGTCTTGTAGACTTGGCCTGTAGGTTGCTGGTCTCCTTAACCTAGGATTGTCCTGGGATTGTAACCCAGATATATAAGAAACGCGGTCGACCACTGACCTGAGATGATACGTACTGAGTGTCATTGTTGTGCTGTCCTGAACTTGAATAGCCAACATAATTTATTTTTTTTTTCCCTTTAAAGACTAAAAATCAGCTCAACCACTTCTGATAAATGGCTTTAGAACCCAAGAGCTACATGAGCAGCACTTTGTGGCCAGTGGAAGCAAAGTGCCTGCATCCAGCTATTCTTTCTAGAGCGTTTGTGGCCAATGTGGGATTCTTTTCTGAGTGAAATAGAACATAAAGTCAACTTCAGCCTTCAGATGGTGCTCATTCAGCCATTAATTGTACAAATTTGATCCCGTCAACCTGTTGTTTGTTTGGTCACACACAGGTTGTGCTGCCAAGAGTGATTCTGTGGCCATAGTTAGGTCGGTCTCCCATCACTGGTGTAAAATGAGCTGCGTGGCCCTGTGTTACAGCTCGATAATTATCTTCCTGGCTTTTGGAGGATGAATTGGCTTTATTTTTTCGAGCGTGTTGCTCAAGTAAGTGAAGTGAGGAACACGTAGTAGGCAGAAGCGTCACCGGGTCCTTCACAGCCCAGGATAAGTGAGAGCTGACAGAGAAGTGACAGACTTTGGAGTCTTGACTTGGCTTCGCGTCAAAGTGTAATTTTAACTTTTTGTGACCTGAAACCCTGCCAGGTTGGTCTCCTTAGACCCTTTCTGAGCCACTTCTGCTTTAACAGATCAGTTTTCGCTGGGTGTGCTGACAGGGCAGTATGTGACCCGTACAAGTCGTGCCTTGGGAGCCCAAAACCTGGCATGGGAGCCAAAGTTGGTCCCTTTCTTGGTCCCACTTTGAGCGGGGATCCTTGGCACCCTGTCAGCCCTAATTCAAAGAACCATCTCGCTGCTGGGTTGTCTCAAACTCCTCCCTTCCATGAGAACAAACACTTTGGCCGTATCCACTTCCAAGTCAGGGCATTTGTGCTTTCTGCCCAATTTATTTTGGCTCCGCTCGGCGCTGGCAGGGGTAGCGCTGAACTTTCTCTGAAGGTTGGGAGCGTGGTTGGAGCAACCTGAGTGTTTCCTGAAGCTACCCTCCGCGTTGCGAGCAGAGGTGGCTTCCAAAGGAGGGTACCCTGTCCCTGTGCGACTCCAGGCTTCTGTGGGCTCTGCTTTGAAATCCAGTCAGCAGGTCTGAAATAATTGTGGGGTTTTTTTAGTTGAAGAGCCAACTTGGGTGACCTTGGTGCATCTTCATGATGTTTTCTTATTGTTTTTAAAATTTTTAAAAGATATATAGACCACCTACTAACATTCTGCTTTAAAATAGGGCCTTTTATTGAAATGTCTGCTCGCTTTTTTCCTCTCAAATACAGATTTTTTTACCATGTGCTCAGCACTTTGGCATCCGAGGGTGAAATTACACGTTATAGCTGAACCGATCTAACTCACTGTCATCAAATGAGAGAAACTCGCCCCTTCCTCCCCCACCTACAGCTGCACCGTCCCTCTTCTTCCCTCGTGCAAGCCCCTGGCTCTGGCACTTGTCACCTCCTTGGTGAGGTCAGCTTTCAGGCCCAGCAGGGACCTATGTGTTTTTCTGCGCAGGCTTCTTCAGAGCTCATGGAGCAATGCTCTTACCCGTGCATCTGGAATGTAGCATTCAAAACTACTTTAAAAAAAAAATAATTATTGTTTAGCCCTGAATCCAGCAAGTTTTTTGGAGCCCAGCTGAAAACATGTTGGTGGTTTGCTACAGGTTTAGCCAAACCTTCATAAAATCATAGAATCATGGAATGGTTTGGGTTGGAAGGGGCCTCAGAGATCATCTAGTCCCAACCCCCTGCCATGGGCAGGGACACCTCCCACTAGACCAGGTTGCTCAAGGTCCCGTCCAACCTGTAGGAGATGAGCTGTGTTCCTGTCTTTAATGTGGATGAGATGTATGTGCTGGAGAGGATTCTCCCCTTCACGTGGTCTTCTGCATTGGTTCAAGTCTTCACACTGTTGAGAGAGAACGTTTCATTTGTTCAAGCTCTTGGGGGTAACTCAGCAGGAACATACCCAGAGAGGGGAAGGAGGGACGATTCCCTACAGAAGAAGCAAGGTTTTAATTCAGCCTAGAACGTTGTGAAACCATCCCCTTGGGCACGTCCTGCTTCCGTGACTGCACAGCAGGGATAGGATCTGGCCAATCCCTGTGAGAGCCTTTGAACACCCTCTGGTTAATAACTGACTGGCCCTGCTATGCAGCGTTGCACACGTCCAGCAGTGCCAGCTTTCCCTCTCCAGCGCTTTGTTGTAGGAAACTTGGCTTCTTTTTCCACCGTTTCAAAGGAGAAGTTGCTACTTGGCTTATTCACCCTCTGCCTGCTTCAAGCTTGCAAATTCATGGAGGTTTTATAGACTGGAATTAGAGCGCAGCCAGAGAAAGCTGAAGAGTTTGGGGTGCAGAAACCGGCTCCGTACTGGGGTTGGCTTCTGGGACAGTTGGCTTCTGAAGCCAGGTCAGCAAAACCAGAAAGAGCTTGTCCAGCTGTCTTGTATCTTTGTTCAGCAAAGGGTTCTTGTGAGTGATCGTGTGGAGACATGGAGACAAAAATCAGCACTGGAAATTAAGACTTTCCTGTGCTCCACTGGTTTGTGAAAGCCATCTGTCCTGCTCCGTAAGCCACCAACATGATGAAGGGACTTTCCTTTTTAGCTTTGCTTGGAGATTCCTTCCTTTTCTTTGCATTCTCCCCTTGCTGATGGGTTTCTGTTGACATCTGTAGGTAGGACTTTATTTCTTCTCA
This sequence comes from Eurystomus gularis, assembly GCA_013400335.1. Lineage (NCBI taxonomy): Eukaryota > Metazoa > Chordata > Aves > Coraciiformes > Coraciidae > Eurystomus > Eurystomus gularis. Next base: position 136,247 of record VZZY01006346.1, on the reverse strand, counting down.
GCTTATCTGCAACCAGTACTGCATCCAGCTCCAGAGCCCCCAGCACAAGAAGGACATGGACCTGTTGGAGTGGGTCCAGAGGAGGCCACGAAGATGATCAGAGGGCTGAAACTTCTCGCCTGTGAAGTCAGGCTGAGAGAGGTGGGGTTGTTCAGCCTGAAGAAGACATGGCTCTGGGGAAACCTCACTGGCTTTCCAGTATCTGAAGGGGGCCTCCAAGAAAGCTGGAGAGGGACATTTTACAAGGGCTTTTAGTGATAGGATGAGGGGTGATGGCTTCTCACTGGAAGAGGGGAGATTTAGATTTGGATATTAGCAGGAAATTCTTCACTGTGAGGGTGGTGAGACCCTGGCCCAGGTTGCCCAGGGAAGCTGTGGATGCTCCATCCCTGGAGCTGTTCAAGGCCAGGTTGGACGGGGCTTTGAGCAACCTGGTCTAGTGGGAGGTGTCCCTGCCATGGCAGGGGGGTGGAACTGGATAATCTTTGAGATCCCTTCCAACCCAAACCATTCCATGATTCGGTGATCTTGCATGTTATCAGAGGAGATGCAAGCAGGGGAGCAAGGCTATTGGGGAATCTCTCTTCCTGATCCTTCGAACACTGGTTTCCAGGTGTCAGCTTATGCTTTGGATTGTCACTTTCTGTGGCTCCAGTGACAAACGAAGGACCTGTGCTAAAGGACTCAGTCCAGGGGTAAAAATAATATTTGTGGAAGATGAGACCTCACCAAATCATCTGATCTGAAGCTAGTTCAATTATGCATCAGTCCTGCCCGACAGGCGTGTGTCTAAACCAGTCTTTCGTTGTCTTTCTGGCAGTTTCTTCCAACATTGTCCTTGGGTTGGAAACTTTTCCTAATGCCTAAGCTGAATATCCCATGCCATCTAAGTCCATTACTCTTGGACCATGTGGAGGTGGAGAATAATTAATTTCTTTCCTCTGTAGCTGTATACATGAGGGCCTCTATTACTCCTTTGGGGCTCTTCACCTTGTCCTTGTTTGTCATGTTCTCTTGATGTGTGACAGCTCTAGGAGACCTTTTCTGAACTCTCCCTGCTGGGTGCGTCACAAGCACCAGCGTCTTACTCCCTGTAGTAAAAGAAAGCATTAAAATTCAGAGCAAGTCCAGGAAGCGGCTCTTATCCCAGGCTGCAAACAGGGGAAAGGAGAATCCGTGCCGAGCTTGCACAATTTCTAAGGCTTAAGCAGAAAGAGGAGGGGGAGAAGGTAGGTGGAGAAGAAGACCCTTCCCCTTGGCTTCTGGAGCAACCAGCAAAAGCCCTGAACTATGGGATTAAATATATGATCAGTATCTGGCGAACGGGTGGTGATTCAGTCTGCTTCCAAACCCTCCTGGCTGTCAGCATTTGGACACGCAGCTTGATGTTTTCTGTCTTTAAAAGTGATTTTTATGAAGTTTAACTATACAGCTGATCAAGCTTGGTCTTAAAATCCCTTATGGGATTTGTCCTCCTGCAAAGTTCTTCCAGAAGTACCCTTAAAAACAGTTGAGCAGAACGGCACGTGGGATTTCCACGCAGTGTCTTAGGTCTGACACGATGGTGCTCGCACTTCCTTGTCTCTCGAGTAACCTCAGACATCACTTTTCTCCTACTCTATTTGCTGTGTGGAGGAAATGCAGCAAATCAAAGTTTTGCTTTTACTTTTGGTGGAATTTTAGCTCTCTAGTCTTGTCCTTACTGCAACTCGTTGCTAAGTTAGGAAGGCAGATGGGTGGAAAACAGGACGAGGAAGCTGTGGCAGTCCAAGCTGCTGACCACGTAGACTCTGCGTGTCCAAGCTGAGCGAGCAGATACCAGGCTATGGGCAGGTTGCCTGTTGTGCTCAGTGTACATCAGCTTGAAAGCAAGCTACTCATGGGATGCCTGTGGAATGTGTGAGGAACCTTGGAGTACCGTGGAGAAATCAGGCTCCTTAGGAAGGAACATAAGGCAGGTTTAATGCTGTGAAGAAGCACGGAGACATTCAGTTCACCTCCCTGTCGACCCCTGTTTTGTTCTTCAGGTTGCTGTGGCTCTTCATGGAGAACTTGAAACCATTGAGGTTTCTGGTTAAACCACTCAAATTACCCAAGAATGGCTGAAGGAAGTATTGGATTTCCTGTAAGAGGTCTGAGCACTTACTTTTACATGATCATGGCTTACAGTCCTCTCTTTCTTGCCCATTTTCCTTGTATTTTCTACTTGCACTTTGTTGGGTCTTCTTCAGGACTAAGCACCGTGGAAACTTCAGAGTACTGTTTGATAGAGTTTGGGGATAAAAGTGGTTACTTGAGTAATTTAATCAAAGTGGTTCCAAAATGTATACTTGGTTGAACCTTTAACCCTTTTTAATGGCAATTTGGATCTGTTAACGTTACTTCAGCTGGGTTGGTAACAACAATACCATCTGTGCCGTGTCCTGCTGGGGTTACTCAGTGAAGAGAATTCCATAGAATCATGGAACAGGTTGGGTTGGAAGGGACCTCAAAGATCATCTAGTTCCAACCCTCCTGCCATGGCAGGGACACCTCCCACTAGACCTGGTTGCTCAAAGCCCCGTCCAACCTGGTCTTGAACACCTCCAGGGATGGAGCATCCACAGCTTCCCTGGGCAACCTGTGCCAGGGTCTCACCACCTTCCTAGTGAAGAATTTCCTCCTAATTTGCAATCTAAATCTCTCCTCTTCCCATTTGAAGCCATCACCCCTCGTCCTGTCACCACAAGCCCTTGTAAAAAGTCCCTCCCCAGCCTTCTTGTAGGCCCCCTTCAGATACTGGAAGGCCACAAGTTCTCCCCAGAGCCATCTCTTCTCCAGGCTGAAGAACCCCAACTCTCTCAGCCTGTCTAACCCAACCAGTTTGTGGGGCAGCATGTGAACTGGCTCCCGTAATTGGCTTAATAATACAGGGCGGGGGGCACTGCTTGATTTTGGGGTTGTCATTACCTCGGATCTCCTCTGTGGCCCAGTCAATCAGACAGGTAGTGCAGGTTGAAACAACTCCTCCATGAAAGTTTATTGTACGGGAACGTGTGGGTAAGAGTGGTCTGAGATTTATTTTTGGTAGAAGCAAATATTACTCTCACCTGAGATACGTGCTGAAAACCTTAATTAAAGACTGAGCGTTCCCTCTGATTATCCAGCTGATCATGGAGACTTCTCTGAAGGAACATCTTGCTGGGGCACACCGGGCTGGTTGCACCTCTAGGGTTTTTTTTCCTCTCTCTGGCTTTTTTCAAGTTGTTTGCAGATGATGGTTGGATACTTTTTATTTTAGTGATGAGTCAGGTGATATTTGAGCTCGATTGGCTTTTGTTTTTTTGCATTGAGCTTTCATTCAACCACATAGTAAAGCTGAAAACAAGCGTCAATGAAAGCGTACAGTTGCGTTGCTGATAGTTATCTGAGATCTTATAGTCCAAATGATCAAGGGACTGAAGGTTTGTGAAGAGCCTTCTGGGTTGGTTTTTTCTCTTTATGAGTCAATGGGTAGTGTCATTTTGTAGGATGAAGTGTAGGCTGATGTTGTTTTGAAGGCGAGTTCAAATGTGGTAGCTATCAAATGGTCAGAGTTGCTCATCTGGTCTAAAAATGGTCCTGCCAGATCGATACTGTGAAAAAAAGAATATTTTTATAGTGTTACTTTCTGCTCAGAGCCTCTGTGGTGGGCCAGGCAAAGCTCGTTAGTGCCCACGTTCTGCTGGATCTCCCAAACTCTTGCAAGCCTTTGTAGCAAGGTGCACTGGAGGCTTTTTGATCTTTGGGTCACTGTGGCCTTTTGTTCCTGCTCTCTGTTAATATGAGAGAGATGCTGTGGTTTTTTTTCTTTTTCCTCTTTTGGATCCATGCCACATGGAAGTCTCTGAGGGTTTGAGCTGAGCATTGTCTCTCCTACAGTGCAAGTACTTGATTCAAAACCACGGACTAGCCTCTGAGCCAAGCCTCCTGCCAAGAGTCCTGCACTCCTTGATGAGCATCATCTGGTGTTGCTCTGCAGGGGCCAAACCGCCCTTGGATGCATCTGCTTGGTCCTGGGGTGAGAGGGAGGCCACCCCACAGCAGTCCCTCGCCGGGATGTGTGCAGTGCTGTGGTGGGTTGCACCTTGTACATGACTCACTGTGATCCTACAAAGGCTACGGGACCTGAGCGTGTCCAACCCCTGCTTTAGGAAGTTTGTCCTCTGTGAGGTGAAGTTGTTTTATGTTCTATCTATAGTTACGGGTCCTGCAGCGCAGTGTTTGGGCTGCTGCATTCAAGGTTATGTTGTCACTTTGTAGAAGAAGTAGAAGGTGTTAGAAGAAAGGTGCACAGATAAGAGGTTGGGTTGTTACTAGCTGGGATGTCTTCATTTCCGGCTGCCCTTAGGTAAGTGGGTTTTGGGGACAATATTTTTCTTCTTATGCTGCATCCCTGGAGGTGTTCAAGGCCAGGTTGGACGGGGCTTTGAGCCACCTGGTCTAGTGGGAGGTGTCCCTGCCATGGCAGGGGGTTGGAACGAGATGATCTTTGAGGTCCCTTCCAACCCAAACCATTCCATGATTCTTCTCTGACATTTTCTGGGCAGATGTCCAGGCATTTCAAATTCTGCCAGGAAGATGCTGTAATGTGCTGCTGCTTGGTCCTGTTCCTGTCCTGCAGCTGGTGTCATGGCTGTACCTCCTCTTACATGAACCAGCCATGCCTGGACCATGCGTCCCTTATTCCCACCACCCCAAATCTATAGCACAGGTTGCCATGGCCAGTGAGTAGCTGTTGTTGTAGGCTGATTATGGAAACAGAAAGATGTGTCGCAACAGTAGTAGTTGATCAGATTCTGAAGCATGGTTGAGTGAAGAAAAACAAAGCTGCCTCCCTGCTCTCAACCAAGCATCTGATGTTTGTGTGACTTCAGATGGTTTGGCATAACAAATCTTATGAGGAGCAGCTGAGGGAACCGGGGCTGTTCAGTTCAGCTTCTCAGAAGAGAAGGCTCAGGGGAGACCTTCTCACTCTTTACAACTACCTTAAAGGAGGTTGGAGCAAGGTGGGTGCTGGTCTCTTCTCCTAAGGGACAAGCGATAAGACTAGAGGAAACAGCCTCAAGTTGCGCCAGGAGAGGTTTAAGTTGGACACAAGGAGAAATTTTGTCACTGAAAGAGCTGTGAAAGACTGGAACAGGCTGTCCGGGGAAGTGGTTGAATCACCATCCCTGGGGGGTTTCAAAGCTGTGGAGATGTGGTGCTGAGGGACGTGGGTTAGCAGTGGACTTGGTAGAGTTATGGTTGGACTGGATGGTCTTGGAGGCTATAAAACAGAACCACAGCTGAGATTCTGCAGTAGCCCAGATGTTTCTTGGGGCAACAGGCTTTTCTTGTCCAGATGTTTAGCTCCTAAGGCTGCAGGAGCAGGGGGCTTGCTCAGCCTTCCCTTTGCTAGAGCCAGAGGTATGCTTTCTGCTCTGGGCTAACGCACGCCAAAGGCACATCCACCAGCAGAGCCAAGTCCACTGCAAGGTGGTAGAGCAGTCAATAGAGGGTGGTTCTGCTTCTACTGCGATAAAAGCTTCTTGTCCTGTCCTCTTAGACACCAGTCCCTGCCTGGGACTGCTCTGCCCAGGACATTGTAGATGCAACTCTGAGCAGCAACGTCCTTCTTCTCCCTGCACCGTACCATCTGTTGAGCCTCTGTTTAATGTCCTTTCTCCTCCACTGACATCATGCTCTGCTGCTGCCAAAGACGCATGGCTGGCTGAGCTCCAGCAGCTTGGGGACAGCCCTGCCTCCTACCAGAGAGTGGTCCAGCAGAGAACTGGGCTCCACTGGGAGCCACTCGCCGGCTCCACCCTCGACATCCCATTCCACGAGCGGTTTGTACATCTGTTTCTGCTGGACTTTAGGTTCAGTACATCTTATTAAAATTATTTTGTTTGATGTTATCTCCGGGTGTTGACACAAGTTCTTGTCCCTCTGCGGCTGGTGTTTGGACGCGACTTGCCCTGGCATGGGCAGCTGTGGGAAGCTGGGACTGCTGGCCGGAGGAGTGGGAAGAGGAATGCCACGGGCAAAATACTGGACAAGAACAGGGAAGGGAGAAAATGTTTCAAAATAGAAGAGAAAGTAGGTATGGATGAAATTTGGAGAGATGCAGACACTTCAAAGACTGTAGAGCAGTCGCTGGAGTATCTCCTGAAGAATAACCCTCCAAACTCTCATGTTGCTCGGGGTGCAACTGGTTGAAACCCTATTTACAAACCTTCAGATTCTTTCTGAGGAACTTCCATCTCCTTACTACTTTAGATGTTCCAGGTTTTCCTGCTTGCAGGGCAGGTTACCACTGAATTTGTTGTGAGCGAGGCCCTGCCCTTTGCAGGAGCTTCTACATCAGGTATGGATTCCTTGGAATGTGGGGGCTGAGCTGCAGTGGACCACATTTCTCCCCTGGAATGGTCCATGTATCAGTGATAAAGTCCATCTGTCTGCCATGGTTTTAAGCCCTGCAGGTGGCAGAGCAGGAAGAGCCTGAGGTGTCAGGCTGTGACTTACTGGAAGAACCATCTTTTCCATCGTCACTGGGCCTTGCACGTCTGTCCTTTGGCGTGCCATCAGAGGAGAGCTCAGTATGGATCCCTGGGAGCGTTGCCTTCCCAGTTCTCCTGTCTCCACTGGCAAGTCTGGCATGTTTGGACCTCGATGCCCAGGGGGATGTCATCAGTGTGCTTTCTTCTCCACGCTCTGTGGAAGGAGCGGCAGGCCAGCAAAGTCATAATGGAAATATTGGTCTTGGTAATTCTCATCAGGCATCCAGGGAGCTACTGGAGAGAGTCCAGCAGAGACTATGAGGATGATTAAGGGACTGGAGCATCTCTGTGCCCAGGAAAGGCTGAGAGCCCTGGGGCTGCTGAGCTGGAGAAGAGAAGCCTCAGAGGGGATCTGATCAATGCTGAGCAAGAGCTCAAGGGCCCATGGGGGGCAAGAGGATGGGGCCAGAGTCTTGTCAGTGGTGCCCAGTGACAGGACAAGGGGCAACGGGCACCAAGTGGAACCCAGGAGGGTCCATCTGAGCAGGAGGAGAAACGTGTTTGGTGTGAGGGTGTCGGAGCCTGGCCCAGGCTGCCCAGAGAGGTTGTGGAGTCTTCTTCTCTAGAGACTTTCAAAACCCTCCTGGACATGTTTCTGTGTAACCTGCTCTGGGTGAACCTACTTTGGCAGCAGGATGGGACGACATAATCTCCAGAGGTCCCTTCCAACCCCTACCATGCTGGGATTCTCTGATCCTGTGTTGTGTATGGCCTGACACCACACACTTCCAAGGCTGAGAAGAATATTCAGGTCCTGGTGTGATGTAGCCATGACACTGGTTTTACTCAGCACCTACCAGAAGTTCTTGAAATGGGAAGCTACAATGACATGTTCTTTCCACAGTGCTAAGAGGTGAATGGTGTCCCAGCCCAATCGCACCACTTCCCAGTCACTGCTTTGTGGAGCAGAGCCTGATCATGGAAGATCAGAGGATCTGCCCAGAAAGTCAAGAGGAAAGCAGGGCTGATGTTGAGTGCACAAGGTGGGATTGGACAGGAGTGGATGTAGGCAGCAGACTTCATCTAACGCCAGTGCTTGCTGAGGAGCAAGCATTTATGGGTTGATCCCATAACTGTGTCCTGAAGTAACTCAAGTCTTCTCTGCCCCGTGGTCTGGCGTTGCATAATTCTGGGCTGTTTATCACGCAGCAGCAATGGAACTTGCTGTTCCTTTTTTTTTCACTGCGTGTCGGGATCAAGATTGTCTGCCAAGAAGATCAACGTATCTGCTTTTTCTTGTTAGCAGGCCAAGCAGCACTTGTTTGGTGCTGAACACATCAGTACGGCCTCCCAAGCCCTACTCGTGGTTTCTGTCTGTCTTCTCGCTCTCTGATTGATGGCACAGCCTGAGCTATTCTGCATCTGTCTGGCTGTTACTAAATGCTGTGGAGATATTTTGAGTTTGGGAGCTGAAGTGTTTTATTCAAAAGGGTGTCATTTAACCTCTTCTTGATGGCTAGCTGCTGAGGTTCCAGCTGCAGAGTGGTTCTGCAAGAACATTTGCGTGTTCAGAGTGCACTTGTCTTCAAAATGAGCTGTAGCGAGAACAGGAGCCTTTGGAGACAGGATGTTGAGGTTCTGCTTTGACCACTGCCATGGGCCAGGTGGACAAATCCTTTCTGTCCTCTGCCTGTCTCCTCCCTTAGAAATGATTTTGTGCTTTTGAAGAGGGGATGGGGGAGGGAAGGAGGAGTGAGAGAGCTGAGCCAACTGGACCTTCCAGTTCACTAGATTTCAGTGATGGAGCACTGGACTAGGCTGCCCAGAGAAGCTGTGGAGTCTCCTTCTCTGGAGACCTTCAAAACCCACCTGGATGCGATCCTGGGCAACCTGCTCTGGGTGACCCTGCTGGAGCAGGGGGGTTGGACAAGATGATCTCCAGAGGTCCCTTCCAACCCATTTTGTGATTCTATGACTCTGTGGTAAGGTGGAAGGTGCTGCAGAGGAGCTGGGGTGTGAGCTGAGGCTGCATGCAGATTAGAACCCGCCCAGAGAGAGCGTTGTCACAAGAGTGATGACGCCTTTTGGAGTGGTTACAATAGCTTCATGGAAACATCAGTTCAGCAGTAAAAAAGACAATAAAGGGGAAAATGCTGGGATTAACTCGCAGAGGATGAGGGCACAGCACAGAGAACAGCTCCAGCCTGCTGCCCTTCATGGTGTACCTCCATCTCGGTTCTCAAAAGCCACACTGTAAATCCAGAAAAGGTTCTGATGATGATGGTTAGAAACGCAGAGAATAGCTAAATAAGCCAGGAGTCATCAGTCTGGAAAAGGGGTGACTGGGGGGAGTTTTGTAGAGGTCTATATAATGATGTACGTTCTGGAGAACCCAAATGCATAGTTTACCATGTTCTCCAATGCAAGCACTGCAGAGTAGCAAATACAAGTAGTAGGAGGCATGTTTTCACGCAGCTTGCAGTTAGGCTGTGAAACTCCTTGTTGCAGGATACAGCGGATGGTATGAATGTTTAAGGAGGCTTGGACAATTTAAAGGGAGGAAAATCCTTTGAGGAGTACCGAGTGGACAGAATCTCCATCTGGCTCAGTGCATCTCAAAGCTGCGGGTGGTTGGAAAGTGGTCAGTAAGAGCATGATCCACCCATGGCCCATGCTTATGCTGTCTCACTTCTTGAAGAGGATCCTTAGCTGGGTTGACCCCATATTCCTTCTGGCCAACCTTCTCAAGAACATGCAGATGACTTCTCATCTCTGCCTTCTGGGTCACAACAGCGGCTTCTGGAAGTACTTGAGGACCAGTGGTGCAAAGGTTAAAATATCTGGAGAACTTGCAGATGTAGGCATGGCAGAAGCGAATCGGAAGTCTGATTCAGCTTTATTGAAGGAGATTTTTGTGAAGGTAGAAGCTGTTGAGGAACTGGAGGCGTGAATAGTGTCATAGGAGTCAAAGACAAAGGTGTAGTACCATGGACCTCTTACTAGGTGGCAATAGCAGGTTGTTAATGGTGCAGAAGAGTCCCAAGTGTTCAGCAAGTGCTGGAGGAGCTGAAGGATGTATTTGGCCACTACATGGGATGAGTTGCTCCCCACTGCTGCTGAAGGGAGGTGATGGCAAACGCTGCGATAGGGATACGATATTTCATCCATAAATTTGACCTAGAAATGTCAAAAGTGCTGATAGTTACTTTAAATTCAGATTTATAGGGAATTCCAGAAGACTGGCTGAAGTTGGCCAGTGCCGGAATGACCTGTGTGCCATTGCCCTCATGTTTATTCGGGGCAGAATTTTAGAGATACCAGCGCATTATTTGATTAATAAATAATGGAACGTATGGCATATAATTAACACCACTCGGCTTGTGTTTATGGTGGCTACAGTCAGTTCTCTCAACCAAACCCAGCTTGTTTTTTTAAGATGACCATGCGATTTGGCAAGGCTGAGAGTCTAGATTTAAAACACGTCATGTTAGGTCAGGTCTAGATTCAGCACTACACAACATTGGAGTTGAAAAAGTTGAAAACTCTGTGTTTCGTTAGCAAAGCGCTGGGTGAGGGAGGTTTCCTTAACTGCTGATATTCTTTGGTCAGTCACTTCTCATTGGAGTTCCGCTCATCAAAGCATTCATTGCCACCTTTGGTGCTACAGCAAGTAGCGCTCAAGAGACCCCACCAGGAGCACTGCATCCAGCTCTGGAGCCCCCAGCACAAGAAGGACATGGACCTGTTGGAGAGGGTCCAGAGGAGGGCTACAGAGATGATCAGAGGGCTGGAACCCCTCTCTTACAAGAACAGGCTGAGAGAGTTTGGGTTGTTCAGCCTGGAGAAGAGAAGGCTCCAGGGGGACCTTATTGCGGCCTTTCAGTATCTGAAGAGGGCCTACGAGAAAGCTGGGGAGGGACTTTCTACAAAGGCCTGTAGTGACAGGACAAAGGATAATGTTTTGAAACTGGACGAGGGGAGATTTAGACTGGAAATGAGAAGAAATTCTTCCTTCTGAGGGTGGCGAGACCCTGGCGCAGGTTGCCTGCGCCCACCTGGGAGGTGTCCCTGCCATGGCAGGGGGTTGGAACGAGGTGATCTTTGAGGTCCCTTCTCACCCAAACCATTCCAGGATTCTATGATTCTAAGCACCAATAGTGCAATGCACAAGTGTTGAAGGAGCCGGAGGAGGTTTTTCCAGTAGGATCAGCCGTGACCTGTAGCTAACGGAACCTTTTTTTCCTTACATTACAGAACCAGTAGGGTTGACATTGTCACAAGTATTTTGTGAGATTGTCCTCACGGCTGGGATTTCTCAGAGTGGCTTTTGTTGGCAGGTGATCTGTAAGCATCTGACCACTTGGACATAAGCGATGACAAGTTCTTACTAAATGCCTTGTGATGCCAGGACTGTTTTGTGTGCAGGGAATTGTGTTATTAAGGAGCTTAGGAGATAAATTGGTTAGAGTTATCATCTGAAGTCACCAACAGCTTCGTCAGAGAAGTTCTGAACCGACACACGTGGAGCAGGTCTGTTTTGGAGGAGGCCGAAATAATCGCTTGGCGACGGCAGCCTTTCCCGGGCCAGAGGCAGAGAAAATAAAAGGGATAGCGGAAAGGAGCCCCAGCATTAAAAACCCCATATTTCAGTTCTGTTTTTACTGGATGGTGTTTGAGCAGAGGAGGTTTGACAACAGCCCCTAAAGCTCTTGTCACTCCCTCCTCACAGAATCACAGAATCGTTATGGTTGGAAAGGACCTCCAGGGTCATCAAGTCCAACCTCTGTTTTTGGCAAGTCGATTTGGCATCGATTTGATCTTGCTGAGGGTGCTGGCTGTGCTGCTGTCCTCGTCGCTCGCAAAGATATGAAACAGGACTGGTGCTACTGTCAACAGCTTGTTTGGAGCTGCTCCGAGGGAAGACAGACCTGACTCTTGGGACATCTCAGTCTGTTCCTGTGGGGGTGTGGGACTTACAGAAGAAATGATTCACCGTTTCTAGACCAGGATTTGCTAGGAGTCCTTCATACCTTTCACTCCCAAACTCTGCCCCGAGGTCCAAAATCTTGGACCATGGCACGTTTCACTCTTGCTCCATTCCCTGACTTTCCTGTTGGCGTTCATGAGGTGTGGTGCAATCAGCGGAGGGCCTTGGGCACACACTGAATGTTTCGTGCTTTTCTGAGGAACCCGGAGCTGATGATAAGATACCTGAGTGCGTGTAGCCGAGCAGCATTTTATGGGATTAAATGTTTAGTGCCCTCATGTTGTTTTTGTCGGGAATTTAGGGCGTGCAGAAGTGCTCCAGCCAATCTTCACAGGGCTTCTCTCTGTGGTTTGCAGCGTGCTCCATCTTTTCTGGCCTCAATGCAGGATGGACACTTTTGACTTTCTAACCTCTCTCTTCTCATGGTCTTTGCATTTTTTCTGTAATCCTTTTCCCAAAACCATTGCTCCACGTTAACAACTCCTGCACTACCTTTAGGTTGTAGGACTAGATGGTCAAAGCACCTTCTTCTGCTTCTACTTCAGTTGGTGTGGTCTACCTAAGGATCCAACCATGTCCAACACAAGTGGTTGTTATGAATGTCATGTCTACCTCAGGCTTTTTGATTGAAGTACATCTCTCTGTGAGATGTGGTCTTGATTGCGTAATTCATAGGAACACTCCAAAGAGCTGGAGAAGATCCTGCTTCTTCTGGAAGTCTTATAAGATAGAGTGTGTCATGCTTTCTTTAAGCCCTGTGGTAAGACATGGTTCTCCATGACTTCCTACCTGCTGTAGCTGGTCTCCTGAGAGAGGACAAGCCATCTTGAGCAGTAGTGGCAACTGAAGTTGGCAGGCATGGGTTAGTAGATTCAGGTGGCATTCGCTCAGTTACTTTGGCCACAACCATGGGAGCACTGTCCTCTCCTCTGCAAGAGGGAGAGCAGTCCTGAAAAGAGAATCATCGAATCAGAGAAGAGTTTAAGTTAGGAAAGACCTTTAAGATCATCGAGTTCAACTGTTAACGACCAACGTGTTGCATGAAGAACACTTCAGCTTTTTAAGGATGGATTCATCTCTTTTTTTGCTGTGGTTACCGGTTATATCTGGCATTTCTATGTGGAAGAAGTTGATAATAGAATTTACAACAGAATTGGGGTAGAATAGAACAAAGTTAGGAGCTCAGAATAACAGAATTGCTGCGAGATGTAGAGAAGAGGAGGTGGCAGGGTGCAGTCCCTGAGCCCAGCTTTAACTCTAGGCACAGTGTTACGGCAGGAGAAATCAAGGGTATTAATGTTAGGGTTGACCACCCGTGGACATTTAAGGGTTGTGTTTTAAACTGCCTGCAGAATGGGAATGTTGCAGCCCAAGGGGAACATCAAAATCATGAGAATCATTTAGGTTGGAAAAGACCTTTAAGATCATCTAGTCCAACCATAACCCTACTTTACCAAGTCCACTGCTGAACCATGGCCCTAGAAATTCTTATCATCTGTTAGAGGGGCAACATAAAGGTGAGAATGCAGAAACTGCATCAACAGAAGTGTGGCCAGTGGGTCGAGGGAGATGGTTCTCCCCCTCGACCTCCCCTCTAGGACAAGGGGTAATGGTTTCAAACTGCAAGAGGGGAGATTTAGATTGGACATTAGGAGGAAATTCTTCCCTCTGAGGGTGGTGAGACACTGGCCCAGGTTGCCCAGGGAAGCTGTGGATGCTCCATCCCTGGAGGTGTTCAAGGTCAGGTGGGATGGGGCTTTGAGCAACCTGGTGTCCCTGCCATGGCAGGGGGTTGGAATGAGATGATCTTTGAGGTCCTTCCAACCCAATCCATTCTAGGATTCTACGAAATTACCTCTAGCTGTTGGGTTACACCCATGAGCACAAAAGCTGCAGATGAAGCTGCAGCTGGCTGAGGGTTCTTTTATTAAATGCTTTTGCTGGGAGATGGTGTCAGTGGGAAAGACAAATACTACACAAAGAGGAACTTGTTGCACCTCAGGCAAAGATAAAACAGGAACAGAGTTTTCATTTTTTTAAAAGCAAAGAAGTCCTTGTCAGAATGACTTTGGGCAATCCGTTCTTTGTATTATTTCTCATAAGGATGAACGAGGTTGAAACTCAAATGAGATGTTCTGCATGATGAACGTAAACTCCTTTCCTGTTACTGGGGTGTGAAAATTAATCTTGGGATGAATCAAAAGTAGGAATCAAAATTTCAGCTTTGCTACTAGAAAATTGTGTCCCGAGCGCTGCCGTTGCCGCGGCCTTCGCTGCTGACTCGTTCTTTTGTCTCGTCTCTTGCAGGATGGGACAAACACTCATATGGGTACCACGGCGACGACGGGCACTCCTTCTGTTCTTCTGGGACAGGACAACCCTACGGCCCTACGTTCACCACCGGAGATGTGATCGGCTGCTGTGTCAACCTCATCAACAATACCTGCTTCTACACAAAAAACGGCCACAGTTTAGGTAAGAAAGGTGTTCCGAGGAGAGGGAAGCTCCAGCCCAGCTCTTGCCTCTTCCATGCGTCGTAGCTCTTGTCCCACATTTGTGGGTAAGATTTAAAAGATGGGAGAGAAAAGCACCGACCTATGATTTGGTTCATTCCACAGTTGCTTCAGCGGTTCCCCTAAAGTTAAGGACTTCAAAGTTTGGCCCAAAGGAATACCTCTCAGATATTTTCCCAGCATCCATCATATCTGATTCGTCTAAACTAGAAAGTTGTTTCCATTTTCCTCTAAAATATCTTTCCGTTGAATGACATTTTCTCCACCTCAGATAAATTCTTGCCTTTTTTTGTTTTGTCACATAAGACATGCCCTCAATTTTGATAAGTTCATCTCCCTTTTTGTGCTGGAATTCATTTGGTTGGGCAGGGCCAGGCACTCCTTTCCTTTGCTTCTCCTTGCTGTGTCAGTTCCACCTTGTTGAACTCAAGATGAAGAAGCTGGTAGAAAAATACTCACCTCGAAACATTTATCAGAATGTTCTCAGTTGGTTTGAGTTACTGGCTGGACTGGAGGAAGGAGTGGGACTGGAGTGTGGTGTGTGCCTGGAGAGGTCATCATTTCTGGTGAGCTCTTGGGGAAAGTACTAGTGAGAACATTGGAGAGTGGTGGACCTACTGGAGAGAGTCCAGCAAAGGGCTGCCAAGGTGATGAAGGGATTGGGGCATCTGTCCTAGGAAGAAAGGCTGAGAGAGCTGGGGCTGTTCAGGCTGGTGAAGAGAAGGCTCAGGGGGGACCTCATCATCACATGTAAATACCCGAAGGGAGGAGGCAAAGCAGACACCACCAGGCTCTTCTGAGTGGTGGCCAGGACCAGAGGCAGTGGGCACAAACTGAAACCCAGGACATTCCCTCTGAACATCAGGAGACGCTTGCACTGTGAGGGTGACCAGGTACTGGCACAGGTTGCCCAGAGAAGTGGAGCCTCCGTCCATGGACATATTCAGAAGTCATCTGGACACCGTCCTCAGCAGCCAGCTCTGAGTGTCCCTGCTGGAGTGGGGGGTTGGACCAGGTGACCTCCAGAGGTGCCTCCAACCTCAGCCAGTGTGTGATTCTGTGAAGGTAGCGCAGATCCATCAGGAGCGCTGTATAAGAGCTGTTGTCTTGGCCATCACAAATTCTGGATGTTCTGGTTGGAGCTAAGTTTTGAACTTTCTTTGGAGACATCGCATGAAAACTACTTGACAACATATGTAGTCTTAATTCTCTGTTCTGGAAATGTCTTTAATGTCTTCTGGCTGCTGCTGAAACACTTTTTTTCAAGTTCTGAGCAGAGTCCTGGCAGCAAAAAACATGATGAGATGTGGCTGGAAGTGTGGTGAGGATGAATTAGGAGAGAAAGAGGGAGGAACGTCAGGGCTCCAGTCATTAAGCAGAGAATTTTGGACGCAGGACGTGAGGAGGGAATGTGACTGCTACGGGGATGAAGTGGATGAGTTCTCTCAGGGACTGATGTAGGAGTGTTTCAGATCTCGGGCTTTGACAGCGGGCCAAGGGAAGTGGAGCAGCAGGGCTATAAAAAGAGCATGCAGCCCTCTGAAGTCTTGGCATGGAGAACTTCCTGGAGTCTCAGTCCTAGTGCAGGCACTTGGGAGGACCGAGGTAACCTGTACAGTAAAATAACCATTCTGCGACCGCTTTAGAGGCTAACACGGGGTATAATGGAGGAACCTGGTTGTTGTAGAGAGCCAGAGATGTCCATCCCAGGTTTGTCCCCAAACCTTCCAATGAAGTTTGCAGAGAGCAAGAGCGTTGGGAGGTTTTAAACAAGACTCCAGATGAACCAAATTTAAAACAGATGGAGAATATCAGCGTTGGCTACAGCCTTGTTCCTCTGTAAGAACAGTTTTACCCCCGTGGCTTGATTGGATGGTCACTGTTTCCAAAAGCACGTGGGTTTCATAGTGCTTCTCCTCAGCAACAAGTTCTAGAAGTATTCAACTGCATCACGAGCTACCATTTCCTAGTCTGTTCTTCAGCATGCCCATCTTGCTGCTTGGTTATTGCAATTCTTACACGTTCTCTGAACGTGGGTTACCTAAACCACCATGCTGGAGGAGTACCCCGCCGTGCAGGAATGGAGTGTGGCGGTTGATGACCCAAATGTACGTTGTCTTGTGCAAATTGCATTCTGAAATGTATTCTGAAGAAAATGGCCAGCCGTGAGGCAGATAGTGTGGCTGTTGCTGGGTGGAGGGTGGAGTTGGTCTAGAAGGTCCACAAGCACGTTGTATGCATGGGGACACATAGAAGTGTGTGTTAGTCACGGAAAGGTGGGAGTCCTTTGGTTAGACGGCAGGTGAAGGTGTTGATCACACTGTCCCCCAGCACTGAACCTTCATTTAGTGCCTTTATATTACTGCCTTGATAATCACATTGACATCGTGGACTTACAGGAGAGCCTCTTCCCACACTCGCTCCTGCTTCCTGACCTCTTGAGTTGTCCAGTCCTTACGTCTTTAGATTTATGAAGTTTGTTATTTTAAATTGAGTGCGGGCTTTGGTGGTGCTGCAGTTTCCAATTCAGCTGCCCAGTTAGAGCTGTGGTTCTTTCACTTTCTGCTGTTGACTTTGTGGGATGGAGGTGTGTGGCAGGGCAGGGTCAGGCTGAACTCTCTAAGGCGGTGTAGGAAGTTTATTTATAGAATCATAGAGTCATTTTCGTTGGGAGGGATCTCTGGAGGTCACGCATCCAACACCCTGCTGAAAGCAGGACCAGCTAGATGACATCGCTCAGAACCTTGGCAAGTTTTTACTGTCTCCAAGAATGGAGATCCTCCAGAAGGCTTATCTGGTCCCCTCATTCACTGTTTGACCACATTCATACTGATTTTTTTTTCCCACCTAATACCAGAATTTCCCATGTTGCAGCTTGTCACTGTTGCCTCCTGTCTCCTCTCACCATGCATCTCTGAGAAGGGTCTCTCTCCCTCTTTTCTGTACCCTCCAAGGTAGTTGTAGGCAGCAATAAGTGTTTTCACTAATGTTCTGAAGACTGAACAATGCCTTTTCCCTTAGCCTCCTCATCTTGTTGGCCTCTGCTGGACTCACTCCCATCTCACAGTCTTGGGGAGACCAAAGGTGGACATCGTACTCCAAGTGTGGGCTCACAAGTGTTGAAGAGAAGGGAGCATTCCCTTCCTTTAACCTGTGGTCTTACTAATACAGCTCCAGCTACACTCTAAGACCTCTCAGGATGTGGTTGACCTTCTTCCTTGCAAGGACGCACTGCTGACTTCTGCTCCACTTGTTGCCCAGCAGGACCTCCTGCATCCTTTTCTGCAGATCGACTTTCTCTCCGGTCAGCCCCAGCCTGTCCTCTTTTTTGGGTATCTTACAACCCAGTGGAAGGGCTCTTCAGTTGCTTTTGTTGAGCTTTGTAAGGGTTGTGCTGGATCATTTCTCCAGCCTGTTGAGGGCCTTTGGAATAGCAGCATGCCCTCCAGCGTATTGTCCACTCTTCCATTTGGAAACATCTGTGAGCCTGCTTGAGAGTGAGCTCCATCCCATCATCCAGGTCATGAGTAAAGACATTAAACTGTATTGGCCCTACCATCGATCCCCGAGGCCAACACTTGGACTTTGAGCTGCCGATCACAACTCTTCGATCCTGACGTTCCATCCAATTTTCCGCCCACCTTGTAATCCACTCAAAACTCGGATGTTTGTCCATGTGCCGGGTGCAGCTCCAGCCATGCAGCTACACGAGTTGTCCTGGGAGAGCCAGGCCACCGGCTTTGGTCCTGGGTGGAGAGGAGTGGTGTTCAACCCCACTTACACACGCAACATCTGGTTGGGTTCGAGAGAGGATACTCAACAGACAAGGTCCAAGCTGCCATGATGTTAATGAAACCGTATTGGCTATTGATTTAGGAAAATATTCCCAATTTTTTTTCCAAGCATTTTATTTTGGTGCTGTTTCAAATCGTAATTATTTGTTCACAGAATCACAGAATGAGAGGGGTTGGAAGGGACCTCTGGAAATCATCTCGTCCAACCCCGCTACCAAAGCAGGGTCACCCAGAGCAGGGTGCCCAGGATCACGTCCAGGCGAGTTTTGAAAGTCTCCAGAGAAGGAGACTCCGCAACCTCTCTGGGCAGCCTGTTCCAGTGCTCCATCACCCTCATGGTAAAGAAGTTTCTCCTCATGTTGAGGTGGAACTTCCTGTGTTCAAGTTTATGCCCATTGTCCCTTGTCCTATCACTGGGCATCATTGAAAAGAGACCGGTCCCATCTTCCTGACACCCACCGTTCAACTATTTATAAACACTGACCAGATCCCCTCTCAGCCTTCTCGCAGCCTTCTCTTCTCCATTTCCTATGTTGACTCCTAAAATGGGTGTCAATTGTCATTTCAGGCCAATCTGGTAGCTCTGGTTAAAATAGTCCTAACACTAAAAGCAGAGAACAATGGGCTCTTGCTTCTCTCCATCTGTTTTGCTGGCTCAGCCTGGGTGAGAAGGGCATGGCAGCAGCTGTGAGGGTGACCCAAAACCCTCACAGACCCGATCCATCTGCTGATCCATCTCAAGAGCTGCGGGATCTCATGGGTGGGGAGGAACACATGCCATGGGACAGGGAGGAGAAGCTCCATCCTCCTGAGTGGTAGCTCACACCTAGAGCATTGCAGAGCTGTGGCGGGGGTAGCCTGGCTGTAGCTGAGCGTTGCCTCCAGCCACAACTCCATGAGCCATCCTAGGTAATGGCTGCCTCACCTTAACTACTTCTTTTTTTGGCATGCCAGATGTAAATAAAAAGGAAAACCATCCCCGTTTTTTCCATCTCTTGTGTTTGGAAGTGTAGCTGAGGGTGAAGCTGTTCTCTGCACGGTACGTGTCAGGTGCTCCTGGCTGCAACGTGGTCCTCTTGCAAGGGACTGTCATGCCGAGCGTTGAACGTTCATTCCTGTCTCATTGGTAAGGAGAGGTGGTTATCACCAAAACCAAAGCAACGCGGAGTACGGCTGTTTCTAAAGCCAACGTGAGTCTTCAAAACCAACTTCTTCCTAGGAACCAAGGGAGAAGCAAAGAAAAGAGCTGCTTTTTGGAAAACCAAATTTTGGGGGAAGCTCTCCGGGACATTTAGGCTTTTCTCTGCACGTTTCTCCAGCTGCAGAACCTTGCGGAGGAGGGGGCTGGGGGAGGACGTTACTTCTAAGCACTGCAGGTGGTGACATGAGGGGTCAGAGCTGGGGTTTATTGGCTCATGGTCATGTTTGGTAGCACGTTATGGATGTAGCCAAGCAGGGGGAAAAAAAAAAAAATCCGTTGTCTTTTTAATTCTAATATTTTTTCCCCCACAGGTATAGCCTTTACAGACCTCCCTGTAAGTACACCTGTTTTCAGTATTTTAACTGAGGATGCAAACAAGGGAGGGGGAAGAGTGGGGGGGGGTGATTATTTATTTTGTTTGATGCCTTGTTAAAAAACGGTAACGCACATGACTGGATGGTTCTTTCTCTGAAGCTTCGGTCTCATGTGGCTGGGTCTGTGGGCTACTCACATGCCTCCTCTCATCCCTCACCACCTCTAGGAGTATGTTGCTCCTTCTCCTGGAGTTAAAGCAAGGATTCAAGCTTAATTACAGGTCAATGCCTTCCAAATGCAGCAGGGAGTCCATGCGCAGAGTCATTGAGTAGCGTCTCGTGGCCATCATCAGAGTGATGATATATCTCAGCTTCTTCGTCTCTCCACGTTGTGGAGTTGTTCCCTTACTGTGGTGTGGTTAAGGAAGGGTGTTTCTGAGCATGAAGGTCAGGCTGGCTGTAGCATATGTAACCATTGCACAGGTTTTTGACAGGTCTCCACCCATGATGAGTAACCAGCTCGTGGAATTGCTGGAGGAATGTATTTGGCATCCATGTGGGGCTGGTAGTTACTCCTCTGATTCGCCAACCCCAATACTGAGTTACTCGAGGGTAGTGACACCAGCTGAGTTACACCAGCCAATAACGTCTAGTTGGGTCTTACAAAAGAGGGAGCAGCCCTGAGGAGAAAGACTTGGGGGGCCTGGTTGATGAAAAGCTCAACATGAACCAACTATATACGGGTGCAGCCCAGAAAGCCCCAACCATGTCCTGGGCTGCATCAAAAGAAGTGTGGCCAGCAGGTCAAGGGAGGGGATTCTCCCCATCTACTCTGCTCTTGTGACACCCCACCTTGAGCACTGAGTCCCGCTCTGGAGCCAACACAAGAAGGACATGGACCTGCTGGAGAGGGTCCAGAGGAGGGCCGTGGAGATTATCTGAGGGCTGGAACCCCTCTGCTGTGAGACCAGGCTGAGAGAGTTGGGGTTGTTCAGCCTGGAGAAGAGAAGGCTCCAGGGAGACCTTGTGGCCTTCCAGTATCTGAAGGGGCCTGTCAGAAAGCTGGGGAGGGACTTTTTACAAAGGCCTGTAGTGATAGGATGAGGGGTGATGGCTTCAAACTGGAAGAGGGGAGATTGAGATTGGAAACTAGGAGGAAATTCTTCCCTATGAGGGTGGTGAGACCCTGGCACAGGTTGCCCAGGGAAGCTGTGTGTGCCCCAACACTGGATGTGTTCAAGGCCAGGCTGAAGCAACCTGGTCTAGTGGGAGGTGTCCCTGCCCA
Source organism: Eurystomus gularis (assembly GCA_013400335.1). Taxonomy (NCBI): domain Eukaryota; kingdom Metazoa; phylum Chordata; class Aves; order Coraciiformes; family Coraciidae; genus Eurystomus; species Eurystomus gularis. The sequence continues at coordinate 115,653 of VZZY01006346.1, read as the reverse complement.
TGGAAGGATGCCTGCAGCTAACTTCCATCATTCCCATCCTCCTTTTCCAGTATCCTTCCCTTGAATCACTGCCTTCTTCCCCAACCCTTGCAGACGCCTGTGTATTCCGTGTCCTTTTCTGACCCTTTTTGCTCTCTTGATCCATGTTGTCTTGGCTGTTCTTCTAACCAGTTGAGGTTACAGCCCTTCCCTGAAGAAGGGGATGCCCAAACCCAAGATAGACGTTTGGTTTAATTGTAATGACATTATCAGAGAAGTCTTGAAGTAGTAGGGAATTTGAAGCTGATATAACTTGCAAGTGGTACTTTTTGTTTATTCCAGCACTGTGATCCAGGCTTGAACGCAATGTCCATTCATTAGAAGATAAAGAGGAGAAACCATCCATCATATGAAAGATCTAAGTGCAAACACGAGTGGAAGCAGCAGTCTCACCTGAGCGACCCTTGAGGTTCTCTGAGCAGCCTGACACACATTTTGTGGCTCTGTTCCTCACCTCGTTACTGGAATCCCCCAGGGAGGGGCCCTAAGTCAAAAGCTTCTTCTTGCAGTACAACCCATGCGATGGTGGAGCTGCCTGGTAGCTCACGTCCATGAGAAGCTCGCCCACTAAGCCCCAATACTTTTACACCTTTCAAGCTTAAATCACTTTTAGGCATGTCAGCGAGGTTACACAAGGAATTAATTTCACCTTTCAAAGTGTCACCAAGTCTAGAAATGGTTTCCTCAAAGCGCTTATTGCAAAATTCTGCTGTCAGAGGCAGATGATGAAGACAATATTTTGCAGTCTTAGGAAGCTGAGGTGGATACTTTGGATTGCAAACCACATCTTATTGTCAGAAGTCGTTAGTCCCTTGTTTCAGTTCCCTCTAAAGAGCGTTTGCATTGGTATGAACCAACTTAAGCCAATGCTTAGGCCTAACTCTCTTGCTTACCCAAGCCCGTATCAAATTTATCCTGCCTGGTGGTTTGCTGGAACAACAGGAAACGTGAAAAAGCAGAATGTGGAAGAGCCCAGGGTGGGATTGCAGTGGGCCAAAGGGACAAAGAGGCTAGAAAACAAGTCAAGATGAACCAGGGGGGTTGTGAGCAACTGGCCACCAACATCACACACAAGAGGTGGTCCAGATGGCACAGGAAGATGTGCCTGAAGAACCTGGCAGAAGTATCTGCCTGGTCAGTGGGCTTTGGGATGATGTCTCCATGCATTGAGCAGGGTGAGGGAGATAGGTGTAGTTCCCAACAGTTGCTAAACAGAGAGGACACAACCTGGATGTGGAAAACGGGATTTTAACTCAGAGGTGATTTGAGAGAAGTTGGAGCTAGGCAGCTGTCCCTCAGAGATGAACATAGCCAAAAGTGGCTGAAAAATACGTGATAAAAACCATGTAGACATGGCACTTAAGGCCATGGCTTAGTGGTCATGGTAGTGTTGGGTTAACAGCTGGACTTGAGGATCTTAGAGGCCTTTTCCACCCTTAATGATTCTATGATTATTTTTTTTTTTATTTGGGGTAACTTGGAAATAACTTTCAAATATTTTGGGTGTCTGATTCCTGGCTTTGGAAGTCCAAAGATTCACAATACTAGAAGGTTAAGCTAATAAAAAAGTCTAAAGCGTGGACCACGGAAAAGGTCTGATATCTCCTTGTCAGCTAGGTTTGAAAGCGGTCTGCTGAGTCAGCAATGACGCAGTCACCCTGATTTCTGACTTCAATTTCCAGCTTGTATTTATAGATTCTTTTTTTTCCTTTTGTGTTTTTTTTCAAGATTGGATAATTTTGAAGGTAGAGAAGGTCAAGCAGGACCTTACCCAGTTGAATTTTGAAAAATCAGGACAGAGACACTGTGGTGTCTCTGGGAACCCGTTCCAGTCCTTAATTGTCCTCACAGGGAAGAATCTCTTCTTCCTCACGTCCCATCACAATTTCCCTGGCTGCAGCTTGTGCCTGTTGTCCTTTCACTGAACGCCCTTGAGAAGAATCTGTCTCCATCTTTTTAATCACTTCCTTTTTGGGTGTGGAAGACATGCAGTTAGTTTTTTCTGTTCTCCAAGGTGATTCCCTCAGCTTCTTCTCATGTGCCACGCACTCCAGCCCTCTGACCAACTCAGCAGAACTCTGCTGGACCATGTTTGTGAATGTCTGTCTTGTCCTGGGCACGTGCATGTGGAGGTGGGGAACCAAGTATGGTCCTGCAGATGTAGCCACGCCAGTGAAAGCAGAGAGAAGTAATTGCTTCCCAAGACATGCTGGCTCCATCTTTGCCAGCGTGGTTAGGATTCTGCTGAGCTCCACCTTGGGACAATCTTAACACCTTTAGTAAGAAGTAAAATCTACAACAACAGTAGGTCTCGAGAGGAGATCAATGATGTTGCCAATGTCTCAGGTCTCTGCAGTAGTGAAGAATTACGCAGAATCCCAGCATGGTGGTGTTTGGAAGGGACCTCTGGAGATTATCTTGTCCAACCCCCCTTGCTCCAGCAGGTCACCCAGAGCAGGGGGCCCAGGATCGTGTCCAGGCACCTTTGGAATCTCTCCAGAGAAGGAGACTCCACAACCTCTCTGGGCAGCCTGGGCCAGGTTCCGTCACACTCACAGCAAAGAATTTTCTCCTGTTGTTCAGATGGAACCTCCTGGGTTCCAGTTGGTGCCCGTTGCCCCTTGTCCTGTCACTGGGCACCACTGACAAGAGTCTGGCCCCATCCTCTTGCCCCCCATGGGCCCTTTAGCTCTTGATCAGCATTGATCAGCTCCCCTCTGAGGCTTCTCTTCTGCAGCTCAGCAGCCCCAGGGCTCTCAGCCTTTCCTGGGCACAGAGATGCTCCAGGCCCCTCAGCATCTTTGCGCCTCTGCTGGCCTCTCTCTAGTAGCTCCCTGTCTCTCTGGAACTGGGGAGCACAGCACTGGACCCAACACTCCAGAGGTAGCCTCACCAGGGCAGAGTAGAGGGGAGGGAGAACCTCCCTGGACCTACTAGCCACACTCTTGTGAATGCACCCCAGGAGGCCATTGGCCTTCTTGGCTATGAGAGCATGTGACTGGCTTGTGGGCAACTTGTCCCCCAAGACTCACAGAGTTGAATAAATTTTCCCAGTAACTGTAGGAAAGCCCATGCCCCTTGCTAAGAGGAGGAGAGAGTTATCCTGGCTTTCTCTAGGATGACCATCTAACCACCAGTAGTAGTTCTTGCTGATTTGACCTAGAGAGGTTGGTCTGCTCCTCCACTGATGTGACATCTGACATGGGTTCAACCATGAGCAAGACACCACAACTAGGTATGTCTTCTCCACGATCTGGTTTCTGGCTGCATCAGTCTCCAGGGTGTTAGAGCAAAGTGAAAAAACCCAACACCAAACAGCTTGTGAGTGGCACGAGAGAGGTTCCTAAAGCCCGCAGGCTATCAGCAGATGCTCTGAAGCAGAGGGTTAGTGAAGCTTGTGTTGCAGAGAAGTGATCTGTGCTGTGGAAAAGTGACGTGTCAGTGAATGGAATGTGCTCTTGAAAAACATGATGCAGAGTGATGAGAACCAGGCACCTCGGTACCTTTTCTGGTGCCATTTCTCTTCTCCACACATGGAAGTGAGCTCAGGGATTCAATTCTTATCCATAAGCTTATTCTTAAAGTAGTGTGAATTCAGAGATCTTCTAGGTAGACGTTGACCACCTGTCATCTTCAGAAGCTGAATTATTGGCTGAAATTTAGAGGTGTTTTCCCAGTGGTAACCTTTTTTTCCCCATGTTCTGGTGGTGGGTCGAAGCTCCCATTTAGATCCATTTGCTTCTTTTTAAAATGACATTTGTCTATCAGTAGTGGAATTTCTTGTGTGGATGGCTCATGTTGTCTTGGGATCATCAAAGACCTAACGTCAGAGCTCCACTCCCAGCACTCATCAAAGATGGAAAATATTCAGGCAGCACCTTCCAGGGAGTAAGAGGAGTGGAGAACACAGAGACCTGCTGATGGAGATGATGCCCCTTTCATTTTCCCTTTGTGATGATTGTCGATGGCTCTTGAGCCGTGGTGGAAATTGCAGAAAACTAAGCCAGAAAGTGTGGGACAGCAGTCATGGCATCAACCGCAGACTGCTGGGGGGCTGAACCCACTGCTCTGGTTTTCTGGTGTGCAAGAAGTGACAGGGTTCCTTGAGATGTTCCTGAAGGGCTGTTGCCTCTTCCGTTCCATTTCTCAATATAAAGAGCAGCTCTTCTCCCTTAGCCAACCACGTAACCGGACCCAGAAAGAGAAAGTCGACTTTAATACAGGTCTCTTTTCTCTTCCTCTCCAGTCAAACCTCTACCCTACAGTGGGTCTCCAGACTCCAGGAGAGATAGTCGATGCCAACTTTGGACAGCAGCCGTTTGTCTTCGACATTGAGGACTACATGAGGGAGTGGCGAGCGAAGATTCAGAGCACCATTAAGCGGTTTCCCATAGGAGACAGACTAGGCGAGTGGCAAGCCATGCTGCAGAAGTAAGTCACTGTTCTGGTGTTCAGCTTCTTCCGCTCTGTTGGGCTTTAAATACTTTTATTTTAATGCTGATTTCTGCTTTCTTATGGGAAAAATTGCCAATCAGTGTGTTTTGCCCGAAAGGTTTTACCCTCCTGTTCTGTCGTTTAATGGTCTGTTCTGCATAGATTGCTGCCGTTTCAAACGAAAATGATGTGTGAGAAGTTTTCAGGCAAAGACTGTGTGAAAGCTTGTAGGGATGGAAGAACATAGACTTGGAGGTGATGCAGTGGGGAAAGGGGAGTGGAGAGGACACTGTAGAAACTTGTAACGTAGGAGAAAAGCCAGTGTGTAAGTAGAAAGGAAAGCGCAAGAAATAGCTTCATCCAAAGGCTTCCAAAGCCAACCCAACTGGAAATGCAGTTGTGGCTCTTGATAAATTTAGGAACGTCAAGGGCGTTTCCTGTTGCAACAAGGATTGAGTGGAACTTGGTGAGAACCATAGACAGGAGTCGTAAGAGGTCAGGAGTATCTTCTGCCTGAAGAGAGACAGAGTTGACTAAAGGTCCACAGCTTGGAAAGAGATAATCGAGGGAAGTGGATACATATGGTGTAATGTCTGACAGGCATTTACACCATGAAGAGCATGACTAGTAAGTGATTATTTGCTGTTTCTCAAAACACAAGAGTTAGAGAAGAAAGCACCTTCTGGCTTAGAAACAAAATAATCTTTTATTCGCCAAGAATATTGAACTGTGGGACTTGCCGCTGCAAGAAGTTGTGGTGGTTTAAGCATCAGTGGATTTTAAAAGCTACACATTTAAATATTCCCCATAATTCATGGTGGCCAATTCCAGAGTTCTATTTTAAACCTCCAAGTTGCTTCTGTCTCAGATCTCTGATCACAGAAATCTCTGTTTCACCTTTTAATTATATTCTTTCCCTAAACACCTGCTACTGGTCGTGGTCATCTAGGAGATGTAGATGCAGCGATGATCACATCTGTGCGATCGTTGTTGTTTTCTGCTAGTCTTGTGTTTAGTTATTTGCAGATAATTCAGGGCAACCAGCAAGACCTTTGAAAAGCAGCTGGCAGGAGCTATCAAAAATAATAATAATAATAATAACAACAACAACAATAATCTTCCTTCAAGAAAATAAGGAGCAGGGGGCCTACCAGAGAGCTTGTAGGGCCTGTAGAGGATTGCACTATAAAGACCCTAGGGAAAATAAGACCATATCCAATTGGATTCTTTGTCCTGTGTCCAAAAATCAGGTGGGTTGTCATGATGGGATGCTTCTTTGGGAGGGACTTGGCAAAGGCTGTGACTGGGATTGAAGAGTCTGTCAGAAACACTGGGAGAAGTAGGTGAGGGGAAGTGGAGAAAGTCAAGGAGAAAACAGATGAGCTTGTGGCTGTGGAACAAGGATGGTGTGTATGGTGCCATGTTTCATGAAGGGTTTCAGAAGAGAGTGAGGCAGCAGTGGGCTGAGAGAACCTTGATGTCTGGCTTGGACGAATCTGTAGAAGCACTACTGAAGGGTAGATGCATTGGGCACGTGGAGAAATAGGACATGGGTTTTGCAAAGAGGAGCCAGCAGGCATGTAGGTACGGTTCTTGGGCTGCTGTCTTTGTTGTAGAAGTCCAGAAGGCTTTTGAGAAATTCCCTTGCTGCAAACTAAGGGGACACTGTGCAGCCAGAGCCTGAGGACACATGTCCAACGTGAATGATGAGTTGTTTAAAAGAGAGACAAGAGAGGGAATTGTCACCTTGGGAGCAGGAGACTGTAGAGAGACTTGGATGGGTGCTGGTAGTGTCAGTAGTGTTGAGGGTGGTCAGAAACGGCTGGGAAGAAGGGACCCTCTAGGAAGGATAAAAACCAAGGCAGGATGTGCAGATATGTGGGGTGGGTGTAAGGCAGGGATCAAGTAGAGTCTCGGCGTTGGAGGATGCGATTGCGAGGGGTAAGGCAGGAGCGTGAAGAAATATCTTGAATAACCTTGAGAAGGTGATGAAGGAACAATTGCACTGCAAGAATTAAAGGGCATCAAGTGAGCTTCTATGACAAGGTGACCTGCCTAGTGGATGAGGGAAAGGCTGTGAATGTTGTCTACCTAGACTTTAGTGAAGTCTTTGACGCCATTTCCCACAGCATCCTTCTGGAGAAACTGGCTGCTCGTGGCATGGATGGGCATACGCTTCGCTGGATGAAAAACTGGCCAATGGCTGGGCCCAAAGACTGGTGTTCAGCGGGGTTGAGTCCAAGTGGTGGCCAGTCACAAGCAGTGTTCCCCAGGGCTCAGTACTGGGGCCAGTTCTGTTTAATATCTTTATCAATGATCTGGTGAAGGGGATCGAGGCCCCCTCAGTAAGTTTGCAGATGACACCAGGTTGAGTGGGAGTGTTGAGCTGCTGGAGGGTAGGACACTTTATAGAGGGAACTGGCCCAGTTGGATTGATGGGCTGAGGCCAATGAGATGAGGTTCAACAAGGCCAGGGGCTGGGTCCTGCACTTGGGTCACAAGAACCCCCTGCAATGCTCCAGGCTGGGGGAAGAGCGGCTGGAAAGTGTCCGGTGGAAAAGGACCTGGGGATGTTGGTCGACAGCCAGCTGGAGATGAGCCAGTGTGTGCCCAGGTGGCCAAGAAGGGCACCAGCATCCTGGCTTGTGTCAGCACCAGTGTGGGCGGCAGGAGCAGGGCGGGGATTGTCCCCCTGGACTGGGCACTGGGGAGGCCCAACCTCCCATCCTGGGGTCAGTTTTGGGCCCCTCACTCCCAGAAGGACCTTGAGGGGCTGGAGCGTGTCCAGAGAAGGGCAGCGAAGGTGGGGAAGGGTCTAGAGCACAAGTGTGGTGAGGAGCAGCTGAGGGACCTGGGGGTGTTGAGCCTGGAGCAAAGGAGGCTCAGGGGAGACCTTCTGGCTCTCGCAAACTCCTTGAAAGGAGGTTGGAGCCAGGTGGGGTTGGGCTCTTCTCCCACGGAACAAGTGACAGGACAAGAGGAAATGGCCTCAAGTTGCACCAGGGGAGGTTTAGGTTGGACATGAGGACAAATGTCTTCCCTGAAAGGGCTGTGAAGGGCTGTGCCAGGCTGCCCAGGGCAGTGGTGGAGTCCCCATCCCTGGAGGGGTTTCCAAGCCGTGGAGATGTGGTGCTGAGGGACATGGTTTAGTGGTGCCCTGACAGTGCTGGGTTAACGGTTGGACTTGATGATCTGAAAGGTCTCTTCCAACCAAAACAGTTCTATGATTCTTTGCTTCTAAGTGAAGTTAACTAAATGACACATTTTAAAAAAATAAGGGTTTTTTTCCCACCCTCCATGCCATAAGATACCACAAAAACGACGTGGATTCAGAGAGCAACTGGAGACTTTATTAGAAAGAAAAACCTATCGGAGCTACAATGTGAAGAGATACCACCTCTAGGGCAGGAAGTATCTGACGGAGCATTGGTAGCTGGAAGGATTATGGGGAAAAGTGTCATTTCCTACGTGTCTTGTTCCTTAATTTTTTTGTAGGCATTTGCGTTTGCCAGTGGGAGGTACCAGTACTGGGCGGACTGGGTGTTTGGTCTGGCTCAGCATGGAGGAGATCTAACAACTGGCATTGACTTGAACATTAGTTCAACTGTTGACTTTATGGGGCCGTTTCACTCTCTGCAACGCATCTTGTCCAGCTATGGGAGACAGGATCTGCTTTTGGAAGGCTTGCTTAGCAACCAAAGAGAAGGAAGAGCTTCACTGATGTTCATACTTGGTTCCTAGTACTCCAAAGGCAACTTGTTCAGAAAAAAGCGGTGCTTTGAGACATGGTCTAGGTGTCAGGGAGATGTTGGACGAAGGTTGGACTTGATGATCCTAGAGGTCTTTTCCAACCTAATTCTATGATTCTAGGTGTGCCCTGTGTCTTTGAAGATAAAGCACCCATGCTGGGTGAGAGCGCTGGTGTGTCCAGCTCGGTTTTATGGATATATTAGCACAAGTTCCTGCAGCACTGAAGTGTTTTGTCCTTTTCCTCCTGAAACTGACCATTTTTTGCACCCCCCTCCCCCCTCGGTATTTAACTGAATTTTGATCATGTTGGGCCTTTGCTTTTATCACAGTAACACAATTTCTTTGAGAGGCTTTGCTGCAAGACTGTGAAACATCTTTGGACAACCAAGTGCCTCTTTTCTGCCTGCTTCCAGATTCCATCCAAACATGTCACCAAATGAGAGAGCCGTGGCTTCCCTTCACAAAAGCTGTTGACTCTTCTGCAGTAAGACCAATTTACCCCTATGTTTGTTCCCTGTGTTCTCCAGAATTGGAGACTCCATGATGTGCATAGTGGAGGGGTCAGGGTCACCTCTTGGACTTCTTCTCAAGAATCAGCATCATGTTTTCCCATCATCTTCCTCTCTGTAGGCAGATTTAAGGGCTTATACCTCATGTTAGTGGCCCAGCTGTTTCTGGTTGGAGCTCCAAGCTCTTGAGCCAATGTCTTATCACAGAATCATAGAATGGTTCAGGTTGGAAGGGACCTTTAAAGATAATCTAGTCCAAGTCCCCTGCACTGAGCAGGGACATGTACAACTAGAGCAGGTTGCTCAGAGCCCTGGCCAACCTGACCTGGAATGTTGCCAGGGATGGGGCATCAGCCACCTTTCTAGGCAACCTCCTGTTCTGGTGTTTCACCACCTGCATCATAAAAAATGTCTATTATATCTAGTCTAGATCTCTCTCTTTTAGTTTCAAACCATCAACCCTTGTCCTGTCCCAACAGGCCCTGCTCAAAAGTCTGTCCCCAGCTTTGTGACAGGCCCCTTGAAGTCCTGAAAGGCCACCAGAAGGTCTCTCTGGAGCCTTCTCTTCTCCAGGCTGAACAACCCCAATTCTCTCAGCCTGGTCTCACAGCAGAGGAGTTCCAGCCCTTGAATCTTTTTTGTTGCCTCCTCTGGACCTGCTCCAACAGGATCATGTCCTGGGATTCATCTTAGTGTCTAACCCTGCAGCTAAGCATTTCCTTCCTTTAGAGACTCTCCTTCCTGACAGATCCCGAGAGGCTCGATTTTAGAGCAGCAGTCACTGGGGAAGGTTTGCCTTAGGGAGTGCCTCCCTGGAGAGCAGAATAAGAATGAGCCTGGCCAAATTTTTCATCTATGTGGCAGCCCCAGATATACTGTCACTGGAGAAGCTTCTCTGACAAGGTTTTCAAGTGCTGGAAACCTTGAAAGGTTCACATGGATAACTCATCTTCTTTGGGTGTTGCTACAGTCTTCCAGGATCTCTAACCTCTTTCGCTCTTGCCATGAGGAGTCATCTGAGACTTGGCTGATTATGGGAGGAGGAACAATGTAGATCCCTATTTGTGATAAAGCAGGAGGACTCAACATTGTTCATTTGAGAAGTTCCTGCCAGCCTGGACCTGGCTTGATGTTGAGAGGGATGCACCTCCTTGTGCCTGTCCGCACTGTGCCAAGGGCAACGTGCTTGTCTTGTCCCAACAGTGGTCAGAAGCACTTGTTTTTAAAACAAGTGTTAAGAATTCTTCACCTGCCTACAGTACTAGGCTTGAAAATCATGGTTGCTGCCTCATCAAATACTTCTTTCTACTGAAAGTAGCCAGGTTGAACGTGTGACTTGATCAGATCACGAGGAGCCTGTCTCAAGGTTCATCACTAGAAGCTTTGAAATCCTGTACTGGCTTTTTGGGTTTTGTTAAAACCCGGTGGGCATTGACGTTTCCTGGAAAGGCATGAGAAACAGTCTGGTCGGGAAGAGGTTTTTGTTGGGTTCGTTTTCTGACAGTGAAACCACCTCCAACAGTTTTTGAGAATAGAATTTGAAAATGTTTGTAAAATCAGTGCTGGTTGTCGACTCTTTGTAATTCAGCAGACAAAAGTATCTGTGGACGCGTAGAATTCATAAGGAGCTTCAGCTACCAAAGGTGTAATTGTTGGCAAAAGAGGTGATGGAAGAAATTCAGGGCCAGAATCTTTTTTTTGAGATCTGCTTGAAAGCCACGAGCCTCTCTGAGGTTTAGATTTTATGTCTGTCTAGGAGGTCACGGGCACTAACACTGTCCTGAGCTCTTACAGGTGACCCTTGGACAGCAGTCATTAAATAAATCAATACTGTGTATGCATTAGGAGTCTTCATTTTTTAATTTTTTCCTCCCATAAGGTGAATTTAGAGCCTCCTCCCTGTTTGCTGAGGACCAGGGGGCTTATCTTGTAGACTTAAACCATCTGAACCCAGAAGTAAGACCCTGGTTATGTCCTAAGCAAGCTGAGTTTGGTCAGCAACTTCTTGAATTTGCAACTTCTGTTGTCTTGATTTGTTTTTTTTTTCTCCAGTGTGATTCCAACGTCTCTTCATCTGTTTCTCTTTTCTTCGTTTTCTAGTATGGTTTCATCGTATTTGGTTCACCATGGGTACTGTTCGACAGCAACTGCCTTTGCCAGAGTCACAGACACCACAATCCAGGAAGAACAGACCTCAATAAAGAACAGACAAAGTAAGTCGCTTGGGTAGTCGTTCCCAAAGCGTGGCACACTGGCCACGTGTGACCTTCAGGACTCCATGTGTGACCTTCAGGATGCCACTTGTAACCTTCAGGACTCCACTTGTGACCTTCAGGACTATGCAGATGCACGAAGTGCTGTGGAAGTCAAAAAGTTACTCCATGACAGTACAAAGGTGTCCACAGCACACTGCTGCCTGTGGGTCAGCAGAACTTGGGGACCACTGCTGGGAGCATTTCTCCCATCAGCACTGTGTCCTCTCCACCCGCTGCCATCTTTGCCCTTAGTCTTTCCTTTGTCTGCTCTGGGAAGTGCCCTGCACACCTGGCAGTGCTGGGTAGGCTGAGATTTCTGACCAGCTTGGTTAATTTTCCTCAGTCTTGTTGAAAACGAGCAGCTGAACCCTGGGAGAGATGAGGTGACTCTCAGCTTTGAGTCCAGCAGCTTCACATATCAGGCTAAACGTGTTATCTAGGGCAGAAGGTGCTTTCTTGGAGCTAGTGCCAGATCGGTGGAGAATAGAATGGTTACCTTGGACTTGACCTGAACTGAGGTCACTGTGTACCAGGATCCCCTTGGATTTGGGTTCTTCAGTGCAGCCACTTGCAGCAGGGACAGTTTCATTCCCCCTGGACTGGGCACTGGGGAGGCTGCACCTCAAATCCTGCGGTCAAGGTTGGGCCCCTCAC
>VZZY01006346.1:54835-103818 GCA_013400335.1 Eurystomus gularis | reverse complement strand
AAGGGCTGTGAAGGGCTGTGCTAGGCTGGACAGGGCAGTGGTTGAGTTGCCATCCGTGGACGTGTTTAAAAGCCGTCTAGATGTGGTGCTGAGGGACATGGTTTAGAGGTGGGCCTGGTAGAGCTAGAGAATGGTTGGACTTGATGATCTTGAAGGTCTTTTCCAACCATAGCAATCCTGTGATTAGCATGGTCATAGGGACCCGGACACATCAATCTGTCTTGACTGCAACCCCCCAAAGGGCCTTCCAGTCCCTTTGCCCATTTTGTCTTCAGGTAAAATTCTCTGCATTTTGAGGGTTTGCAAATTCACAGTTTAGCTCGTGCTAGGTGAAGAATTCATGTTCCCTGCCCGTTTTGGTCACTGCTGTTCCCTCCTGAGTGGCTCACCTCTTGCTTGGTAAGGCTTGAAGTGCTTTTGGTCCCTGCAGAACATGACCTGCAGCTTTCTCCTGCTGTACTTTGGGTTTTTAGCTTCTCTATTCACAGGCTCCCACCGCAGCGTCCCAGAACATCCGTGTGTTTTCTGCATTCTCCTGGCTGCTGAATACAGGCTCCATCCCTTTGTGAGCCCGTTCTCATGTGACTCCTATGTAGAGGAGCATCGTGCCCCTTTGTAGCTCGCTCTCCATACATCGCACGCGCTGAGCCAGCGTTCGGGTTCATCTGGGGACTCTGCTTAGTACCCAAAATAACTCGTAGCTGCTGCCCATGGGTGCTGATGGACTTTGTCCTTTCTAGGTCACGCGTTACGCAACCCCGAGCCCAGGCAGCGTTCGTGCTGGTGGGGGTTTAATTGGTGAAGGTTTCTGGGAGGCAGGCCGGTCTCCTTTGGCCGGGGACAGGCAGATGGAGGGAAGGAACGCAGAGCGCTGAAGTTGGGGCTTTGCTAGAAGGTGTGAGGAAAACACAGATGGGAAAAGAAAAAGAAGGGAGGGAAATAGAAGAGGCAGCGACATCTTGGGAGACTCGCCGAACGAGGCAAAGAAGAGCTGTCAAGAGCAGCGAGACATGACAACGGACGTGCAAGCGAGTAGAAGAAAGGTTGAAATGAAGGAGGCTGGGCAGCCCGCCTTGGTGTGAGAGCCACCTCTTTAATTCAGCTTTCAGTGTCAGTAACAAGCAAGTAGAGGCTGAGAAGCGGGAGCCAAGACAAGTCAGTGCAGATGGTTACTGGGGACAGCTAATGAGGATCACCAGGCTGGGCTTCCAACTGCGCATGGCTTGTGAAGGTCACAGCCTGGTGGTGTTAGAGCCTCTGCTCATGAAGCACCTCCCGGGTGATTCAGAACCTTCTCTGTCGTTGGGAAGGAGTCCTGGACAAACAGAGAGGGAAGTGCAAAGCGCGTGGAGTTTTAAGTACACTTAGAAAAACAATAGAATGTGAACATCCGTTGATCAGCAGCTTCTCTGAGCGTTCAGGGATGGGATCTGCGTCTTCTGGCCCACTGAAGGAACATACGTGGGGCACGAACACCCAGGATGATGGATGGCTTCTGCCTCGTACCTTTGCACCTCTTGGAAGTGCAGAACTCCTTGAGGTGTTTCTAGCTTAGTGAATAGCTGATTCCTGGAGCTGGCTGACACCCTCAGGTTACTTCTCTGGGAATACGTTGAGATGGGACTTGCAGGAACCTGGTTTTGTTGGTGCTTAGAGGTAGGGATATCGGGGAATCAGTGTGGTGCTGTGCCCACAGACCCTCTAAGAATACTCCACATATCTGATGCTCCAGCCATACATAGGCTTCCAAGCGTGAACCAGATGTAATGTGGGGGTGACCTGGGGGTTTCCTCTCTGAAACTGTCCTTTCCCCAGCAGCCTCCTTGCTCCTGTCCAGCTCTTGTGTCCTGATTTCTTTCCCTTTACTGCAAAGCTCTGTGACTAAAGGACTAAAGTCCCGGAACTCCCCACCACACCTACTTTATCCTTCAGATCCTTCTACTCTTGATGTTCCTCAGCTACTAACAGGTCTTCCCTCATTTTCGCAGGCTTTTCCTCACCCTAAATCCATAATAAACAGAATGTGGTTCCAGGTTCTCCCTAGCCCTTGTGCGAGGTGGTAGCAGGGAGCTGTGTGGCTTATGTGAGACAACTCTTCTGGTCGGTCCGGTGTGTCAATCGTCTCCTTTTGCTTTCAGGAATACAGAAGCTAGTATTAGCAGGCAGAGTGGGAGAGGCAATAGAAGCCACCCAGCAGCTCTATCCTGGCCTCCTAGAACATAACCCCAACCTGCTCTTCATGTTAAAGTAAGTATGAAAAGCTTTATGCTCCCTAATGCCAAAATGTGTAGGGGAAGGAGAGAAGAAAGAGGCTATGTCCAGCCGTCATTTGGCCACACACCTTGGTCTGCCTTCAAACTGTTTGAGATCCCTTTGAGAGCAGGTGGCAGAGGACATGGGTTCACTCCTTTGCACGGAGCTTGTAGCAGTGTAGACGTAGCCCTTTGGTTGCTGCTCAGACCCACTATGGCTTCGCCTGGTGAGGCCAGGCAGAGGCGGGTGAAATTGTAGCTCTGCTGGCTGCCAGCAGCTCCTCCTCAGATGGCCAATCTTGCAGCACTGGAGCACGTGGCAGTCACTCACACCCCACAATAGGATTTTGGAGTACCTGCAGAGGTGGTGGAGATGAAAGCGTGCTGTGAAGGAAGTTTCTCCTTAGCGCGATGGAAAGAAACTTGGCTTTTGGGGAATGTCTCAACATTCCTTAGCATCATGGTTGCAGTTTCTGAACTCCTTCCTCCCATGGCATTATCAGGGCACCAAATTATCAGGTACCAAAAACCTCTGAAAGCCAAGAAGTGTAACTCCTGTGCAGTTTCTAGGACCTCTCCACTCAGTAACGCAGGACACCTCCATGCAGAGCATCCTGGCTGTCACACACCCCTTCCTCCTACTTCTCTCCTATGAAACCAGGTGTCGGCAGTTTGTGGAGATGGTGAACGGGACAGACAGTGAAGTCCGTTGTTTCGGTGCCCGCAGCCCCAGATCCCAGGACAGTTACCCCGGATCCCCCAGCTTAAGTCCTAGACATGGCTCAAGCAACTCACACGTTCATAGTACTGGTAAGTGTGGTTTTGGTGTCTTCCAGTGACAAGAGCAAATGTTGAAGGTGGATGTGGTTGTGCCGCTTTCCATACGTTATTTTATGAAAAGCTCCTCTCCTTTCTGATACGCAGCTGAGAGGATGTGCTGTGGGCGTCTCTGTGCTGCTGGGAGGCCAGGCTGGGAGAGTTGGGCTTGTTCAGCCTGGAGAAGAGAAGGCTCCAAGGAGAACTTCTGGTGGCCTTCCAGTATCTGGAGGGGGCCTGCAAGAAAGCTGGGGAGGGACTTTTTACAAGGGCTTGGAGTGATAGGATGAGGAGGAATAGCTTCAAACTGGAAGAGGGGAGATTTGGATTGGAAATTAGGAAAAATTATGAGGGTGGTGAGTCACTGGCACAGGTTGCCCAGCGAGATTGTAGAAGCCCCAACACAGCAACCTGGTCTAGTGGGAGGTGTCCCTGCCCATGGCAGGGAGGTTGGAACTAGATGATCTTTGAGGTCGCTTCCAACTCAAACCAGTCTGTGATTCTATAACTTTCCACAGACAATTGTTGGTAGAGCAGGTTTTCCTCAGAATAAAAGAGCTTTTGAAGGTGGCCTTCTAGTGCAGCCCCTGATAACTCAGTGTTTCACTGGCCGAGCTGTAAGAGGAGGTCTGGAAAACAAAACCGGTTTCCTATACCTTGGAATCTGCAAAAGAATTGCTTTCCAGTAAGAACGGAGCAGAAGATGCGCTGTTCTGGCCAACTGAGTGAAAGGTTAGGGGGCTTCCATGAGAGCTTCTCCCTCCCATATGGACTTCACCTTGCAAGCTCTAAACATGTGAGAAGGGAACAGTTCTGTGCCTGCAAAACCCATCTCTGGAGCACCAACTCTTTGCGGTTTGGGAAATGAAACTTTAGGATTTGAAGTGGAAAGGACACGCTAAACCAGGACACCTAAGATATTTTCCCTAGGTAATTATTGACTGTGGCTTTGGAGATGGAATGGGTCAGTCTGACCAGCAGAGCCCCTGAAATCCAGGCGTTGGTTGTCATGAAAATGCACAAAACGGCCCGTTGTCTGAATCTTTGTGTTGTCGTGATAAAAATATAACTCTGAATATAGCTGTGGGATCAGCTGATGAATTCGGATAAATCACCATCGCTTCTGGAGGAACAGCCGTGCCAGGTCACGTCATCTAGCCAAGATCCTGCGGTCAATATTGGTTGCCTAGAGAAGCATCTTTGAGGAAGGCAAGCCCATAGCAAAGTTTCTCCAAAATATATTTGAGCCCCTAATGATCTGGTATTAAGTAGCTGCTGTAAGTTCAGCTGGTCATATAAAACTTGTGGGAATGACCAAAGGTTTGTGTCCGGCGTCAGTGGGTTCCACAGCTTGATAGGTACTTTTTGGGGGGAGTAGGTGAGATTTCAGGACTGACTGTCCTTCTGGTAATGTCTGTTCTCCCGAACAAGGAATTGGTGATTTTTAAGAGGATGGTTGTTTTTTGCTGGGTGGTGTTGTTGTTGAATCAAGTATATCCCTAATGGAAGATGTGTTGTGGAAAGCCTGAGAAGTTCTGCTCGCAAGGAGTTCTCCTTGTAGCCCAGTTTTCACCTTTGCTTTCGTAGTTTCCCTGGATAGAGGTTTTACAAGAAATAATTGAGTTTGTGAGGAGTCTGTAAACTTCCCTACAAACCATCCGTGCTTCATAGTTCAACAATAATTTCTGCACTTGTATGAGCTGTTTCTGCCAATCTCTTATTTACAGCCCATTTGTAGAACTTCCTTAAGCTCAGGTGTTGCTGGTGAGCGGTGGGTTCCTTCCATATTCATGTGTGTTTTCTCTAAACCCCACTGAATTTAAGAATGATGGATCATCATTTAAGGTCTGCAGTCTTTGCTTTCTCCCTTTGGAGCCTGCTCTTTTGCCAAAGTGACTTCCCAACAGGGTGATATTGTCACTCTGGTCTCATTTTTCCCTTTCTTCTTGACTTTCAGGAGCAGATAGTCCAACCTGTAGCAATGGAGTCATGTCCACAAAAAGCAAACAGAGTCACAGTAAATACCCAGCACTGAGTTCATCATCCTCATCTTCCTCCTCCTCCTCCCCCTCATCTGTGAACTACTCTGAGTCCAATTCTACAGATTCCACCAAATCTCAGCAGCACAGTAGTACGAGTAACCAGGAAACCAGGTATTTGTTTCCCTTTGTAGATGCCTGAAGAGGGTGAGTGGTGAGAGAGGGCTCCAACCGCTTTCCGAGGAGCCAGAAGGGCATCTGCCCTGCTCTTCTGAACAACAGAATCACTCTTGGTGTCTACAAGGTCACCACTACCCCCAGCAGACACCAGCCTGTTCCAGTTCCCCTGCTCTGGCTCAGGCTTGGAGGTGTATCTTGTAGGGAATGTGATGATGCTCAGACACCAAGCTGTGCTGTTAAACTGATGTCAGCAGAGCCCAACGTGATGGTTTGCATAGAAGCTCTCCTGTTGAGCCTTGTTGAGTCTTGTTACTGCTCTCGGCCAGTCGATTTCTGCTGCTCTTGAGCATTTTTCTTGGGCTTCTTCTACCTGTTGCCCAGTTTCTTCCAGATCAGCCTCTGAATCAGCTATAATTGGTCCGGTGCTGGGCTCCCCAGTTCCAGAGAGACAAGGAACTACTGGAGAGAGGCCAGCGGAGGTTCCAAAGATGCTGAGGGGCCTGGAGCATCTCTGTGCCCAGGAAAGGCTGAGAGCCCTGGGGCTGCTGAGCTGCACAAGAGAAGCCTCAGAGGGGATCTGATCAATGCTGATCAAGAGCTAAAGGGTGGGGGCAAGAGGATGGGGCCAGACTCTTGTCAGTGGTGCCCAGTGACAGGACAAGGGGCAACGGGCACCAAGTGGAACCCAGGAGGTTCCATGTGAGCAGGAGGAGAAACTTGTTTGGTGTGAGGGTGTGGGAGCCTGGCCCAGGCTGCCCAGAGAGGTTGTGGAGTCTCCTTCTCTGGAGAGATTCCAAAGGTGCCTGGACACGATCCTGGGCCCCCTGCTCTGGGTGACCTGCTGGAGCAGGGGGTTGGACAAGATGATCTCCAGAGGTCCCTTCCAACCCCCGCCATGCTGGGATTCTGTGATTGGGTGTGTGATCATTTGGCATCTGAGCTCTTCATTTCTTCCCTTTCTAATGCAAACATCTGACCGTTCTTTCTTCCTTGCGCCGCAGTGACAGCGAGATGGAAATGGAGGCTGAGCATTACCCCAACGGAGTCCTGGAAAATTCATCCACCAGGATAATGAATGGCACCTACAAACACGAAGAGATCCTGCAGACGGATGAGTCCAGCATGGGTAGGGCTTCACAGGCAGGAGGGGTGAAAGGAAATAGGGCTGGTATCCAAAGTTAAAATTGTGATTGGATCATGGGGAAAAAAAACATGTACCTTGGGTTTCTTTCCCCACCCCAGTGAATGAAGTTGTCGAGATGCCTGTTTCATGGGGAAAATTAATCTGTTGTCCTGGTACTTCTGCCAGCTGAGGAACTGAGCTGAGCTGGCTGATGCCCCACCACAAAGTGTCCTCAACTACAGCTGTCTTGATCAGGCGCTGGCCCAGGCTGCCCAGGGCAGTGGTGGAGTCCCCATCCCTGGAGGTGTTCAAAAATCGAGTAGATGTGGTGCTTTGAGATATGGTCTGGGGGTCAGGGAGATGCTGGACAAAGGGTGGACTTGATGATCCTAGAGGTCTTTTCCAACCTAAATAATTCTGTGATTCTATTTTATGATTCCATGTCTTGTTTGTGGGTGCTTTAGCCAGGAGGTGCAGGATGAATCAGCTACACTACCTCTGAAACTGGGAATTCCTCCAGTTATAGGGGGTCTTGTGGCCACCTGGTACTGCAAAGCTGGTGACGTTGGCACCTCTGGCTGAAAGTTTTCTGAGTCCAGGGTTTGTTAGACCTGGGGTTTCGGTGTTGTGTGCACTGGATTTGTACATGTGAAAGGGTCACAGAGTTGCAAGATCCCATGAGATCCCAGGAGACCCGATTTGTAGGTAGTCTTCATGTGTTAACCAAGCTGAGCTCAAGTTCTCCTTGCACCTGACAAGTGCTGTTTGTAGTGCAGGGACCACCGAAAAGCTTCTACCGTGATAAACTTAGAGGTGGGAGCAGAAGGAGAAGGAGTTTCTGGGTAGTGGGACGCAGAGTGAGCCGTGGTGGGAGTGAGAGATGATTGTTCCTTCTCTCCTGCCTTTCTTCTAGAAGACAGCTGCCCCCAGAGGCAGCTCTGTGGAGGGAACCATGCTGCCACGGAGCGAATGATCCAGTTTGGCCGGGAGCTGCAGATGCTGAGCGAGCAGCTTTGCAGAGAATACGGGAAGAACACCGTGCACAAAAAGATGCTTCAGGTAAGGCTGGGCCTCGTGCTGCATCGCAGCGGTTCTCTGGCCAGGACGGGGGTCGTGGGTTCTCTTGCAGAGCTCTGGGTGGTCCCCACTTCTGCGCCTGAGGAGGAGGAGAGGGTCTGCGTGGGGATCAGAGGTTGAAACTCAGTGACCACAGAGCATCTAGACCCGGTGCTCGGCACAGGGGAGAAGAAACGCAGCTCCTGGCTGCCTTCACTCTTCTTCTCTCCAGGTGACACTCCACCTGCGGGCTTCCCTGCCAAGTGGAGGGGGGACCCTCTTTAGACCGCTGTCTTGATGGCCCCCTCTGGTCCTTTGCTGCCAAGAAGAAAAGGGCCATTTTCTTTTCAGGAGGTAGGCACCCGTCACCTTGGCGGTGGCAGGAGGTGCCCCGGCTGATGGACTTGGCGGTTTCCCTGCGTGGTTGCAGCCGTGCGTGACCTTACCGTGCCTTTCTCTTCTCTCACAGGACGCGTTTAGCTTGTTAGCTTACTCAGACCCTTGGAACTGCCCCGTTGGCCAACAGCTGGACCCAATCCAGAGGGAACCCGTGTGTGCTGCTCTTAATAGCGCTATATTGGGTAAGGCCGGGTTCCTGGGCGAGCGCTGCCCGCTCCCAGGGGTTGTCCTGTGGAAGGCAAGCCCGTGCTAGGAGAAGTTCAGAAATACTCGTGTTTAGGTTTTGCCTCTCCTCCTCTTGCTGGGGACTGACGTGGCTGCGATGCGAGGAGGGAGGTAGGAGGGAAGCCTGCGGAGAATGGATCCTCCTGCTCTGATCTTTTGGCTCCCTTCTTTGGGTCTTCCTCAATGCTTCTTCCAAGGATGCTCTTCAGGATTTTCCTCCCCTGCGTACTGAGGAAGTCAAGATCTCCTCCATGCGTTTCCTGCCCTTCTTCCTCCATGCTCCCAACCCAAAGTGAATCGGTTCACTGGCATTAGCAGAGGGCTTTGCCATGCTGTTTGGCTTGGCAGAGTTGTGTCCTGGCGTCATCTTGCTTTCTGGTAGGAAAAGCTCTGGTGCAGCCACTTGTAAGTGAAGCCGGTTCCATAGTGTTGGCTCCAAAGCAGAGCGGGGCCATAAATCCAGTTACCTTTGAGCTTACGCTGAACACGCAGAGTTAAACGCAGGTGTTGGAGCATCACCTCTGCCTGCTCCCATCGGGTGCTGGGCCTGCCAGAACCCAGAGAGCCTGGCTGCCTGCAGGCCAGAGTTGAAGTCATAGAATCATGGAATGGTTTGGGTTGGAAGGGACCTCAAAGATCATCTAGTTCCAACCCCCTGCCATGGCAGGGACACCTCCCACTAGAGCAGGTTGCTCAAAGCCTTGTCCAACCTGGCCTTGAACACCTCCAGGGATGGAGCATCCACAGCTTCCCTGGGCAACCTGTGCCAGGGTCTCAGCACCCTCAGAGTGAAGAATGTCCTTCTATTTTCCAGTCTAAATCTCCCCTCTCCCAGTGGCTGTGGTACTCATCCAGCCTCATTGTTCTTTCTCTTCTGGTCTTAACCATGCTGAGAGGACCCTGCTTGCTGCAGAGATCTGGTTATAGGTTGTTTTTCTTCAGCTAGCAATACAGCTCCCCTTTTTCTGATGAGCTTTGCTCTTTGTGTCAGCAGGATGGATCATGGTTGGATCCAGGTTTGAGCAGTCTCTTGTGCTCCTCTGTGTCCTCAGAGCTGAATGTTTGTGCTTGCTCTTCCATTTTCCTTAGACAAGCAAGTTCCTTGGCCCAACAGCGTGTTGTGGTTTCCTCTGGTGTAGTAAATGCAGTAGCTTTCCCTGATGGAAACCTTGTGCTTGCAGTCAAAGAGTTGCCATGTGGTGGTTGACCCTCCTGGCATCTTCAGCTACAGAAGATCCCATGGTGGAGAAATGGCTATAGTGATAATGACGTTGTGGCTTGGCACCAGTGTGCAAGAAAGGCATTGATTCATTCTAGGTAGGACTCTTGATCCTGTCGCCAGCCCCTGCTCATGCTGTGGCATCGCTCAGGTGACTTCACAGGACACTCCTCAGTCGGGCTTAGCTCAGTCCAGAAGCTGGACAGCTTCTCTGTCTCAGAACCCCAGGCTCGACTCCTGTGCACAGTCCAGCTCACCAGGTGTATTTCCTGTGCACCTCGTGTTGAGTGTGCCAGAAGATGTAGAGATCTTCTGGGGGAAGGAACAGCTTGATGGACAAAGCCATGAGAGCTCTGAGTGTTCTGAGTAAAGGAACAGAAATTGGATGGTTTGGGAAGGAGAGTCCCTTCCCCTGGCAGCCAGAATGGGAGGGTGTCCACAAGGGTGGCTCAGTTCTAGCCGTTATTTATCCAGTGCTTGTGGAGCCTGGACAAGTTCCTGAGGGATGTCACCAGGGAGATGTGAAAGATGGTATCTGGACGTGCTTCATCACACAGGTCACAAGACATCAGCTGAGGATTCCCTCTTGCACACATAGCAAACATGAAGTTGAAAAGAAGCAGTGAGTGAGTGAGTTTGTCCAGGCCTTGGGCTGCCATGTAGACTTGGACAAGTAAGAGGGATGGAGAGGCTGCCTCTCACTTGGTGCTCATCTCCTGCTTCCTTATTCTTCCATGCTTTGATCTCTCAAGCTTTTGAGGGTTTTCTGGCAGAGGCTGAGGCAGCAGGAGCTCCACTGCCTTTTTCTTGCTCTGGCCACCACAGCATCACTTTCTCAGAGGCCCTGTTGAGCTGTGGCCCCACTTGGAACATGTCACGGGTGGTGGGGCGTGCGGAGGAGCCGGTGGTACTCAGGAGTAGCTTCTTGCCAGGAACGCTGGGCTTGGTGCCCAGGTGGGACCGAGAGGGACCCGAGTGCAGGTGAGCCGGCGCGCAGCCAGGACACCTCTTCTAAACAGATTTCTTTTTTTGCCCCACAGAATCTCAGAACCTGCCAAAGCAGCCCCCGCTGATGCTTGCCCTGGGCCAAGCCTCGGAGTGTTTGCGGCTCATGGCTCGCGTGGGCTTGGGCTCCTGCTCCTTTGCCAGAGTAGACGACTATTTGCACTAGCCACCAGAGCAAGATGGAGTTGACATCGTTGAGTGCTGCCCTTCACCCTCCGTCGCTGCCACTCTCCACCACCACCTCGTTCGATAGCCTGACCTCCCTGCCACCAACACCCCCTGTTAGCGCACGCACACGCACATGCTGCCTGTGAAAGGGTCGAGCGAGCCCCTCACCGCGTGGCTCTTCCTGACCCCGGGAACGACGGGCAGATCTTCCCCGGCTCCCTGCCGGCGCTGCGGCGTTCCGCTGGTGGTTCTGGCGTAGCGCCTTCCCACGTAGGGATTTCTCTTGAGTTTGATTGGAGTTGCTTCTCATGGATCCACCCATCTTTTATCGGGAGAGTTTTGCTGAGCTGCTTTCTGCCGATTTCCCGAGGAAGCTCATCAAGCTGGTGACAGCTTGTTGTTCTTTTCTTCCCTCCTCCCTCCATCGCGCACACACAGCGTCATCTTCTGCGCTAGTTTACCTGAACTCTTCTCGCAGGGGCAGTTCAGAGGGATTTTATTTTTTTTTTTTTAATTTTATTTGAATCCTGGTTATTAAAAAGGTCTCTTCCACCTCCACAAAGGCACTGATGTATTTATTGCCCAACAGACTCGGTCCCAGCCGTACACATCATACAACCCCGCAGGAGACCTGGTGAGGTAGGTCCTGTCATGTGCTAGCGACGGGGACTGGTGGAGCTTGGGCCTTCGTGGTGCACGCATCTCCTAAGGGCACAAGGCTCGGTGGCTGCACTGTAGAAGCATCTCAAAGCTTGGAGAAGTAGGTAAATCCAGCTCTCACAGCAGCTGGAGGGACAGGACTGATGAATATGAAGTCATCTACAACTGTATTGGTCGAAGCAGGTCATGTTCACCTGCAGGAACCATCTGTGGGTGCTCCCTGGTTGGTCTGTCAGGTTGTGTTGAATCCCATGTCCCTCTTTGTCTCCGTATCGGAGGGCTCTGTCGCCAAGACTAAAAAATGATAGTATTTACTGACCTCTCCACGTAACTTTGATCTAAGTGAGCGCTTCTGAAGTTTGGAAGTGTCTTCAGAACACCAGTTCTGTGGCACGTGCCCAGCTCAGGTTGTGGGTCAGGGTCAGTACTAGCTTTGTAAGGTCTGAGGAGGTCAGAAGGGAGCAGCAAGGTTTCTTTAAGCGTTCCTAAGACAATTATTTTAGTTTCAGGCCCAAAAGCAGCCAGCGAGGATCTGTGGATGAGTGACCTCCAAGTAAGATGGACTAACGTGTCCATGCTGCAGCCCAGGGACTGAGCTGTTGGCATCCGAACCATCTGCCTTCAAGTGTTTCTGAGCGTGTCCTTTCAACCGGTGAGGCTCAGGACCATGTCCTTTGCATCTTCTGCTGAACCATTGGGAGGTGGCAGGTCTCATCTGGCTGCACGGGAGGAATGGTAGCTCTGCACCATGTGGATTTTAGGTCAGTAGCTCTGAGGAGCACCCAGGGGAGCTGCTGTTCATGATTTTTTTATTGGTTTTGGAAGGGTCGATGAAAGACGAGCAGGTTGTGCTGAAGTTTGGTCTTAAATTGGAGGTCAGCCTGTGCCAGGGCTTCAAGCAGCAAGCGAGCTTGCGTGCCACCGGAGAGGAAGGTGGTGGTGACCTCTGTGCGGCAGCCCAGAGCTTTGTGGATTTTCTGCGCTTGCAGGTTTGATTTGGAGCTGGAACGTGAGGGCTGAAATCAAGGCAGAGCAGGGGACAGGTGTCCCTGCAGACAGCAGCAGAGGACTTCCCTAAGCAGAAGAATTCGACTTGCAAATCTTGGGCTTCTGTTTCAGTTCTGGGGAAGAGCTTACGTGCCTCAAAGCTCATCTGTGGCTTTTCCACTCTGCTCTTTGTCCTCGTGATGGATCTCACCCGAGCCTGCAATTGCAGAGACACTTGAACTTCATGAGCAGGCTTCCTTCCTGAAGCCTCTGATCTGCCATCCATCGTGCCCCAGTGCTGTTGATGAACCATGTGAACTTGGGGAGAGATTCATCTGCAGGCTCTCCATGTCTTAGACCCAGGCTCATGGCACATTGATGGTGAGAACCTGGGTTGGAAATACTCCAGTACCTGCTTTTTCCTTCCACATTTGATGACTTCTTCTGCCTTTGGTCACCCTCTGGCTGGCTGCAGGCGAATGTCTCTCTCATCTTGATGGCAACACCATCTTTATCTCCTTCTGAGTTCTTTATGTTCTTTCTCTTTGTGGTTCCTTTAAGCCAAGTCTCTTTGTCATGTGTCATATTAATGCCCCACTTGGTCTCTCAGCGAAGCCCTCCTGACTGCCCTAGAGCATTTTTATTATTACTTTGGTTTTCCTTTTGCTAGAAAATCCCCAAGAGATGCTCTTAGATACCTGCTTATTCTGGGGCCACGCAATGCTTGATGGGATGGTCGCTCTGGCTTCTCATGGAGACCCCCCTGTGGTAGAAACCATCTCACTGTTGTGTCATGGGACATGTCTGAGAGAGCCACACTCTTTAATGATGCTGAATTGTGGATCACTAGGTTGAGTCATTTTTTCCCGTTCCACTTGACCCAGTTCCTAACTGGCCTCACAGCTGTAACCAACACCCATCACTGCAGCCAACTTCTCACCAGCTCTTGGACCTGGTGTCCTGGTCCTGTTCTATGAGGTGCACAAAGGTTTTTCTGCTGTCTCATGCCTGTTGCTTGGCTGCTTTAATTTCTTGCATTTTCACTCGTGGTTTCTGCTGGTGCTCAGATTCTGACTGCCCGTGACTCAGCGTGGGGCAGATAAGCATGTTTGTGGTGTGTGGTGGGGTGAAGACGTAGGCTTCAACCTAGCACTGATGCCTACGTGAGATTCCTGACTTGGTTTTGCCAGGTTCCTTTTCAAAGCCTCTTGATCTTTTGAGTGTCTTTGGCTGCTCCTTGATGGTTCATGTCAGCTGAGACTTGGTTTGGATTGTTGCGACCATTTTAGAAAGCAAACAGAATTGAGGTATTTGAACGTCCAACCACCTTTGAATGTGGTTGGACACCGAGCCAGAGGCTACGTGACGTTTAAAAATAACTTCTGTAAAAGTGATTTAGGGTTTGTCACTCCGAGTACCTCGTGCTGTGCCCAGAAACAGATGAACTAAGAACACCTCAGCTGAGACTGTCTCATCTGGGCAGTTCCTCACCATGTCACTTCTCCAAGAGTCCTTCAGTAGAGTGAGAAACTGCTCTGCTGGCTCCCCATTTCTTGGTGAGGGTGACAAGGTCTTGGCTATGGCCCCGTGGTATAATGCTGATGGCGCTGGCTATAGGACTTGCTTCACATGAGGTTGCTCTCTGCTGGGCTGACTTCAGATCCTGGAAGGAGGTTTGCCAAACCACAGCTAGACACTGCTCCCAGCCAGCACTTCTCGCCATGCAGCCCCAGGAGAGGCTTTCTGGCTGTGGTGTCCTTCCTAGGACATGTGACATGCTGCAGTTCTAACAACTAAACCTCTTCCAGCTCTGCCGTGTCTGCACGCTCAAGAGGGTCTCAGGTCTCTGATCTGACTGATCAGTTCAGAGTCACCTCCAAAGAGATGTGTTCTACAGACTGGCAAGCACACTCTAGTGACATACTTGGGCCACCAGCCACTCCACCTGCCTTCCTCAAACTCAGCCTTGCAGCAGGAGTCTCTCAGAAGGATACATTTCACAGGGACCTGCTGGAAACCTGTTTTTGAGGGTGGTGAAATGCCACCCTGCACATCGTGGGCTTTGCTTTTGAGCCTTAATGCCCTGCCCATTAAGTGGCCCTTTGAGAACAACATTTTGGGAACACCAGACTTGCAGCCTTGGTTCAAGTGTCCTTCAGAGGTTCTGTGGAGAGAGCTTCATGGAGCTGAATTACATCAGCAGGCTTTTCTCCCCATGGGCAAAGGTTCTTGCTGTCCCCATAAGCAGTGAGTGAGAACTTCAAGCATGGGAGAACTTCACAGTAAGATGAAGGATCGATTTGGGAGTTGGAGTCATTGGAGTAGCTCGGATCAGTGTTTCTGGGAGGTGTATCCACCTCATACACTTTGTACTCCAGCCTGTGACCATCTTAGTGGCCTCTGATGGATGCATTTCAGTTTGTGGACATCTCTCTTGTACCAGAGGAGCCAAGTCTTGTTCCTCTTGGTTTCTCTTGGAAGCATCTTGTTTCAGATGATTCCTCTTGCTGCTCTGTGGTCCTAGTCTAGCAGATGTTTAACAGAAGCTGATTCAAGACTTAGAAGGTTGAGTGAGCTCTCAGTCAAGCTCTCCTGAGACCAGGAAGGGCAGCAGTCTCTGCCATGCATCCATAGATGTTCTCCGAGGGCCATCTTGTTTTGGGAAAACTTCTTGCTGCTACCAGGTCTCCCTTCTTGCTCCATTGCCTCCCACAATCCCAGGATTCTCCCACCTCTGTGAGCACCAGAAGTGGTGTCTGCAGTGTTTTGGGACCAGGGTCAGCCCTGTGGCTTGTGCCAACAACGCATTTGTCGAGTGTAGACATGACAACTCCAACTGCTCTTCCTGGACTTGTTTCTGTGCTGGCCAAAACGGGCAGGTCTATGTGTGACAATCCCTTCTTGTCTCCATATGGGATCCCATCAGCCTGCAGCTGGGATGACTGTAACGTTCCTGCTGCTCTTCTGGAATCTGGTCAGGAATGGAGCCTCTGCCTGTGGCCAGCAGCATGGAGAAGGACCTCCAAAGTGAAGCATCCAGCTGTTGGGAGGAGGTTGTCCTATGGCTGCTTTCCCTCCCCTCCAGCCCCCCAGGTGTACTAGACTGTAGCTCATCACCCCGGGACACATGGAGGACATGTGGTTGTTGGTGCTATAGCCTGTCTCCATTTCCAGCGTCCTGGTGGTGCTCGCTGAGCTGCCACCAACCTGCTTCGGACACCAGGAGATGCTGCTGCGAGTGGTGTGGAGAATGGGCCCTCTTGGGAGTGTCGTTCCTTGTGGTCACGTTGGCCTGGGATTTTCTCATTGGCTTCCTTCTGGTTCTTACAGTGACATCTCTGCCTGTCCTCAAACCGTGTCCTTATTTGTACGTACTCTTATTACGGCATCTTCACCATTCTTTAAATAGCTTTGTTCTTGAAGCTCCCTTGAACAACTGGAGCAACCAGAGCTGGTGGAACTTGCTCTGGGGATTGAATTTATGATTCTTCTCCTTAGGTATCAGGGACGATGAACCGTCTCCTTCTCCAGCCAAGCAAACCTTGTTGGATTGCTGCAATGCTGTGGTGCTTTGGTACCTTCATACTCAACGTAGAACGTAGTGCTTAGGTGCAAGTTTCAGAGTTCCCTCTGAACCATGCCGTGAAGCTTCATGGTGCACCCCACGATATGGGGAAGTTCTGTCTGTGAAGGAGCAGCATGCAGACTTCATCTGCCCCACAGGGCAGCAGGCAGAGAGGTCCATCACGCTTCAGTCCTGGGTTCAGTGAGGCCCCATGGAGCTGGTCACAGCATGAGAGAAAGAACATGTTCCTTGAAAAGATGGTCCTGGTCCACCCGGGTGTCCCCGTTGCAGAAGGAGCAACATCCTTCAAAACCCTGGCTGTGCTAGAGCAGCCTGACTTGAGTGGTGGATCTGGAAGAGAGTAGGTCTCTTGTAGAGAGCTGGTGTTGGGACTCAGCCCTGTGGTGGAGCAACCTGACAGGGGACATGTGCTGTGTGCTGCTGGGACCCTTCTGCCTCAGAAGAATGAGTGGTGGAGAGAACTGCAGTCCAGCAGCTCCTGCTCGGCCAGAAGCTGCCTATCATGTCCCATCTGCTGTGTAGGCCAGGGAGCCAGAGGAGTTGTTGGTGGGGTGAGTGTTGGGGGAGCTACAGCAGATCTGGGGAGGAAAGGGGAGCAGTTGAGAGCCTGGAGGCCTCTTCCAGAGGGAGCCCTTCTCCTTCCCTACAACAAGAGGTGGCAGGTGATGGATGAAACGTGGCGTGTCTGTTCCTCTCCCTGCAGCTCAGAGCCTGCAGCCTTGAGCTGTAGCAGTGCCCAGCAAGCTGAGGAGCAGGCTTGAGGAGCACACGTCCTGCCAGGTGTTCTGTTCCCTTCCCAAGAAGGAGGTTTAACTCCCTCCTGCTCGCAGGACACCAAGTCCTGCGTGGGATTTACATCACCACGGAAACATTCCTGGAGGCCATGCAGCCCTCTGCTCCTTGCTGAGCTTCCTCTGGCTAGGCAGACACCTTTTCTCTGGTCCCACCACTTGGGTGCAGGAGGGAGCTCATGGGGGTTGCAGGCTGGGCTTCACACAGGCTCAAACTTGGAGAACGAAGCAGCAGCAGCAGCTCTGGGGATAATGAGGATTTTAAAGAAAATTTCCGAAAATCCAAGTGTGGTGACTCTTCCAGACCAAGGACTCTACCCAGGCGTTTTGATGGGGATTGTCCCTCTCAGTCCTACCTGTGCACGCTCTTCACGGCTCTCCAGCCAGGAGGAGGCTGCCGGCACCTGAAGCTCTTGCACGCAACCTGCCCCAGGACCTGCCCACGACGCGCCTCTTCTGCTGGTTGCTCAACACTCAGGTATGAACCGCTCAGAGCTGGAGCACGGGCTGCGAGGTCTTGGCAGGGTTCCCACCAGCCCTGGAGGAACGGCCACCACCGAGAGGACCTCCATGTGCCGCTCCAGCCTCCTCGTCGTCCTTCGGAGAGGGCTTCTCCTCCTTGGCTCGAGCGGACGTCGCACGGATGGCGCGCATCGATTGAGTCTAAGCTTCGTTATTTGTGAGTTCAGTTCATCCGGCACTTCGCATGAAACCTTCAAAAAAGGGGAGGGGGGATTTTAACGGAGAAAAAAAACAAACTATGGGAAGATCCTGGAGATACGGTGAAGAATCGACCTTCTGCTGTATATTGACAGAATTATTTTTATTAAAATACACATCCATGTGCAAGAGCCCGCCTGGAGCCGTCCACTTTGTCAGGCTGCGCTCGCCGGCAGCAGCTCGTGTGTCCTCTCCAACACGGGATGGGGTCTGGCCCCACCAGCACGGGGCAGGATGGTGGGGTGGTTATTGGTGGCCCACAGCTCAGGAGGCATCAGCCTGAGAACAACCATGGTGGAAGGAGCTGCCCAGCAAGGATGAGCTGGCTCCAGGAGGAGTTTTCGTAGAATCATTTAGGTTGGAAAAGACCTCTAGGATCATCAAGTCCAACCTTTGTCCCAGCATCTCCCTGGCCCCTAGACCATGTCCTGAAGCGCCACATCTACTCATTTTTTTAACACCTCCAGGGATGGTGACTCCACCACTTCTCTGGGTCTGCTCCAGTGCCTGACCGCTCTTTCAGTAAAGAACTTCTTCCTAATATCCAACCTCAACCTCCCCTGGCACAACTTGAGGCCATTTCCTCTTTCCCCATCCAAGGGTGAGCAGATGCCAGCAGAAGCGTGTCCCTGTTGTTACAGAGGTCCATTGGTGGTCAAGGCAGGGTCTTGGCTCAGGCATTGTTGCTTCACGTACAATTAGAGGGAAGCAATCAATTGTCATCAAGATGTTTGGGTAAGCTGTACCCAGCTTGCGTACCACGTGTTTATGGGGCAGAGCGTGATGCAGCAGCTGCCAACACCTGGATATCTCTCTGCTAGAAGGTTTTCTTGGTGCATCAGAAAGCACGTGATGGCTGTTCTCCAGAGCTCTACAGAATTGCTTCTCCCACAGTTGTGAAGCCCTGCTAGAAATAGTGGACATGGGGCACTTCCAGTACATGCTTGTGGTCAGACCCCTAGAGCAGACCCCAGAAGTTATCAAGGGGTGCCCCTCTCTCATGGACAACCTCCTGCAGCTTGGGGCTTGATGTTTGGTAATGTTCCCACCTGGCAGCAGCTCATTCAGCTCATGTGAGTGGTCCTCAAGCACGAGGGCTCCAGGGTCAGGATGAGTCCTGAATGTCACCAAGCCTGGGCTGTTGGGGTGGTAAAATCCTCAGGAGTAACGTTGGCATGTCCAGTGGAGTGTTGGTGGGACCACAGAATTTTGATTTTCAGTGGTGTTTAAAAAAAATAATGGGGCAAATAATCCTGGTAACCCTCAAATTGGAATGACTGGGGAAGGCTGCTGAGCTTCATGGGTTAGGGCTGGGCTGCTCCCTCAACCACTTGGAGCACTTGCAAAGCCTGTGGGGCTGAGAAGGTGCTCTCATTACCTATGGATAAGGGTAACCTCACCCATGGGTGAGACCTGCGGGCCAAGACCTGGCCCCACTGTCACGTCCCCAGTGAAGCATGCTGTGACCAGGCACAGTTTGCTCCAAGCCTGGAGAAACCCCATGGCAAAGGGGTTTTTTTGGTCACCCTGTGCCCCAGGCTTGTAGGATCTGCTCCTGAGGCTGAAGAACCAGGAAAAATCCAAAAAGCAACTTGTGGCAATGAGTCTTTATTATAAATATTTGCTCCACTGGGCACATCCTGCCGGGGCAGTGACAATGAGAGGGACTTGGTGGCCAGGTGGTCCGTGCTGCTGTGACACTTGGGGCACGGGCTGGCTCAACCTGCAGTGATGGCACCCACCACCACGGGACCCTTTGGAGAAGGGCCATGAGTGCCATCTGCTCCCTCCAGCGGTGGGAGGACTGGTTGGGCCAGTCAGGTAGTGGATAGCAGAAGGAGAATTTCATTTTTTCCTTCTAAGCTTTTGAATGGCTTTCTTCACCCAGGGGTTGCTGGGGTTGACGCAGATCTCGGCACCGGTGGCGGTCACAATCCTGCAGCAAGAAGGTGAGGAAAGAGAATGAAAATATGAACCATGAGCAGTTCCCATCCTGTGCTCTGCTTCCAGCCTCCCTGCGTGCTGTCCCATCCCAGGTGGAGGCTTGGAGCCATCTCAAGCAGGTCAAGCCCTGGCCCAGGCTGCCCAGGGCAGTGGTGGAGTCCCCATCCCTGGAGGGATTCAAAAAATGTGGAGATGTGGCACTTCAGGAAATGGTTTAGTGGTCACGGTAGTGTTGGGTTGATGGTTGGACTTGATCTTAGAGGTCTTTTCCAACCTTAATGATTCCATGATTCTGTGTCTGAGACTTCCCATCCCCTGGCATTAGCAGAAAGCTTCAAAACCTGATTTTTCCCCTTCCACCCACCCCACAGAGCTACTTTCCTACCACAGCCCACCCCAGGCCCGTGCTCCTGGCTGGGATGGAGCTGTCCACGGGACAGGACAGAATGAGGGGAGCTGCTGGAGCTCCCAACCCTGACACTGTGCCGAGGGTGGAGGACAGACCCCGGGGTACTCACACGACAGCCGGCAAGGAGCAGTCTCTGGGCGTCTCGTAGAAGCTCTGCATGTGTCGGATGCGTTTCTGCGCATACTCGGTGCAGCATTCGACGGGCGTGAAGTAGGCTGCCAAGGGAAGGGAGAGACCTTGTGAATGCCCTTGGTGGCATTGTGCAACTGATTGTGCTGCCAGAAGATGACACCCCAGGATGTGCCTCCATCCCGTGTTTGGTATTATAGAATCACAGAATGGGTTGGGTTGGAAGGGACCTCAAAGATCATCTCGTTCCAACCCCCTGCCATGGCAGGGACACCTCCCACTAGACCAGGTTGCTCAAAGCCCTGTCCAACCTGGCCTGGAACACCTCCAGGGATGGAGCCTCCACAGCTTCCCTGGGCAACCTGGGCCAGGGTCTCACCACCCTCAGAGTGAGGAAATTAGAAGGAAATTCTGAATGAACTAGGTTTCCAAGGTAGGGACACAACTTGCAAGGTGTTTTGGGAGGCTCCAAAGAGCTGCATGTGCTCCCGCCACCTCCAACCACTTGCTCATCCAGCTGAGGCTTGGATATCAGCTGCCAGAGTCTCCTACAAGCTCCTGCAGCACCTCCCCAGGGCTGGCTTTGCTGAGGCCACCCAGCACCCTCTTCATCCTTCCTTGCACCCCAGGATATGATGCCCTGCCCTGCCCTTCTTACTTCTCCTACCAGCAGCACCATCCCTGCTCCATGCTGGGGTTTCCTGCCTGATCTCCCCAATGGGATGTCCCCAGAGGGGACCTCAAGCACTGACCTGCAGCGGTGGCCCAGGAGGTGCCTTACCTGAGGTGCAGTGCAGGAAGAAGGTGAGGAGCAGCACCAGCAGCAGGACCATCCTTGTAGTGAGCATGGTGGCTGTGTGAGGACTCTTTGACCTGCTTCGTGTCACTCTGGCCAGTGTCTGGAGCTTTGACTCTTGCCACCACAATTTATCCTCCCTGTGCCACCCACTCTGGCTGTTTTTCCAAAGATTTCAGACATGTTCTAAGAAGCCTCTTCCCAAGGACAAGGGGATTTCTGTTGTTTATTTTGGGGTCACATCCAGTGCTGGGGGGAAGAGGCTGAGGAGCAGAGCGGCCACTTCTGCTTTCTGCAGAAGAGCTGCGAGGGGCTTCCAGGAAACTTTGGGGGAACCGAAATTTACACAGGAAAGCAGATGAAAAAAACACTTTCTGTGAAGGCAAGACATCAGGTGTGACGCTTGGCTGAGAGACAACCCAAAACCTCTGAGCAGGAGCAGGTCATTGATGGGTTTAGCTGGCTTGCCTGAGTCATCAAAGGCAAGTAACGAACGAGTACCCTCCCAACTGGCCTCCTTGGCCACCCTGCCCATACCAAGGGCACTGGTTTAGGCAGTGGAGCACCTGGCATGGGATGGGATGAGATAGGATGGGAGGGGGTGTTGTCAGGCAGAAAAAGCCACGCTGAACCAAACTAGGAGGGACTCCAGAGCGGGTGGTGGCAGAGGTGCTTTTGGTGGGTTCAGGAGACTTACTAGAACACCAGCAGTGGGGCATCGGAGGAGAGTCTGGGTCTGAGCCCAAGCTGGGATGGGATTGAAATGCAAGTGTCAGAGGGATGGAGGTGTGTGATCATCAGTGTCCAGACGGGTCATTTCTGCAGGGAGATGGGACAAACCCTACCACAACCCCAAAAGAGTCATCCCGGACTCCTGAGACTACCCTCAGGGCAGGAGGGGAAGGTGGCACAGACCCCAGCGGCAGCACCACGGAGCACTGGTAGACATGAGCCCAGCTTCCGTGCAGAGGTCTGCTCCGTGGGAAGGTGAGATGCAGCTGCAGTCTGTGTGCAAGGAGGGGCTGAGGGCCTGGTGGGAACCCATGTGGGATGACAGCAAGTGGGAGCATGGGAGGGGACCTGGCTGTGGCTTGGGGGATGAGGCAAGCTAAGGCTTTCTGGTGGAAGCAGACCTCTGAAGATTAGCTCAGGTTTGCGCAACTTCTCTAGAAGAAGAAGGGAGAAGGAAACAAATCAAATGTGCTGACAGCACCGGTTTGGAAGATGTGATCTGCATGACATCAGGTCTGGTGGCCTGGCATGGCGGCGGGGTGGCGATGGCCATGCCACCACTGCCTTCTAATGCCACGTTCCCCAGGGAAGGGCCTTGCAGGAAGAAAACACCCAATACACAACCCCTGACACAACTCCTGCAGTCCCTGCTTCCCCCTGGCTCTCCCACCTTGGTCTTACCACATCCCCGATGTGTCCCTCAAGCCACCAAGGTCACCCCACCTCCTAGACATCAGTTACAAGCAAAGGGCTGTAATCAAGGGAGAACTGAGCTAATGGCTTTTTCCAGCCAACATCTCCTCACACAAGACACCTCATGTGCCAAGAGCTGAGTTCCCTTTTCAGGCTTGTCTGAGGCACAAGGTCACTCCTCCTTCCCCTTAGCTCATGAATCCTGTCCCCAGTCCCATCAGAAGTGTTAGTAGATGTCTCCACTATCTGCTCTTCATAAAATCAGTGCATGTTGGGTATTTGAGGTCCTGGAGAAGCCCCATGAGGCTCTCCAGAGGACTGGGCTTTCCTCTGTGTCCCTCCCCCAGCGGTGGACCTTTGGGCTTGGCTTTAATCTTCTCCAGCCCCTTCAAAACTGCTGTACCCGGGGTGCTCCCAGCGACCTCCTGGGACATCCCCACTGGTGGCACAGCCTCTTCTCCAGGTGTGGAGCTCTGGGGCCTCCCCCAGCTTTGCCTGGTTAGGCAAATGCAAAGGCAGGCGGCCATCTGCAGAGAGGCGAGGAGGGACGGGCTCTGCGCGTGGTTTTGTTGGTGTCTGGACCAACTGCAACCTCGCTGTAATTTCTAATTGACTACAGATTCTTTGCCTGAGGAAAAACCCTGCTTTAGAAATTAAAATGGGTAGGGGTGGATGAGAAAAACCAACGGAAAGATGGAAAATATCCCCTGATTCATACAATGGTTTGGGTTTTGAGGGCGTCATCATAGAAACAATGAGTTTCACAGCGTACATGAATCGTCTGCATGTGATAAATGCCAAAGAAAGCGGAAGAGCACAAGGCACTTGTGCACTGGGGATGCTGGTCCCTGGCATGGACACCACCAAAAGCCTCTCTGGAAGAAGCCTTCATCGCCATCAGCCAAGGCCAGAGGGACAAAGGTGAAACTAGGACAACAACTGCCACAGGTTGCCCAGTGGGGTTGTGGAGGCTCCATCCCTGGAGGTGTCCAAGGCCAGGTTGGACGGGGCTTTGAGCAACCTGGTCTAGTGGGAGGTGTCCCTGCCATGGCAGGGGGTTGGAACTGGGGGATCTCTGAGGTCCTTTCCAACCCAAAACTGTTCCATGAGTCTTGCCAGGGCTAAGAATAACAGGATTGGAAAAGGTGACAGCAGATGTGCCAAGGGAAACAGTATGGCAAACGCTATGGTAGACAGCAGAAAGGCCTGACAAGCAGAGGCCAAGTCTAGACCTCAGATGGTGATACCAAGCCAACCAGCATTAGATGACCTGTTAGAGGCCAACAGAGGGGCTTGTGCTCTTGGTAACACCCGGTGCTGTTTCTGTGTAGATCAAGGCAAAGGAATAGAAACAGATGTCATGACAAAAGCCACCTAAAGATTTTTCATAAAATGTAAAAAAAAACCACAACAACCCACCCAACCCTTAAGATGGGTGGGGTTGGACACCAGACACTGGTGGGTGCTTTGGCAACGTACTTAAAGCGTTGCTCAAATCTATATGCTTAGAGCTAATGGCCGTAAGAGTAACCCACACGTCTGTTCAGTTAATTACTGGCTCTGTTGAGATGTGTGTCCAAGCAGAGGGCAACTACTCAGCTGGTGGCAATGCAAAAAGACCTGAGGAGGTCTCCAGTGGGAGGCCTGGGTGAGCCAAGACCTGCTGTCCTGGCAAAGCCCTGCACAGCTGTCAGGAGAGGGCAGCACGACCAAGCAAACAGGGTGTCTCCGTGGTCTGAAGGCTCCTGAAGAGTAAAGGCAACAGTTTAAAATGCTTCCTCGAGCTGAAGCACCTCCAGGTGCACCCCAGAGATCTCCACCTGCCTCTTGCTGCCCAGGAGAACTCTGGTTCCCAGACCCACAGCGTCAGGGTCACTCCTCAGCTCTGGATGGGTTTTGCCTCTGCCATGAAGGAATCTCTGGAGGTGCTGCAGCCAAAATCGTGCTCCCCAGGAGCTGGGAGCACTGGCAGTGGGGCTACCAGGGTGGCTGTTGCTCGGGGACTGGTTGGGCATCATCTGGCTGGTGGCAAATGATGGTGTTTACATCACTCGGTGGGGTTTTTTTGGTGGCTTTCTTTTTTTTGCTTGGCTGGTTTTCCTTTCCCCCAGTATTAAAAACTGTCTTGGTGAAAGGAGGACAAAGTGGGAGAATTTTTGGAGTTATAGCATTTGTCTTCCCAAGTCACCATCACCCGTGGTGGAGCCCTGCTCTGCTGGCAATGGGTGACCACCTGCCCGCTGGTGGGAAGGAGTGAATGATCCCTTAGTTTGATTTGCTTGTGTGCAGCTTTTGCTTTACCTCTAAAACTGTCTTTATTTCAACCCACGAGTTTTCTCACTTGTGCCCTTCCAATTCTTCACTCTGAGGGTGGTGAGACCCTGGAGCAGGTTTTCCAGAGGGGTTGTGGATGCTCCATCTCTGGAGGTGTTCAAGGCCAGGTTGGACAGGGCTTTGAGCAACCTGGTCTAGTGGGAGGTGTCCCTGCCATGGCAGGGGGTTGGAACTAGATGATCTTTGAGGTCCCTTCCAACCCAAACCATTCTGTGATTCTATAATTCCCCTCCCCATTCCTCATGGCCCCTGGCACGGAGGGATTTTTCCATGACTGCATGTGGGTCAATCCCTTGTCTGCTTGAGCAGCCCCGTCTGTCCTACCTGCCCTGGGAGCTCTGCAGGGAACTCCTGTGCAAGGGGCAGGCTGAAAGCTCTAAGCCCAAAAACTGACGGCACTTTTGGGACATAAAAGCCCTCAGGGGAGGGGCCTCTTTTCTTTAAGCCTCCTTTGTGTCCCCTTGAAGTGAGCACCCAGGAAGCATCCATGCAGCACCCTCTCGCCCCCACCCCATCCCCTTGGCCGGCTCCATGCCTTGACCAGCCAGCAGCAGCCCGGTTGCTGGGGCTGGGAGAAGAAAGGCCACCACTCTCCAAATACCATGAGAAGTAAACCTTTATTTTGTGGCTGTGCTCAGCAGGCTGGTGCTGCTCAGGCTGCAGCTCCCCAGGATCGGGCACCTGGCTGGTCGATGCGGTGCAGGACTTTGAAGAGTCAGTGCCATCCCTCAGCAGTGGGGACCTCTGCAGTCCTTTCCAGGAGAATGACTTTACAGTCATCACCTTCCTTCCCACCAAAAGGTTGGGTAGCCTGTACCAAGGCACCTACTCCACCTCATGGCACAACAAGTCTTTTCCTTTTTTGAAGCCTCTCAACTGCTCTCTCTACCCAAGGCATCTCTGGGTTTGCGCAGACCTTAGCCCCATTCTTGGTCTCAAACCTGTCAAGATGGAAGGTGAAGCTTCATGAGAAATCACAGCTGTAATCCCACTCGTGTCCCTGCCATCCTCCCTTGCCTGCACTCCCTCTCCTTTCCCTTTGGTCCTGCATGCTGCCTCTGGGTACTTGGTTCCACGAGCAGCTCATCCCGCGTCCCAGTGCCTCCAGAGCCTGTGCAGAGCCTTCAGGAGATGCACTGGACTCATGTCCAGCAGAAGTGACCAGACAGTCACGTCCTCCTCTCTTCATGCTATAAGACAGCCACTTGTGGAGGCCACACAGCCCTGGCCCAGTCCTGTCCCCAGATAGAATGGCTGAACTGAACCCATGGTGGCCTAAGAGACAGCACAACAGTGGAGAAATGATCAAGACTTACACAACTGCTGTGGAAAAACACTCCTTGGGAGTTCTGTAGAAACCCGTCAGTCTATTCAGCCCAAGAGGTTTCTGCACGTAACTGAAGCAGCACTCGGTTGGAGCATAGGGAGCTGGAGAAGACAGAAACACAGTGAACACTGGCTTTGGAAAGCTGCCTTTAAGACCTTTCCCCATGACAAGACTGATGCACACAACATCCCCCAAGTACTGCAGGTGCTGTCCTGAGGAGCTCCAGGTGCCCTCCTTCCTTCAGGGGCAGGAGGCTGCTCCAGGTTATCATCCAGCAGCTCTGCAGCCAGCTCTGCCAAAGCCACCCAGCCCCACGAGCAGTCTCCATCCTTCCCTGCACCCCAGGACATGTCACCCTGACCCAACCAGGGGCTGCTCCCACTCCAGCAGCACCATCCCTGCTCCACATTGGGCTTCCTTGCCTGACCTCCCCATGGGGACAACCCCCAAGCCCCAACCCTCAGTGGTGGCTCACGAGGTGCCTTTACCTGCATCACAGCGTGGGGAGAGGGTGAGCAGCAACGCGAGCAGCAGGACCGGCCTTGCACCGAGCATGGTGGCTGTGTGAGGGCTCTTCCTCGCAGGGTGCTGCTGCTCCAACTCTTCAAGGAGCTCCACTGTGAGCTCCAGCGAGGAGGTGCTGCAATTTATCCTCTCCACCCCCTCCCCACATTAGCCCTTTTCCCAAGAACTGTGACTAAATTAAAGTGAAAGCCCTGTACATTTTCTCCAGCCAAGGGGATTTCCACGGCACGTGGAATATTCTGATGACCCAGATGATACCTAAAAAGACCGGACAGACTGCGGCAACTTCTGCATTCACCGAGACAGGTCTGGGCGAAAGCCGTGGGTCGGTGAGGGAAGTGAAAGAAGAACTTCAGAGGTCCCCAATCCATGGAGCGGGATTTGCGGCGCTAGGAAAAGCAAAGCCCGGCTTTCTGCACAGGGTCACTCTTCAGCCCCAGAGCCAACAGAAACACACTGGAGATGGTTGGCCAGCTCGTGAACTCCCCGGGGAGCACTGAGCAGAAAGACGGTGACTGCCGCTGCCACCAGCCCTCTGCAGCTCAAAAGCTGCAAGATGTTGTACTGCCAGAAACTGCATCACAGCCCATGCTATTCCTATGGAGAGGAGCACAAGTTTCCCACCAAAAAGTGCTGTTTATAGTTGGGAAGTGTGGGGTGAAAGGAGAAGCAGCCAAGCCTGGCCTTGCAGCTGAGCCTGGCTTAGCCCCTTGGCTTCAGGACAGGGCAGGAGCCTGGGTCAGGCTGTGGGGAAGGAGGAGGAAACACTGGTATTCAAAGTTCTCGGGTGTTTTTCCAACATCTTCCTCCCTTCGCAGCCTTGAAGGCTCCCAGATGCTGCAGGGACCTGCAGAAGGGGGAATCCACCTCTCTAGGTCGACCTGGGGACAGCTTTATTAGCAGGAGATGTTGAGCTCCCACTGTGCTCAACTCCTCCTTCCTCACGGGGCCACTCAGACCGACCAGACCCAGCAGGTCTTTGCTTGTTCATTCACAGTCCCTCCTCTGAAGCTTCTTTTCCCATTCCTTCTTTTTGTCCAGGCTGGAAGTGGAGGCATGGAGCAGCAGGGACCCATGCAGATCCCCGGGGAACCATGGTCCGCCTCCATCCCTCCTGTGAGCTACCCAAGGGGCCACCTCCAACCCTTCTTCACATTGGCATCCCACAGCCACCCTCTGCTCCTTTGGAGCAGGACATGGTGCCTGGGACTGTGTTATCCTTATGTCTTTTAAAGGACTTGGAGGAAAACCACCCAATGCTGAGAACTCCTCTGGTCATGCCCGGGTCTTCTCCAGCCCAGCTGCAGCAGGAGACATATCTTCTGCTGATGAAGGCTCAAGGAGCCCAGGCAGGGTATGCTGAGGTTCTTCCCAACCTAGCAGAAATGACCACTGTAGCTGCTGTGCTTTGGCTGTGAGAGATGGAGTCTCTACATCTCAAAAGCTCCAGGAGGAGCTGACATGGGCCACCCATACTGTGTAGCTACCAGAGGACTAATAATAAAGCATTTCTAAAGAGGTCCCACAACCCCTAAGGACAGTGCTGTCCTGCCCTGCATGTGTCCAGCCCAGCCAGTCAGCATCTTCCTGGGCTGTAAGAAACAACTCGTGTCCTTCTGCTAGTCCCCAAAAGCATCTTTCCTTTCTCCCACAGCTTTGCGGGTCCTCCCTTTCCTTTTTGGCCACCTCCCCACCTCCACTTTGCCCCAGGCTCCCTTCTTGCAGGTTCCTCTACAGGAGCCCTTCCTCAAACCTGGGCCACAGCTGCTGGGACCAGAGTAACCTCCCATCCCCTGGAGACCATTCCAGCAGGCAGCTTTTTGGAGACCACGACACTCTGCAAGCTGCAGCCAAACCAGCAACACCGAGCTGGGGACACGAGTCATATTGCTGCTCCCGATGCATTTTTGTCTTGTCAAAGGCCACCAAGCACAAGTGGTATGATGCTGTCATACCCATGACAGATGTCCTCAAGGTGGGGGAATATAGGCTCCCCTGCAGCCGCGGACCAAGAGAGTGAGCAGCTTGCCATAACCATGCCTGGGACAAAGCCACCATCCAAGGCCTGGACCCTGATGGATTTTGGGGATGGATAGGTATGGTCTTGCTGTATGTGTCCCCATGGCCTGAGGCTTCACCTAACCACTCCTCAGCTATGGGTGGGCAGCCAGAGAAGGCCATCGTGCTGGTGGCGGAACAAGTCCAGGGGCACCCAGCAGCCAGGGTCAGGGAAGAGGGAAGAGCCTGCTCTGGATGGAGAGGACCTGGAGAAATCACAGCACTAGCAGGGAGTTCTGCTTCTGCAGAGCGGTGCTTGCTTGTCTGGCAGAAGATCCGGCCTGGGATGCTCTGCTTCCCTTTCTTGGGTTGTCAGGCCATTGCTATCGCAGCCAGACGATTCACAACCCCCTGGAGACCTTTCGATGTTTATTCTTCTACTTTTTGGGAAAGGAAAGGCTGATGCGCGCTCTTGGAAAGCCCCACTGCTAGCTCAAGTTCCAGAGAGAACTCGGGCTCTGGAGAATTTGCTTGTTTACATAAAAAATACAGAGCAGTTTCTTGGTTCTGCAGGGGGAGGAAGAGGAGGAAGCTGGAGGGCCACCTCAGGTGCAGCTTTTGCCAGCAATGCTGCCAGTGTCTCACCGCCCTCACAGTGAAGACCTTCTTCCCAATTTCTCATTTAGATCTCCCCTCTTCCAGTTTACAACCATTACTCCTCATCCCATCCCTACAAGCCCTGATAAATAGTCCCTCCTCTCCTGTAGGTCCCATTTAAGTAGTGGGAAGCTGCTCTAAGGTCTCCCCAGAGCCTTCTCTTCTCCAGGTTGAATGATCTTCTGTTCTTCCCAGTTACTTTGAGTCTTCTCTGTTTACAACATGGAACATTCTAGTTTTTCTTCTATTAAAACCTCAGCTTTCTGAGTGTGAAGCCCTTTCACATTTCTTTCAGATGCTCACTCAAGGTTCTCCCCAGCTCTGTTCTGAAGCTCTGGTTGACTCAGAATGCAACCACAAACCAAAGGCGATGCTCTCGTTCCTTCCTGGAGTCAGTGATCACCCTGTGACCGTGCCAGGTCCTACAACCTGGAATGACACTTCAAAAAGAGGAAAACAAGAGTCTCTTCCAAAGCCTGCTTCCTACAGGCAGACACTGAGGACCACCAAGTACTGGAAGGTGGCCATCCAAGCTACATCCTGTGCAGTAAGTCCTGCCCAGCACCAGGAGACACGGAAACTGCAAGAAGGATGTGTCCAGGAGTCTTTTCCCAGGTGATGACCTGCACTGAGTCACTTGGCAAGCTTGCCCACCGGTGCAGAGGAGAGAGCAGGACCTCACCGTGGCTGGGCAGGGAACCCTCACCATGATGGCCAAGCAGAGAGGAAGGCGTGGATGTGCCTGGATCAGAAACTAGAAGCAGTCACTTTGCTAAGGAAGAGGAAAAAAAGTATGTGATGCCAGTTTTCTCAAATTCACTGAAAAGGAGACGTTTTTCCATTTTTCTCCAGTGAGGTTGACAAACCACCTTGAGGTTAAGTGAAGGATGGAGGGGAGGTGTCAGGAGGAGCTGCTGCTCCCATGGGAGACTGCACTGGAGAGGCTTCTGTGTCAGGCAGCAATCAGGGGAAATGATGCTTGGTGAGGACTTCAGCCTCCCTGACCTTCTCTGAGCAGTGGAGAGCTGCTCCAGCAGCTCTGTGCCAACAGAAAAAGGACATGGAAGCGTGGAATTAGGCTGAAATGTCTGATTTTTAGTGACTTAATTCCAAACAGACTTAGTCCTGGTCATGCCCCGGAGGTGGTAAAACAAGTTAAGACAGGGAAGGGAAGGGAAGGGAAGGGAAGGGAAGGGAAGGGAAGGGAAGGGACCTACAACAATCATCTTGCCCAACCATCTTTTGGTCCAACTGACCAAATGCTAAAGCACAATATTAAGGGCATTATACAAAGGCCTCTTAAACACTGACAGGAGCATGGACCACCTGTAATCTTCCTGTGAAGCCTGACCTTGTTCCCGGAGATCAAACAACCTCTTTTTCCTCCTGACTTCCAAGTGGAGTTCCCTGTCCAGCCAAGCTGGTCTTCTGCTCCGGTTGCTTGACTTAGGACACGATGGGATTGCCTGCTGCTGTGCTTTTAAAAGGTGATTCTCCAAAAATGACCAGCGCTCCTGGACCTCTAAGCCCTCTAAAGCAGAGTCCCAGGGGACACTGCAAAGTAGCCCCCTGAGAAGCTTCAAGTTTGCCCTTTTGAAATCCAGGGTAGCAACTCTGCTGACCTTTTGGCTCAACCAAAATTTTAAACCCAACCATCAGCATGAACGCTGCAGAGACACAGAGAACATGCATGACCTCCTGACCAACGTGCCAAGGGACATTTGCTACTACACTCTTTATGGTGAGGTCTTCTTCTACCAGAAGAAGTCCTGAATTGTTTTGTTCTTTGTCATATTTCTCCTCGCACTTCCATAGCTCTTTTCCTCCTTTGCCCTTCATCCTTGATCCCTTTCTGGAGCAGCCCTCTCAGCCTTTGTCATTTTAAATGGGCACAGGGACTTCCTTGGGGACAGCACCCCAAAGTCCTGCCTCTGAAGGAAGGGCAGGTAGGGCTGTGCATGGGGGACCATCACCCCTATGTGACTTGTGCCATCACCTGGCAATGCAGAAACCACAATGTCCCAGGGCAGGATAACAGGGAGCATCTTCCACGTTTTGCTGCCAGACTTGGCCCAGGGGCAGCCTAAAGAAATCCCAGAAGTCCTTGAGGAGCCAATGGGGACTGAGA
This sequence comes from Eurystomus gularis, assembly GCA_013400335.1. NCBI lineage: Eukaryota > Metazoa > Chordata > Aves > Coraciiformes > Coraciidae > Eurystomus > Eurystomus gularis. The sequence goes on along the minus strand of VZZY01006346.1, from coordinate 72,980 downwards.
GAGGAAGACTGGAGGCTGGATAAGGATCCTGGAGATTCTCTGCTGCAAGGCCAGCTCCCAGATGTTCAAAGCACATCTGATGGATAGAAACCCTGCTTCAGCCTTCAGGGAACAGATAGAAGCCCCTCAGGAGATGAGAACCACCATCAAACCCTGGAGGTGCCTGAGGCTATCAAGCCTTTTCAGCTGGATAGCAGTGGCAAGACTAAGGGAATATCTTCTTGAGGAGCTTGCCATCCTCACCCTCTATGGAGACTAGGGCAGTAGTGGTAAGAAATGGGATGCGGGGGTCCCAGTGCTTTGGAGCACACACTGGTGTTCCACCAGGTGAGGGAAGGGTCCTTGCACCCAGGGTCAATCAGGCCGAGGGAATTTGGCCACTCTTGGAAGCCCCTGAGATGGCTCCAGGTTGAGGAAGAACAAGGCTGTGGGATGACGAGTAGGTTTTGCTCCTACGCAGCCCTACCTCAGGGAAGGGCTCCCTTTGGCCTGGGTCACTGCCTGCTGCTCATGCACTACCAAGATGGCCTCTCGTGCCCTGCAGCTCGGGGGAGGAAGCTTTGTTGTCCTCTGTAGCATTAAGCACAGCCCCTCTTGAGGGAGCTACAAGTGCAGCTCCTGTGGATTTGCCCAACGGTGGCTTCAGCCACAAGAGCAGGGAGACAATCCTCATAACAGTGGACATCAAACAAACATGAAGCATGGAGGAACCACAGCAGAACCACTGTGCAACCAAAGAGCCGAAGCAGCTAAGGGGACATCCTGCATTCTGCTAAGGCAGCGTTATGAAAGCGGTGCTGCGTGCTTGCGCAGCATTTCATGGAAAAACCACCACAACGAGCTGGGACTTTCATAAGTCCCAGTCCACAGGTCAAACCAGAGAGTAGGGAGATCCTGCTTCACAGGAATAACTGTGCCTTGTGCATCATCCTGGAGAGGTCAGGGCTTGGAGAAGATGAGGGCAGAGGAGTCTCACTGCAGGGAACAGGTAAAGGGGACAAGCCAGGAGCCAAGGGTGATTCCAGCAAGTGAGGTCCCCCAGGGTCTAGCATGGGGTCAGAGCCAGGTGCTGGTAACAGGGTTTGTCAGTGGTCCCAGACACAGTGACATGAAGAACCAGATCCAGGATCCATTTAGGAGGGTCAGAGGGTGTCCATTCAGTGGCAGCAGGAGACAGGAACAGAGGCAGGGCTAGGGTCCAGCCAGGAGACAAGATACCTACATCACAGATCTACCCAAAAGGCAGGGCCAGAGCCAGGATCTCAGAGCAGCCCATCTACAACACATCCAAAGCAAGGACTAGAGGCTCAAGCAGGGGCAGAGTGATCAAGGCCAATTAGTGCCCTCAAGGCTTGCCACCATGCTTTCTGATGGATGCTGTGGGGATGTGAAGGCATGGAGCTGAACCTCTGTGGAGTTCCAGTGACTCCTTGTTCTCATAAGGTCAATCTAAACAGGGGTGGAGAGGGTTTGCACTGATATGGAGTTGAAAGCCAAAGGTGGGCGTCAGCAAAGGACCAGAAGGGGCACACCATGACCGTGGGGCCCCTGTCTCCTGTGGACTGAGGGGAAACCTTGAAGCCCATAGGTGCAGAAGACAAGCCTTGTCCCACCCAAGCATGACAGACGTGGCACTGGTTATCTCCTGTACCTCCTACACCTGAGGTAGCCCATGGACCTCCAGGAGGAGCATGGGAAGGTGCCCCATCAGACATCCTTCTCATGACATCTTTCCCTGCACTGTTAGAGAAGCCAAGGAGCAGCAGCAAAGCTGGTGAGCATGTGCCACCAGCCGGACAAGGAGATAGGCATCTGAAAGCTCCCTCAAGCCCTTGAATGGCCCCACGCCAGTGCCGGGGCTCACTCTGCATGTCGGAAATGATTCATCGGTGTGGGGGCTGGCTTGTTTACACAGCGTCCCCATGCCTAACAAAGAGAAGAAAAAGAAAAAAAACCCAGTGCTTTTCTTTTCATACAACAGCTTAGCCCCAAAATGACCTTTCTGGCCCAATGACTCATCCGGAGGAAGTTTTCACAGACCTCCCCTGCATGCCAGAGCATGAAGACAGGGTGACCGTGTGGCATGGGGTCAGGGCATGTCTGGGATGAAGGCTCCTGGGATGCAGGAGAGATGCTGGTCCATGACCCTCTTGCTCCTTCCAGCTCCCCACTCCAGGCTAGTCCCTGGGCACTGACATGTTGCGTTACCTTTCCAAACTCTTCTAGAGGTGGGACACTAGAGAGGAGCACACAAGGGCAGCCCAAGCCCTGGCTGCAGTGGTCCTACCTCAACCCTTGGCCTCATGGGCCCTGCTAGAACAGGCTTGGAGCGCAACATTTGTGTGCTGTAGGTTGCTGTTTGGTCATAGCTTTGCTTAAAAAAGCAAAAACCTGGCAGTTTTTCCAGTATGGCCTCAGCAGGATGGGGAATGCGAATCTCTGTGAGAAAAATATATTCCCTGCAACTTTTTGGCAAGACCAAAGTCCCCTTAAAGAGCGAGGAGATGGAGCAATAGCTTGGCTGCATCGGCTGTGCTGGCTTTGCTGTGTCTCAGCAATGCTGAGCTCCCCTCCCCACGGTGCTTCATCGAACACACTCATCTCAGCACCTCTGCAGGACCAGGCGTGGTCACCTGGGCTGAATCCCCTGAGGACCAGAGTTTTTAACATGGGGACTTTATTACTTCTTAAAAAAAAAAAAGGTGCAGAACATAAATCTCACGCACACGCTCATATGTACTCGATACACACGTGAACAGCGCTCGTAACAGTCACTGTGCTCTACAGCAAAGGACATTTAAAGCCCCAAGAACTGGTGGCACTCACAGGCTCCGTCCTCCTGCACCAGGACTCTTCTCATGTCCTCCCAGGTTGCCCACTGCACAGGATGACCAGCAGTTCCCCCCCTCCCGCCCGGCGCTGGGTTTTAATCGCCCCCAACGAGGGGTGCCAGCACCCTGCCTGCTAATGGCCTGCAGACAGGGCAGGGGAGCAAGGTCAGCACGAGGATGGATCCACCTGGAGGAGCAGCTCCTGCTGATGGGTGCCACCATGCCCATGGCAGCTGGAAGATGGTGGGAGCCAGGTGTGGAGCTGAAATCAGTGTCCTTCCAAATATCGAGCTGCCTGGTGCACATTCATCTCCCCAGCATCGCTCCAAGCTGAGGACTTCCTGCGTAGCCAGATGAGACCAGCATCTGCTCTACTTGCCAAGTGCCCAGAGAGTCCCAGCTCCCATGGACATACACCACCAATCCAAGACCAGCAAGGAAGAAGACAAGGCACTGTGTTTTACAGCATTCCCAGAAAGGTCTCAACTCCACAATGCTCCAATAGCATGGACAGGACATTATATACATTCAAGTGGCTACACAACTTTACTACAAAAATAATATTTCTAGCATTCCATATAAAAATAATGCTGGAGTGCCCCAGCTCACGAGGCACGAGCCCATGGGCCTCAGCCGGGCAGGAGCGGGGCGGGTGGGGAGCGGCGCTTGAGTGCCCCCCAGAAAAGAAAACCTAAAATGTGTCTGAAATGTAGGACCACGACCAGGCTTTTTGTGCATTGCTGTGGATCACAGAATCATGGAATGGTTTGGGTTGGAAGGGATCTCAAAGGTCATCTAGTTCCAACCCCCCTGCCATGGGCAGGGACACCTCCCACTAGACCAGGTTGCTCAAAGCCTCGTCCAACCTGGCCTTGAACACCGCCAGTGATGGAGCATCCACAGCTTCCCTGGGCAACCTGGGCCAGGGTCTCACCACCCTCAGAGTGAAGAATTTCCTTCTAATTTCCAATCTAAATCTCCCCTCTTCCAGTTTGAGCCCATTATCCCTCATTCTATCACTACAGGCCTTTGTGAAAAGTCCCTCCCCAGCTTTCTTGAGTGACTATGGGACCAGGAGGTTGGTTGCTGTGGTGGAGTAATTCCTACAAGACTAAATCTAGACTTGCATTTAGCGCACCTCCAAAAGAGTCTCTCCCGGGTTTTGTGCTTGCAGAGAACACCAAAACCTCTCCAATGCTATCACAGGAATAACAAAACGATTGGTTGACTTGTTTTCTCCCATTTGCGAAGTCCCATCCACATTGCCCTGCCCTGCTGTTGGAGGCAGCTGGACACGGGGCACATCAGCTGGAAGAAGGGTTTTATCGCAGTTGATTTGCCAAGAACCAGGTCTCAGACTAAATCTGCAAGAAGAAATGCCCATCGCTTTGGAGAGAAAGGTGGCCTGACCTTAAGGAGGAGATAGAACATGGGTTGCCAGCTCCTCTGAACGTGAAATCTGTAGCACTGACCTTCAGTCCCCTAATCAGATGTGGTTTCCATCACCTCTGTCTGAAAAGCTAGACTAGTCCTCATGTCTCCGGCAAGAGCAAATGGGGTATGGATGAGCCCAAGGAGAGCCAGCACCCAGCTGACCACCAGCGTCGGTCTTGGTCTGACGAAGTAGCGACCTCAAGTGCAAAGAAAGAAGCAGCAGAGAGTTTGTGAAGTGCAAATTGTGTGGGTTTGGTGTGAAGATTGCTCAAGGTGGCTGAGCCCCAGTCCAGCAGCGTGGGTGAGTGGCTCTCTTCTCACCGGCACCATGATGAAAGGCAGAAAAATTCCCAACGGCAAATTTGAAATTCACTTCTGCCCACCACCTGGCAAAGGGCCACCAAGCAGCTCTAGGACAGCATGGATGCAAGCTAGAGCACAGGAAGTTCCACCGCAACATGAGGAGGAACTTCTTGACTGTGAGGGTTCCAGAGCACTGGAACGGGCTCCCCAGAGAGGTTGTGGAGTCTCCTTCTCTGGAGACTTTCCAGACCCGTCTGGATGCGTTCCTGTGTGACCTGCCCTAGATTCTCTGGTCCTGCTTGGCAGGGGATTGGACTCGATGGTCTCCAGAGGTCCCTTCCAACCCCTCACATTCTATGATTCTATGACAGCAGGTAACAGTGCCAGAAGAAGAAAAGTGTCCAAAATACTGTCATTGGTCAAGGACGAATTAGATCTATTTTTTTTTTTTTTTAACATTCTGCCAGTTTTCTCTGGTATTTTTATTCCTTGCATCACTTCCTACCGGTCACCAGTTCCACATAAACTTAACTTTTCTGCAGTTTAGGCCGAAAATGTCCACACCATAAAAGATTCAGATGACTTCCATGGGGTAGGCGTTGCTTTGATGGTCCTCCTTACAATAGAGCAAACCCTGCACAATTTCTCTTGACATCTCTTCTGGTCTGACTCCAAATTTTAGATACAGCCATACAAGAGCAACACTGCAAAGCATCAGACCACAGACCACGGCAGCTGGGATGACAAAGTACATTTGAGAGCTTGACAAGAAACTGGGAAGAGGCGGATCGTTTGGTCTTCCCGTAGTCACCTGCAGTCTAGCTTGGCCTGGGAATGCTTGGTTAGTAAAAACGAACATACCTGAAGGCTCTTGCTTTCCTACAGGTGATGAATAATCAACTGTTCTGGCACCAAAAGGTTCTGCAGAGGAACTGACAACCTTGTTGGTATGGAGAGCAGGACCTTTGTTTATGGCAGTTGTGGAGTTTCGAGCAGAAATTGAAGTAGTCTCTGGTGGAACTGGTATGGCTGGGACTGTGGTGATCTCCCTGCTCTCCAGGATGGAGGGGACATCTGAACTAAAACTTCCAGAAGCAGTGTTTAGTGTGTTGGCTCTTGAACTTGTGGGGTCCAGCGATTCCTTTGTGGAAAGTACAGGATGGTCTGATACTTTAGCAATGGTCGTGGGGTCTGAATATGAGCTAGGAGAAGTTGTGTCTTGAACATTAGCCACAGTATATGCAGTATGTCCTAGAGGTTCTTCTGTGGGTCTTACAGAGCTGTCACGCACAAGAGCTGTGGGATATGGGGTGGGCTGGCTGGAGACCACACCTGCTGCAAGAGTTCTTGAAGGTGCAGGAGATTTTAAGGAATCTCTGTTTGCTTCTGGAGTGACTTCAGAGTGGGCAGCAACAGGGGAAGATCCTACAGGGAGCTGGGTGGTGTCCTGCATGGCTGGTGAGGACTTGCTGGACGCCTCTGTCCTGGCAGTAAGAACAAGTGTTCTCTCCAAAACTGTTGTTCCAGTCCCTTGGAAGAAACTAGTTGGAGCAATGGGTTGAGATGTAGCTATTCCTCCAACATGCTTTTCAAAACCACCAGGCTTTTCTGGTGCTACTGCTGAGGTGGCACTATGGAGCAGTGAGGAAGCAGTGGCCACCTTCTGGTCCAGTTTCTCTACAATCTTCTTCACCCACCCTGCCTCCGGATCCGCACAAATCTCCCGGGACTGCACCGTAATAAATCTGAAAATAAAAAGAGATCACTTATTGGACGAAGAAAACCCTGGGTTAGATGATGGGCATGATAGGGAAGGCATGCAGACCACTGCACTAGCTCAAGCCCAGAATAAACACCACTGGCTTGGATGGATTCTTCATTCCCAGAAGAGCAGGTTCCTTTGAGATCTGACTGAATGAGGAGCAGCTGAACATGACTCATGGGAGAAGGGGATTCCCTCTAAGAGGGAAAAGACCTTTTGTCTTTTGGAAACATTGTTGGGGTGGTTGGATGCAGTGGTTACCTTCAGAGTAGGAAGCTCCACAGGCACCAGCTGCCCAGAAGCAAGCACACACATGAAGACAAAACCCTCTAATTTACTCAGAGGAGGCTTTCCAAGATCAGCCCAGCAGGTCCACTTTGGAGCAACCTCCTGGGCTGCAATGAAGTGGTGCCTCCTCTTCAGGGCAATTTGAAAACACTTATCCTGGGCGGGGGGAAATGTAGTTTTCCTCATCTCCAGACAAACAGGCAAGTCTGAAGCTGTCTCCAGAGAAAACATCTGCTTTCAAAGAGACGTGTGAGCTCTTGCCCTTTGTGCTTCCATTGTTCTGCCAACACGTATGTCCTTCAGCCCCTTTCCCCACCCATTTCTCCCTGTCTCACTCTGCGTGTGAGCCCCCAATCTCACCGGGAGGCTGTTGGTCTTCAAATACAGAAAAATCCCACCCACCCTTCCAGTAAATACCAGCGTTCCCTGTGTCTCCAGCTGGCTCCAAAGCAAGGGCATGTGCTGGTGTTGGAGGGGGTAGGGTGAGGGAGGCTGGTGGTGGGGGCCGTGCTTACATGATGGCTTGTCTGCGGCAGAGAGGTTCGGTCTTGCGGTAGCTCTTTATCCGCTTCTCCTTTATCACGGTCGTAAAAGGGCCGCACTCGATTGTGCACTTCAATGAGGCTTTGGGTTGCCCTGGAAGAAAGTTTTCAACATATGAAACGTTGCCTTTGTATTTGGTCCTATAAAAGCCGGCACTGGTTCTTCTTTCCCTTCTCTGGGGAGAAGGAGTCTAAAGCTTGCTGTGAAAATGGCCAATCCCTGCAAAAACGGGATGAAGGCAGATCCTGCCAGGGCCACGATTGCTCGTGTCACCCAAACGGGTGATGAGTTGCCCAGAAAACTGCAAAAAAAGCATTGAGAGACCTGCAGACACAGCTGCACCCTGTGCGGGCACTGGCTGGAGGTCCTCTGTGCAAACACCTAGACCTGCAGGTCCTCTCCCCTTTGGGTCACAGGAGGACAGCTCTCAGCACTGTGCCCAGAAGACAGATTTCTTCATCCTCAAAAGACCTGCTCCAACCATCACCAATGGGCTCTTGGGACAGAGGTGCAGCTCAGAGGGAAGGATGCTTGTCTTCTCCTCATCTGGATCAGTCATATCTCTTCCCCCTGTGGGAGTTCTGTATGAAGGGCCACCACCAAAGGCCCTTTGTTCCTGCACCTACCCGCAGCCTGGCAATTTGCTTTGGACATCCTGGGGGGCAAGACTTAGAAAAACAAGCCCAAATTTACCTGAAGCCCCCTGTGAAGAAAGGAGCTGGAGTCTGGATTAGAGCAGGCAATCGCTACAAAATGTTGTTTCAGATTCCCAGAAGAATTTGGTAAATTTGGTGCAGTTCAGTTGGGAATGATCCAGTCACTGGGTCCAAGAATGAGCATCGCTACAGGAGGACCCTCAGCCCTTTTGATCCATTTATGGGGGAAACCAGGAGCAAACACTCCTGTGGCCCCTCTGCAAAAGCACATTTCAAGCTCTAGGTCTCTATAATGTTAAAGCAAAACTGTTTGTTCACACCATCATCTCTTTGGTGGCACTTCAAGGCCAAGACTACCTGCTTAGGGGTCACCAGCTTCCCAACAGACTCTCATTAGCCAGAGGACGCACTGCTGGTGTCCTCCACTTCTAGGAGCACTGTTCAACCCATGAGTGGGCAGGGAGTGCTCTCTGCTAGCTGTCAACTCATTTTCCAACTACTGGTGTCACAAATAAATGGTTTGCAACTAGCTGAACTTCGGGTGTGCTCTTCCCAGAGAGTGGAGGAGCTTAGAAAGCACCTTCCAAGGAGAGAGCGGTGTCTCAGGGAGCATGGAGCCAGTCCTGGTGGTCCTCCTCCTCCTGGGGCACACATCACTGCTTCTCCAGTGTTTAGCCACCTGGGACCACCGCTCCTCAGAGGCATTGCTCCTGGGAGCCATTGGTACCTGCTCTTCAGCACAGTTCCTCAGGACACCCTGGCCAGGGAGCACCACCAGCCTTTCTTTCTGCAGAGCCAGCCTGATTTCATCACCTTAGAGGAGATGGATGCTCTAAAGCGAGCAGAGCCAGGCAGAGGGGTCCCAGTCCCCGTTGCCTGCTTTACTCAGGCCAGCCCTGGAGGACCTCCCTGGAGGTGCAAGGAGAGGTAGAAGCTCCATCCCCAGCTGCTTTTCTTGCTGTCCACACTCCTCCTGTCTGGTGGCAACAGGGCACAGATCTCGAGGGCTCTTTGCCCCTCTCCCTTTCTGTGGTGGGAACAAGACCATCCCTTTGTCCTGGGCAAAGTCCAGCCTTGCCCTGGCTGCTGAGAAGCTGTTTGACAGCCAGGCAACCCTCCCTGCTTAATGGCTGCCTGGGATCTGTGCCACAGGTGACCTGACCCAAGCCCAGCCCAGGGAGAGGTGCACCCACCTTCTCCTGAGCCCTGCTCGGCACCACCCCGGGGCATGCAAAGATCTGGGTCCAGAGAATAGGAAAAGTAGACACACAACACACACACATGCTTCTTTTCCAATACGGATCATCTGAAAGTCGGATGCCCACCTACCCTCAGGAGTGACAAAAGCCATCATGCGGCGGCTCGGACCGCCCTGATGCCAGGACTGCTGCCATAGGCTCCCCCCACCCCTTCCCAAACCCAGCCTGCTCCTGCTACGAGACCTCCCACAGCCCACGAAGGTCCCTGGAAGCCCACAGCCCGATCCAGCATCACCTTCCTCCCTCCCCAACACATCCCCTCGCCATCCCAGCTGCTCCCTGGGGAGCAAGCAATTGGGGCTGTGGCTCACCTCCAGCCAGGGTCACCAGGCACAAGACCCTCAGCACAAACAGGAGCTGGAGAGAAAAAGCTTTCATGGTCCTGCTGCCAGCCGTTGGAAGGGCACGCAAGGGTCACGGGTGGTATTTCCCACTCCCACTCCAGAGCCACGCAGTTGCTGCAGCTCATTCCAGGACGATGAAGCCCTGAGATGGGGCTTCAGCTCTTATTCTGCGCTCCAGCACGCAGCTGAGGATGACGACAGGAGGTGGAAGGAAGAGTGGGACAATGAAGGAATACCGCCTACTCTCCCCAGCTAGGCAGCTCCTGGAATTCCCCAGTCGCACTGACATCAGATTGCCTCAGCGCGTGGAGGGAGGGCAGCTCCCGCCTCCTTGGCAAATTATCCAGGCGGGGACTTTCTGGAGCGGGCTGCTCCATCCTCCTCTCCCACCAGTGTGGCCTTTGGCCAAGGCACTGCTGGCCTCAAAGCTCTCTCCCACCTCCACCCCGCAGCACGTTCAGCTCGTTCTTTACCCCAAATGCAAAAGCAGCAGTGATTTCCCATCCCTTTTTTGGTCGCCGTCTTACAACAGCAGCCTTGGCAATTAAGCCAAACGAGGTGGAATTTGCTAATCAGGATTAGAAGTCCATCAGCTAGATGTCCCAGCGGGCTGCCTCTTAGGAGCATCATCAAAAGCAAGGGGTGGGCAGGGATGGACGTGGTGGCCTCCCTGAGCAGCTCCTTGCTCCCTGGGCACGTTGTCTGCGGGGTCTGCTTGTCACTACAACCCTGGCCTTGGCCATCTGGGTCTTGCTGATGCTGGGAGCAGGAGTAGGAGGTCCTAGGGGCTTTCCTAGTGCCAGTACACAGCCAGGGCTGAAATGGACATGCCAACGTGGTGGTCACATCCTGCACCTTTACTTTCTCTTTCATCTCAGATCCCAGCAGAATACATAACAAGTTCCACCTGCCAGCTCCCTTGGCTGAACAATGGAGATAAGCTCAAGACTGAGACAGCTTGGCTGCCCTCAGAATGTTGTTTTCCTCCAGAGTTTTCTCAGGGCTGGTGGAAAGCTGGCTGCTCCGCGCTGTGGAAACTCCAGTGCTTCCACTTGGGATTTTATTCCTGAAGAGTGAAACCACCCAGGATTTCACATGGTGTATTTTTAAGACATTTGGTGAAATTTCCAGCCTTTGCTTATATAGTAGCAGGGGATCAAACCCATTTCAGGGCAATAAATAAAATAAAAATTAAGACCTTAGGGAAAATGAAGCCAGTTTGATCCAGCCAGAACAGACCTGCTGGGATGTTCTCTGAGCCCCTCCCCAACAGGTGTTTTCCTAGGCTGGGCAGAGCCTTACAGGAAGCTTTTACTCCAGGAACCAGCATTGCCCGAGGCCGCCGAGCAGGTTGGCTGCTGGCCATGATGGCACAGCCCACATGCTCACCTGGACCCTGAAGAAACAGGTTCTGCTTCTTCTGCAAAGGGATTGCTGCCAGCGATGGAGGAAACTGAGGAAGGGGTCCAGTGTCCACATGAAGTGGGAAGGTGACTCTTTGGGAGGGTAACGCACCTGCTTTCCCTGCACAGATGGGGATGCTGGAGTTTTACCTGGTGGGACACTCCCCCAGGACACTCTTGGAGACCTCTCTACTCCCAGGGAGCTTGACAGCTGGATTTGGAGGTGGCACCTGCACAAGGAGGTCCCACAGCAGGAGGGTGGAGGGCAGTGGGCCATGGCAAGCCTTCAAGTGCCGGCAGTGGCACAAGTTGAAGCCAACAGCAAGCCTTGTAGTTCCCTCCGAAAGCAGGACACAGAGGCACAGCAATTGGCTCTGACGGGAGCGGGCAGCTCCAACGAGCGGTGACAAACCTCAGCCGGCACCATCACTCCCAATGCGCTTCCCATTCCACCCTCCCCATCCCACTGCAGCATCTGCTCCTCCAGCCGCTCACCGCACTTCTTTCAGGTCCTGCAGCATTGAGAAGTCTGAGGACCTGCTGTAGCCCAGGAGATATCTCTGCCGTACCTAGTGATGAACCCTAGGTGTTGTACCAGTCTGACAGTGAAGGATCTCAGGACTTCTCTAGGCTCGTCTTGCCTTCAGCTGTGGGAAACTAATTTGCTTTAGTTTTGTGTTAGTTTCTAGGACTAGCAAGTGGTTATTCGTAGAACCATGGAATGAGTTGGGTTGGAAAGGACCTCTAAAGGCCATCTACTCCAACCCTCCCACAATAAGCAGGGACATCTCTAACTAGGTCAGGTTGCTCAGAGCCCCAGTGTGGGTCTGGAGCTGTAAAGTGTGATGTGGTGAGGGCAGGCAGAGAAGGACACCAGCAATCCCAGTCCAGAAAAACGAATGACAGTGCCCAAGCAATGGGGTGTGCAGCCCTGCGAGTCAGAGATGACCAGTGCAAGGAGACAAGGAGCAGAGAAACTGAGGAACTGGGAAGCGGGGGCCAGACTGTGCTAAGAAAAAGTATGGAAATGAAACCAAGCAGACCAAGACCAAGGAGGAAGAAAGCCCACTACATCCTTCCAGTGTAGTCCTTCCCCATTCTTCCTTAGGAGGCCTGGAAGGAGGCTTCTTGAGGTTACCCAGAGCACCCAAAGGCTGCTACACAACCAATGGGGTTGTGTAGCACCAAAGAAGAGCAAATGTAGGTCTGTGCCCCTACCATGGAGTGTGGGCAGAGGGACCATGTGTGGGGCACCGTGCACTGCTGAGGCTGGGACTGCAACTTCTGGGCCACCCAACACAGCTCCAGGTTTGATCCTCAGTACCCATGAAAGCACTTGGTGGCTCATACCAGACAGTTCAGTGTCAAGGCTGGAGTCGGGGTTCTCTGGCTCCAGTTCCTGCTCTAGGGACACTTTCATATCAGGATGGATGGCCTGCTACTTAAAGGATGTCTCTGCTGTGGAGAAAGGGAGAACAAGGTCTGGTGTGGCCTGGATGTTGGTGACGGCACAAGACGTGCTCAGAAGCCTGTCTGATGCTATACCTCTAACCTTTGGTTGCTCATTGGCAACCATTAGCCAGGAGCTTGGCTTATTGCTCCCAGCCACAGATACCAGGGACCAAAGGGTCAGATCTCGCCTTCCCCATGAGAAAGCAGCTCCGGCATTTCCCATCCACTGCACCTTTGCCAGGGCTGTTCGCAGGCAGGTGCTCGAGCTTTGCATGGGTCAAGGTCCTCACAGGTGGGAGGAATGTATGACTAGTGCTGGGAGAACTTCCTCTGAAGGCTAAAAGCAACTTGAGCCTGCAAAGGCAACATGCAAAACAATACACAGATAGAACAAGGGCTGCATCCTAAAAAATACAGGAAATGGCCCCAGAAGACAGCCTACCTCCTTCAGGGTGTTTCGATGCCAAGAATTTATGACTCTTGGCTATTCTTGGCTCCTTGTGCAAGAAGGTTTATGCGCTGCTTGCTACAGTGGGTTTATCTCCTGGAAATCAGGTCCTGAGGAGAAAAAGGAAAAGTCCCTGGAAGAAAGGGATGCCAGAGCCAATCAGATGAGGATGCCAATGATTTCACTGCATGGTCTGTTCAGGAGCTCCCAAGACCTCAGGAGCTGGTCTTCCTGCAGCAGGGAAGCCCAGCACCCCTGGTATCATCCTTTGCTGTCCATGATGTTGTCCATGACCTCTGTCACTGGAAAGAGGCAGCAGGAACACTCAGCTTTTGGGAAGACCCAGCTGGTCTTGATGCTGCAAAGGAGACGGGCAGACCCAGACTCCAACTCCAGATATGTGATGAGATTTTCTTTCCCTGCTAACGCTCCCAGCTCAGAGGGGTCTCGTGGCAGCTCATCCTTGCGTGACACCCACTTCTCCTCAGTGGGCTTGGCAGCTCAGCCACCGTTCTGATACAATCCCCCTTTACTGCACCCCAAGAGCATTCGGCTGAAGGCAGCTCAAGCACCACCACTGCAGCAGAGCTGCCACAGTCACCAGAACTGGGCTCCTCCAGTTTCTCTTGAGGAGCCCATATGCAGTAAGGTCTGTGAGCAAGACGGTGGTGCACGTTCTGCAGGTGAGGCCAGCATGTACAGCTGGTCCCCGATGTGCAGGACCAGACTCCCAGACTTCCATCTGGAGAAACCCCAACTGCTTTTCCAATGACAGCCCAGAACCCACCCAACGACCTTCTTTCTCCTGCCCAAGGCAACCAGGACTCAGAAGATGGTTTCTGAGAGCCAAAGGTGGCCTCTTGTTCTGGAGATGTTCTCAGCCTACGCTTAATGTAGAGCTCTTGAGCCATCACTGTAATAAGGGAGAGAATTAAATGACAGGGGATCCAGAAAAATCTCTTTGGCACCACACGCCTTTGAGTTTTTCTCACACTAAAGGCAGGAAATGAGGAACAGATATCTGGGCCTGTCTGCAGCCAGTGTCTCCACAGGGGATGGAACAACTCCCATTTGGGAAGTATCAGCCAGTGCAGGGCTTCTGTTTTGAAGAAACTGCTTTACTTAGAAAACGTTTTTGAAAATAGCAGAGAGCATCAAAGCAGGCTTTCACTTCTCTGAACACCATGGCTTCCTCCTTCCTTGTGAAGAAGAACAAGCCTGGGCTCCAGCACACGGTGCAAAACGCTGACGCTCTGTATTTTTCCACAGCTACTGGTCAGCATCCCAAGCCAGCCAGGCTGTGGGATGCTGCTCCTTCTCCTGGCAGCACCACATCTGAGCTGCAAGCTGGAGGCTGATCCCAGCGGGACATTGCATGGAAGGGTGCATACCTGTGATGGGAATTGGTGCCTCTCCTCAGCAGCCGCAGCAGCCAAAAACTGAAGCCATCTTGTTCTGCAGCTGTCCCATGGAGACTGCCAAGGTCTGCAACAGCCGCTTTTATAGATTGAATAATAATAATAAACAAGATTTAAGGAGGTTGACTAAACTGCGCGCAAAGAAACAAACACGGAGCTCTTCAGTCTGCAACACAGCTCAGCTCTTCTCAAAGGAGAAGAGTCACTTGTCTCCCCCCAGAACAACGCAGCCACCAGCACAAGCTCTTCCCTGGCACAGGGGAAGGCTCTGCAGGGCAGATGGGCCTGGATGGCACAGATGAAACCGGGGCAGCTCTGAGATCATAGAATCATCGAATGGGTTGGGTTGGAAGGGACCTCAAAGATCACCTAGTTCCAGCCCCCTGCCACGGCAGGGACACCTCCCACTAGACCAGGTTGCTCAAAGCCCCGTCCAACCTGGTCCTGATGAGAGGAAAGGAATGCGCTAGGACTTGGCCAGAATGGGTTTGAGTGAGCACATCGGCCCCTGGGTCCTGCTAAGCCCCGACAGAGCTGGAGAGATGTCCTGATGTTGCAATCCTTCTGCGTAGCTGCAGGCCTTGAAGGCAACATTTCCATAGCGCTGGCATGATGAAGGAGAGCCAGATGATCTCTGGAAGGGTGGCCTCTCACCACTCCCTCCCTCCCTCGGCAGCATGAGCAGGAAGTGTCTGTGACAGCAACCTCTGGTCCCAGGGAGTCCTTCTCCTGGCAGCAATGGCCAGGTCCTGGCCCCAGCCCTTCGCTCACGGGCACAGGGAGATCCCACCTGCCGCAGACCCAGCCCTTTGGCCCCATCCAACAGCAGGTGTGGGCCAGCACCATCACCTCTCCACATCCTCACTTCCCATTTCTCCATCCAACATGTTTGCACATGAATGCTGCCAGTCTCCAAGAAAGGAGCTTACCAGAAGCAGCTCTGTTGCTTGCCTTCTCAGAAAGGCACACCTCTTCCCGTCTCCTCTGGGCAGGAGAAGGCTGTGTGCCTTCCAACAGCAGGACCATGAGCTTGTTGGTAAGCTGTGAAGGTGGGTGAAGGAGAGATCCAAAACCTCTCTCCAGTGGTGATGCTGGGGCTGACCCCCAGGGGTGTCTCCATGAGAGCTGGTGGCACCTGCGGGCCAGCTCCAGAGGGTAAGAGGAGCTGCCACACGCAGTGCTATGACCTGCTAGATGTGGCTGCACTGGGGCTGTTGGCACCTCCTGGTCTGAGCTGAGTCCTCCTGTCCCAAAAGCTTTCAGATCCCTGACAGTGTCTTACAGAAATGGGGCATCACAGCCCTCCAGACCAGAGCTGTCACCCTGCACCTCTTTCTGCCAAGCTTTGGCCATGGGCACCTGCCAAGCTCCACACCGGTGCCCAGAGACACATGCCAGTGAGACCAAGCAGCCCCAGGAACCCAGAGATCTTCCAGCACCCAGCACAATGAACACCAACAGGCTGGGCAGCGAAACCAGCCCAGACACATGCTTCTCTGTCCAGACTCTTAACCGTTTTCAAGCCTTGTTGGCTTAACTGAGAGACCCGAGTCACCAGGTCCCTTCCCTCTCCCACCCTGGCTTTTCTGCACCCCACGTTGTAAGAACAGAGCATCGCCTTCTTCTCTGCTTCTCTACTCTCCCACCAGGTTTCAGCTCTAACCCTGTTAGTGACCTGCTCAGTCCCTGGGAAACACGCTCTTGTCTTACCCAAGATTTCCTTCTGGGAGCACCATGCTTGGCCCACCACTCGATGCAGGAGCTCCTTGGGCTCCCGACCGGCTGAGGGGTCTGTTTTTAGGGTCACTGTCACTGTCTCACCTCCTAACAGAACAACAGGTTATATTTGGGGAACAAATCCTCCCCAGGACAGAGCCAATCTCAAGCTGGGGCTTGTGACTGAAGGAGTCCTGCTCATGCCTGCGTGCCACAACAAACCAAACCATCTGCTGCAAAGCTGATGTGCAGGTGTCCACCACGTCCAGCCCCAGCCCACACCTCCAGAGCAGGTCCACTCACTGCAGGCCTGCGGGGTGGAATTTAGGGAAGACTGCAGGCAGTGAGAGCCCTGAGGACCCCCAGAGCCGGGACGGAGTGGTTGGGGGAGCACTAGCAAGTGCTCAAGCAAACATCCTCTCCAGGAGGGGTGCAGCGAAGTGTTGTGGCCACCACCAACAGGCATCCGCCAAGAGGAAAGACCCTCATCAGCAAAGGCCTCTCTGCTTCCCCTGGGCACTCACCGGATGGCTGATAAAGAACAAAGCCACCCAAGCTGCCCCCACCTCCTGGCCCGAAGCCAGGGCTTCCTCACTGATCCCTCCAGCCCAAAGGTGATGGGCCACCAGGAAGGGACACGCAGCCTTTCCTGCTCTTGGAAAGGGTCCTGCAGCCCCTGCAGCTCACACCACCTTCTGTCCCCCAGGAAGGCTCCTGAGGAATCTCCTGAGCTGGAAGAGCCTCTGGCTGCAGCAGACAATGCCATGATGTGGCGGTTATGACTTCCTCGGCTGAAGCACCCCCGCTAAAAATTGCTGCTTCTGCCCTGGAGTTAATTAGCAAACCCTTCTGTGTGGGAAGAGGCCTGAAACATAAAATCTCTGACACTGCTCAACTGATTAGCAGGGACGTGCTAGAGCTGGTGGGCCGTAAACCTTGGGAAATTAAAGGGAGTAGAAAGATAAACACAACGCTCTGAAACAGGAGTTTGACAAAGGTTACAGGTTGAGATAAGTGAACTCCAGACACCCTGCCATAACATCTTAGGAATGCATCTTCAAGGTAAAAGGCCTCTACGAATATATCTTCAAGATAAGATGTAGTTGCTAGCATGACAGTGTATCGCTAACCAATTAGACGCAGCCGCACGAACAGTGTACGCTCAAAATAACCAGTCTGTTTCAAACACGCAGTCGATACAAACGTATATAAAGGAACGACTGTGTACAGTAAAATGACACTTGCTCGCATCAAGCTTTGTCCCGTCTCTTAATCGCGACACTTCTGCCTTGCTGAAGTGTTTCCGTACCACAGGGACATCCCCCAGCCGGGTGCTGGTAACTTGGAGCCAGTATGGGTGGACTGGACCTGGACCTGTGGGTCCTGGACACCCCTGAGGCTGAGCTGCTGTGGGGCAGGAGAGGGACCTCCTGGGACCCCACTCAGGAGGTGGACCGGCACAGCAAGAGCCCACGTGGAGATTATTTCAGCACTGTTACACCATTTCCTTCTCATGGAGAGGCAGCGTGTGGAGGCAGATAAACATCTCTGCTCTGAGGTCACCGGGACTTTCACTGCAGGACAATAGGCTGACCAACAAGTTCAAAAAATAGCTTTCTCTGATGCCTGTTTGTGTTGCTCTAGATAGGGCTTTTTCCCTTTCTACCCCCGCGTTCACATCTCCTTCATCTGGCCGCCCTCCAGCTCGCTTCCACAGCGGCAGCTCATGCAAAGACAGCCAAGAACAACTCGCCCAAGCCGTACCCACGGGCAGGCAGGGGAGGAAGCGGCAGGCAGGGGCCATACTGATCTCCCTCCAAACTGCCAGCTGGAGTGGAAGCACAGAGCCATAAACTCATGGAATGGGTTGGGTTGGAAGAGACCTCGAAGATCATCCAGTTCCAACCCCCTGCCATGGCAGGGACACCTCCCACTAGACCAGGTTGCTCCAAGCCCCGTCCAACCTGGCCTTGAACACCTCCAGGGATGGAGCATACACAGCTTCCCTGGGCAACCTGGGCCAGTGTCCCACCACCCTCAGAGTGAAGAACTTCCTTCTAAAGGTACTTCAAGGAAAAGCCATTTCTGGGGCGGGCTGAACGGAGCCCCTGGGGAGCGGAGCAGGCCCGGAGCCCTCAGCAGGCCTCGCTCCTGGCGGGATGGGCCGTGCAACCACGACAGCGACCGCCTCCCGCCCATCACCTCCTCCCGCACCCGCAGCAGAGGCTCCCGGAGCCGCGGCGGGGCTGGCGGCGGCCTGCGGAGAACCCGCGTCTGACAACCGCCTG
>VZZY01006346.1:43008-53359 GCA_013400335.1 Eurystomus gularis | reverse complement strand
CACCGGGATGGGAGCAATGGGATGGGGAGCACCGGGATGGGGGGGCACCGGGATGAGGGAGCACCAGGGGGTGGGCTCGGCTGCTGGAGCGGCTGTTGGGACACATCCCCTGCTTTGAAGGCTTTCCTTCCTTGGCCTGCCCAGAGGTGCCCCTTCGGCCGCCATCCCCACCCCGCCCGCTCTCTCTCACCCGAATTCACCTCCCACCCTGAGGTACCACAGCACCCCCTCTCCTCCCTCTCACTCTAAAGCCAGGGGAAAATTTGGCTCCTTGTCCTCCCACCCTTCTCCAGACGCCTGGCAGCTCCTAGCACCGGGCACCGGCTGACCCTCCAGGCATCCCTGCCAGGCATGGGCCAAGAGGTCCTCTCCTGGCACCTACACTCCTGGCAGGCTCTGGAGGTGCTGTGTGAAGCACAGTGACGAGGTGTGCTGGGGTTGCTCCCAGAGTACCTGTGGGGCTCTCAGGTTCCCTGGGTGCTCCCAGCCCTCCAGGTCGTCCTTTGGTGGGTCAAACCCAAACAGCAGCACCATCGCCTCTCCGTTGCTTCAGCATCAAGCCAACCATAGTTGCCTCCTGCTGCCTGGGGTCTTGGGCGCAACCCATGCATGTAGAGGTGGTGACCTGCCCCCAGTGTGTCCTCACGGTGCTGCCCCACCACAGTGGGGACCCCCTTTGCTTGTCCTCTCTTCCTGGGGAGCGTTGTGGAGGGTAGCAGCAGGATCTGCAGAAGGGATCCTTCAACCCTGCTTCTGGTCCCACCTCTCCAGCCCATGGCTGGGACTGTCCCATTAAACACGCTCGCCTGGCTGCTGTCCACCATGACCCACTGCTCTCCAAAACCCTTCTCCTCAGGGCTCCTGCTGTTCTCCCCAGCAGCTGGAGCAGGGTAGCTCACACATGCCACCTCCCGCTCCTGGAACACACCAGGCTTTTCCCTCTACACGCTTCTCCCCAACACATATTTTGTGATCACGAGTGCTAGAGATGGAAGGGATGGACAAGGAGGCATTGTCCGGGCAGCTGAGCACCAGGGCGTTGTGCTCGGGCAGGACAAAGGCCGCTGTGTTTCTTCTGTGACAATAACTGATGCTGGGTTACGCAGAGGCAGAGCAGCTTTCCGCAGAGCCCTTCTCCTCCCCACCACCGGGAGATGACTCCTTGTGGTTCTCCTGCCAAAGCAGAGGAGAGCACCCGAGCTGGATGGTGCTGGTGGCTTCACCGGCTCTGCCCAAAGAGATCCCAACCCCAGCTGGGAACCAGAACATGTCGTGGCTTCATCTGGGGCACATTCTCACCCCAGCCTTCCTGTGGGCATCTCCCCAGGACATCCAGTCGTGCTGGGAAATGTGGAGGGTGCAGGCTGGAGCCTCCTTGTTGCCCCGTAAGCGGGTGTGAAGGCTCTCTACTTTGCTCTGGTCCAGCCGGGAGGTGACGAAGGACGTGAAATGGAGCCCACCAGCACCCCACCGGCTGCGTGTCCTGGTGCACAGGCTGTGCTTGAGGCTGTGGAACAAACAGGGCAGATCCCAGAAAGCACCATTGGCTTTGCAACATGTCCAGCTCTCATCCAGCCCATGAGATGTCCCTAAAACTGAGCCAGCACCTGCACACACCGGCTCTGGGCATGAGGGCTTCTTGGCTGAGAAGGGACCTGCGGTGGCAAGGATGCTCAAGGTTCACAGACTGCATTGAAGAACATCCCTGTACCAGCTCCTGGGGCAGCAGTACTGGGGGGACAAGTCCAGCCCTGAGCAACAAGAGTCCCAGGTGGGCTCCTCGTCCTGAGCTGTCCCCAGGGTCCATCCTTGCTCTGCAGCTCTCACATGTCCCTGCTTTTCTGGAGCCAGAGGTGTAGGTGCTGGTGAGCCCGGGTCCATGGGCAATGTTCTACGTTCCACCTGCAGGAACCTGAATGGTTTCCCCATTTCCCCCCGCAGGTGCTCGGCTTACTGGTGTGGGCTCTCATTGCCGGCACAACGTACCACCTCCATGCGGCATACGGCTGGGTGATGTTCGTGTCCATCTTCTTTTGGATACTAACAGTCCTTTTCATCATGACTTACCTCCTGCAGCTTCAGCTGAAGTTCTATGTGATCCCCTGGCCCCTCGTGGTACGTAGCCGAGATGGGCGAGGGTGGGTCCCAAGTGGGAAACATCCTGGGGAGATGCTCCAAGAGGACCAGGGCTTCAGGTTTTCCTGGGCTGATGGACAAAAGTCCTCTGCACTTTGCTCCTGGGGAGATGCTCCGAGAGGACCAGGGCTTCGTGTTCTTCTGGTCTGATGGAACACAGTCCCCTGCACTTTGCACAGTGCCGTCCCTTCATTCTGCCCCTCAGTTGCTTGGAAAATGTTCAGAACAGGCAGTATCAGTCCAGAAAGCTACAGCCACCGTGTCACTGCTGCAGTCGTGGTGTCCACCACAAAGCCTCAGTGCAACCTGGGGTGTATTTAATGAGATGTTAACCTGAGGTTTGTTCCCAGCATGAGGGGCTAGACCCTTCTCCTCTGGTTCTCCTGGGGGAGAAGGAGGAACAAGAAACTGAGCCTTTTGCTCATCCCAGGGGATGATCCCAGACCTCACAACCTCCTCTTTCCTTCTCCAGCTGATGATCTTCAACGCTGTGGCAACCGTCCTGTACATCACCGCCTTCATAACGTGCGCGGCTGCCGTCCAGCCTACGTCCTGGCGGCAGTGGGATTACAACCGGAGAGCTGCAGCATCCGTAAGTAGCAGTGGGCAAGGGCCGCGGGGCTGTGGTGTCCACCATGCTCACGTGCAGGGTGTGCTCCTCTTCCAGTTCTTTGCCTGCCTCGTGATGATCACCTACGGGGTGAGCACCTTCTTCAGCTTCCGCGCCTGGAAGGGGCTCGGCAGCAACGCGGCCACCAGCCAAGTGACAGACCACGCGTAAGAAGTGGACAGCAAAGCCCAGCCACAGGCCACCCTGGGTCAGCTCACACCGGGCTGGGGCCTTGGAGCCTCACGTGGCACCAGGGCTCGTTGTTGGACTGGCCTGTGCTAGTAGTGGTCAGTACTGGATTGCGTGGACGCTGCTCTGTGGTCTCTGATGATGCTTCCAGCTGATGTACCCACAGCACAAGCACCACCATCAACAGCCTCATCAGGAGCACATGGACTCCCTGGAGGCTGAAGCTCCTGCTTGTCCTTGGGGTTCCTCCAGATCCTCGTTGGAGCAGCTCCGCTGAGGGGACATGGCCACTTCAGCACACTCCAATACTAAAATTGACTAAACCAAGCCCAGGCTCCTGCCTCTGGTCATTCACAGCTCCAGTGTAGGTAAGAGCAATTAACATGATACGTGAGAAGAGAAGGCTCCGGGGAGACCTTAAAGCCACCTTCAGGTACTTAAAGGGGGGCTACAGGAAAGCTGCAGAGGGACACCTCATCAGGAAGGGTCGTGATAGGACGAGGGGTGATGGCTTCAAACTGGAAGAGGACACATTTAGATTGGAAATTAGGATTAAAGTCTTCACTTGGAGGTTGGTGAGACCCTGGCACAGGTTGCCCAGGGAAGCTGTGGATGCTCCATCACCGGAAGTGTTGAAGGTCAGGCTGGACGGGGCTTGGAGCAACCTGGTCTAGTGGGAGGTGTCCCTGCCATGGCAGGGGGGTGGAACTAGGTGATCTGTAAGGTTCCTGCCAACGCAAACAAACAAGTCTATGGTTCTATGATTCTATAAATGGTGGCAGAGCTGGAAGATGAAGGCTAAGCCAAGGAAGGCGCCTAAACCGTTCTTGTATTGTTTTCTAACAATTTGAAGCACAAATTTTATGCTTTAAATAAAAACCTTCCTAAATCCAGCCCTGGAGTCTGTCAAGAAAAAAAGTTTGTCTTGCGAGAAGGTGGCACCTACAGCCTGGCATGGAGTGGACAGCAGAGATGTCACCAGCAGAGGTGACTGTCCCTCATGGGCATTACGGCCTGGCCCCAGGGGAGAAGGACTAAGTCCCGAGGGCTCACCTTGCCTTACCTACATGTGCCCACACACAGTGTGCCACCAAGACTGCCAGAAGATGAAGTAGGTGCCAAGGCAGAGGAGCTGTGTCTACTTTGTATTAAAAGCATGACCCAATTTTTTAATCTTTTTTTTCTTTTTCTGGGAATAAGCATCTCAAAGCATCTCATCTGCTCGCTAACTGCCCCTGCGTGTCTGGGCACAGGGAAAAGCTGCTTTTCAGGGCACGGGTGGTAGGTGAACCTCTACAAACCTGTGACTCATGACATCAGGAAGAAGTTCTTTACTGTGAGGGTGGTGGGACACTGGAACAAGTTGCCCGGAGAGGTGGAGGCCCCGTCCCTGGAGACGTTCAAGGCGAGGCTTGATGGGGCTCTGAGCAACCTGACCTTGTTAGAGATGTCCCTGCTGACTGCAGGGGGGTTGGACTAGATGGCCTCAGAAGGTCCCTTCCAACCCAAACCCTTCTGTGTTTTCTAAAAAGTTGTTTGGTTTGGGGGGTTGGTTGTGTTTTTTTTTAAAAAAGCTTCTGGCTTTCACAGGTAAAATTTGACAAGTATAAATTTATTGAAGGAGAGAAATTCTGAAGGGGTAGAGGTTTTTTCCCAAGGGTACCACATGTGTGTCTATATCTGTGAGGGAGATTTCAACATACCAGAGGAATTCCAGACCAAAAACCACAGAGCCACGAGCACGACATACTGCAAACCTCACGAGATCCCTGCAGCACTCATGGATTTGGTATACGCAGAGTCCAAATACTAGGAGGCCACCCTTGGCGTTGCTCTCCAGCCTTTGAAAAGCCATTTTGGTCAGTCCACAAACCCGGTTAATGTTGTTGCAGCTTGTGGCGTAAGCACGGCTTATTTTTGCCTCCATGGGTAGGAGTCTTCACCGGTATTTAAAAACTACTTCAGCTGAAGAGCAAAATCCTAGTACTGTTGAAATCCCTGTCAGGTGTCATCAGGAAGAGGATTTCATCTCCTTTGCTCTTGTATTTCTTGTCCACAAACAAAAATTCCTCAGGGCCCAGTCATAACTTTGCTCTGTCTAGGCCAGGTCCTCATGAGGTGAGAGCCACCGATCAACACCTTCACCATGGCAGGAGGACATCAACCTGCTGCAGGACGGAGCAGGGCTTCTGCTCACCATCCCGTGCTCCTACCTGCTCTTAGGCCTTTAAAGAAGTTCTCATGTTGCCTTTTAACGGCTCGCTATTTAGAGCGGGAAATGAGGTGGTGGAAAACGCGCCGGTGCCCAGCCAAGCTTCTAGGACTAGAACTAATGCTGCTGTGCCACAAAGGCAGCCAGACATTGGACAGACAGGTCGGGTTTTGGGTTAAGCGTGGTTCTTCTCCCCAAGGTAGAATAGCTGGGGCCTGGAGACAAGTGAGTTGGAGATCTGTGCATGGTAAGGATGGGACTGATAAAGCGAGCAGACAGATTTACACACTAACGTATCAACTATCAGCGCTGAGAGACAGTCTTATGTGAGAACATCTCCATCTGAAAGCTGGAGCACTGAAGATCGTATTAAGGTATTAAAAAAAAAGCCCCAAACCAACAGAACATTGATGGGGAGGAACTCATAGGTTACATATTCAGCCCTGTCCTTCCACAATCTGGAGGGACATCCTCTTTTCACACTGTCTTCTGGATTCTGAGTTTTGGGGAGATGGTGAAGACACCAACCCAAACTGTCCTCTGAGCGTGCTGGGCTTCTTGGCATGTGCAACGGTTTGGGCTGGTGTTCAAATACTGTGTGTTTATTAAAAAGTTACTCTGGTGGAGGTGACATTGTCATCTCCTGGGCTCACTGAAGACCAACCAGAATGGAGAAACAGATGTTCCTAGGATCAGGCCTCTGAAGGTTCAGTCTGGAGGGTGGATGAGTTTCCATCATGTAAAAGCACCTTGACTCTTGTGACCTTTAGTGTTTGAATGCCCCGGTGAAAGCAGCAGCACTCATCTGGAGAATGCAGTAGTGCAGAAACTCTTCTAGGAGGAGGATATTGATGATTTGTTTAATGAAGTCACCACTAACCCACTGCTTAAATCCAGACTCCGACCTTCTTTTTCCTAGAAACATGGGAGAAGAAATCCATAACTTAGTTTAAAAATGAAGCGGGCAATCCATGTTCTGTTTGTTGCATCAAACCAGCATAAAATTATGGGCTACCTGAGCACCTGTGATTGAACGTGAACCCAAACTGAAGAACAGATGGTGCAGGAATCCCTGGAGCAAGGTTGCTGTCGCTCTGCCAGCTGCAGGTCCAGGTCAGAGCAGGGCCTTGCTTACATCTGGTCAAGAGCACCCAGCCAGCCCGCTCACCGCGAGGAACGCGTGGAATCTGGCTTCTGTGCTTTGCCCCTCAGAGGACCTCAAAGGTGCAAACCCCACCTGAAACGATTCCTGAGACACAGGACTGTCTCTTTCTCCTCAACCTGCCCATTTTCCCAAAATCTTTAAGCTTTGGGTGGGGGGAGGTGGCTGAGGGCATAACTCCAACAACAACTTTGACTCTCTCGCTCCTTTGTCAAAATGGGTTCCAACTGCAAAAGGGGAGATGTAGATTGGAAATCAGGAGGAAATTCTTCACTCGGAGGGTGGTGAGACCCTGGCACAGGTTGCCCAGGGAAGCTGTGGATGCTCCATCCCTGGAGGTGTTCAAGACCAGGTTGGATGGGGCCTTGAGCAACCTGGTCTAGTGGGAGGTGTCCCTGCCATGGCAGGGGGGGTAGAACGAGATGGTCTTTGAGGTCCCTTCCAACCCAAACCATTCTAGGATTCTATGTTCAATTGGAAATCAGCGTTCAAAGGTGCAGAAAGTGTGTTTCTGAAGAACTGCTCCACATGCCACCTTCATTCTTTTCTTTCCATAACATTACACATGCATTTTGAGTTTAAAGAGCCACTCAGCCAAGTTGTTTTCCTTTTGACCTTTGAATAACTGCAGCTACCTGCTGTAGTAACTCCACCTTTGGTAGCCTCAGGCAGAGCCGCACAAGAACAATGACCATTATGCCAATGAAAAGAAACGATGTGATGTACTCACCGCTCTGTAATCCAAGAACATTTCTTTGAAAGCCAGGAAGTCGGTAAACGTGAGAAGCATATCAAATATGTCACCTGCCATTTCATCTTTGTGCTGCCTATAGACAGAAGAAGTTGGGGAATTAGGGAACTGTGTGGGAAATGAATGGGTTGTTTTAAAGTGGTAGGAGGTCGAAAAGGATGCTGGGACAAGTAGAACAACATCAATGTTTCTTCACTCTGAGGGTGGTGAGACCCTGGCACAGGTTGCTCAGGGAAGCTGTGGAGGCTCCATCCCTGGAGGTGTTCAAGGCCA
The DNA here is from genome assembly GCA_013400335.1 of Eurystomus gularis. Lineage (NCBI taxonomy): Eukaryota > Metazoa > Chordata > Aves > Coraciiformes > Coraciidae > Eurystomus > Eurystomus gularis. The sequence continues at coordinate 46,026 of VZZY01006346.1, read as the reverse complement.
GGTTGGACAGGACTTTGAGCAACCTGGTCTAGTGGGAGGGGGTTGGAACCAGATGATCTTTGAGGTCCCTTCCAACCCAAACCGTTCTGTGATTCTATGAACATTTAAACAAGAATTAAAGCAAAATTTTAGCCAAATATCACCCTGCGGTATTTCCAATCCAAGCACATTAATCTATTATATTTATCTAAAGATAAGAGCATTACACCAGTCCTTGAAAACCAGACAAAAACTCACCTGCAAGTCAACAGAAGTAACACCCAAGTAGCCTTTATTGAGATCCTCTACAACAGCCAGCCAGTCCCTTGGGAGGTGAGAAAGGTTGAGGAGCACAGAATGATGAGCACTGATGAGCACAGAATGCTCATACACGGCCCCTGAGAACGAGGGACTGGGCTGACAACACTTGGTAGAAGGCTTTTGATGAGACCACTCCTGAAGAAAGTCTCTGTGCTCCGTATCAGTGCATTTCAACAAGACTTTCTTAAGGGTTGGGTTTTGTTTATTTGGGGTATTTTTTAAATTATTCGTATCAAAAGGAGCTTTACCTTAAACAATCTTTCTTCTCAGCATACGAGGTGCATTCATAGTAACTTCCCAATCTCTCATTTAAAAGAAAAATATTAAATTGATTGAAGTATTTTCAGATACTCAGATCCCACTTACACTCGATTTTCCCATTCAAGGGGAAAAGCAGGGATCTTTCAGAAGTGCTCTCTTTGTGAGGCTGGCCAAGCTAAAGTGACCACAGAGAAAGGCTGAAGACAAACCAAACTCTTCTCTGAAGGCTTTGTACAAGGACTGCAATAAAGCCCTTTCATCACACAACTCTTGAAGGACAACCAGGCTATTGAAGTGTCCAACACAGGGCCTGACAGTGATAAGCGAGAACGAACATTTTCAAGTGTCTGGTGATGATTACGAAACCCTCCAGTGTTCTCATCCTGATTTCTCTTCCTACCCCTTAAACCTCAATATATCTCAGCACGACAGTTGAGGAATTTAGAGTAGCAGGACGTGCTGAGGGCAAGAAAAGTGGCCACTCATTGCCTGCAGGAAATTGGCTTTTTTTAATTAAAGAGGAACCTCTTCCTAAAGGGAGAAGTGTCAAATCTAAGCTTTAAAATAGGAAAAAAAAGCATGAGAGGCGCAAAACTTACTGCAGAGACATTGTGAAAGCAGTCATGTTGAAACCTGGGATGCGATCGAGCAACTTTTCTTCGATGTATTTCTCCACTAAAGAGATCTGAACAAACAAACAAACAAACAAATAAGCAAATAACTTCCGAGTTATTACAAACAAGCAAATAACTTCAGATTCCTTAGCTGGGCGTCACCAGTTTGGTTGGTCACAGCACCGCTGAGGCACCGAGCTGAACGTTTTTGCTGGGATTACTGGTGAGAATGAACACTGACTATTTGTACCTAGGAACAAATTATTTTTATCTCATTTAAAGGTATCGACTGGTAGGCTGGGATGGTTTCATAATTATGCTTTCCATGAAGGAAGTAACTGAAGTGTCCAAGACATGAAATAATACAATTGGAAAAGAAAACTTGGTCATGCACACGTGAAATATCTCACAGCAATAGGCTAGAATTCTGTTTGAAAGTTACACAACTTCCAAAGCACCTATAGAAATGTAAAGGTGAAACAAAGAGAAAGGAACCTAGAGCTCCAGAAAACATCTTCCTTGTTCACGGATCAGGTTTGTTCAGAGAAGGGCAACCAAGCTGGTGAGAGGAGTGGTTGAGGAACCTGAGGTTGTTCAGGTTGGAGAAGAGAAGGCTGAGGGGAGACCTTCTCGCTCTCTACAACTCCCTGAAAGGAGGTTGTAGAGAGGTGGGTGTTGGTCTATTCTCCCAAGTAACAAGCGATAGGACAAGAAGAAATGTTGCACCTGGGGAGGTTTCGATCGGACATTAGGAAAAATTCCTTTACTGCAAGAATGGTCAAGCCCTGGAACAGGCTGCCCAGGGCAGTGGTGGAGTCACCAGCCCTGGAGGGCTTCAAAAACCATGTAGATGTGGCACTTCAGTACACGGTAGTATTGGGTTAATGGTTGGACTTGATGATCTTAAGAGATCTTTTCTAACCTCAATGATTCTATGTGCTGCAGAGAGAGACAGCGGGGCAGCAGAGCAGGGCAACCGACCTGGGCAGTATGGTGGCTCTGCTCCACGGAAACCCCGTATTTTAGAGATGGGGGGATCTGGCCTTCATCAAAATAAAAAGCAATACATAGGAACAAATAGGAAAAAGAATCTTACATATTCATTAAAAATAGAAGTATAGATGAGCTTGTTTTCTTCGGAGTCATCAAACTCCTGGTAGTGCTTCTCCATAAAAGTCCTCTGTATTAACTGGAAATCATCATCTGGGCCACAACAAAAGTGCATCATGCAGTTAGAGTTTAGTCATCCCTTTTGCAGCACAGAGCCCCCATTCACCAGCCCGCTGCTTCCCCGTTGTAACCACCAAACCCAGTACACGTGTGGAGTCGGTCACACCAGAACCGCAGCTGCTGCTGAGCCGGGAGGACGGAGGCTGCTCCAGTGACAGGAGCAGCTCCAGCACTCCGCGTTTTGCCAGCACCTCTGTGTTCAGTGTGGAACGGGATGTCCACCTTTACTTCATCTAAGTTTCATTCACACTTAAGGCTAGCAAAAAAATCCTCCTGCATTACATTTTGTTAATAAGATTATTCATTCTGAACCTCTCTTAAGTTCATGTTCTCAAGTCGGCAAAATATCTGTAGCATCTGTCCTGGGGTGCATTCAGAAGAGTGTGAGCAGTAAGACCAGGGAGGTTCTTCTCCCCCTCTGCTCTGGTGAGGCCACCTCTGGAGTGTTGTGTCCAGTGCTGGGCTCCCCAGTTCCAGAGAGACAAGGAGATACTGGAGAGAGTCCAGCAGAGGTGCAAAGATGCTGAGGGGCCTGGAGCGTCTCTGTGCCCAGGAAAGGCTGAGAGCCCTGGGGCTGCTGAGCTGCAGAAGAGAAGCCTCAGAGGGGATCTGA
>VZZY01006346.1:0-42945 GCA_013400335.1 Eurystomus gularis | reverse complement strand
GCCTGGACACGATCCTGGGCCCCCTGCTCTGGGTGACCTGCTGTGGCAGGGGTTTGGATGAGATGATCTCTAGAGCTCCCTTCCAACCCTCACCGTGCTGCGACTCTGTGATTTTTTTAAAGTGAAGACCTCCTCCCTACAAGAACTCAAAATATTTTTTTTTCCTTTGAATTAAAAAAATATTACTGAAATTCCCAGATTAATTTTCAACTGCTGAAGAATTTTTTTCCAGTTGTGGAAGGAAGCAAGAATAAAACCGAACATGGTAGATCACCACCGAATTCAACAGAACAGGTATAAATACAAGGTTCCCTTGTACTCAGTGTTAAAATACATCAGCCTCCGCTTTCTAAACCCCAACACATTCAAAATGAGTTTTGTTGGCATTTCTCCAGATTCACCCCTGTCCCCGGGCAACCGAGGCTGCAGAAGCCACACCTCGTGGTCGAAACGATGACGCGCTGCTCTCACGAGGCAGCTGGTGGCCCATTAGCAGGAATTTTGCCTTGGCATCTGGTGAACTACTTTCTGCACACGCCAACTTCTCGGTTAAAATCGCAGTCCTGAGAATTTGGTGCATTTTATTCCCTAAGCTCGAGGGCGATGAGATCGGCGCCATTCTTGCCGTGAGGAGGTCCTGCCACGTCACAACTGCGTGTGGACACGCACGTCACACACCACAAAATCAACTCAGAGCGACAGCCTCAATGAAAAGCGGCGAGACAGGATGGCAGCCATCTCCAGTGAGGCAATGCTGCTGCAGGAACAGAGGGAATAAACCGTTCTCCCTGTTCGGCGGGGACAGGACAAGGAGCAACCTGCTGAAGCTGCCCAAACGGCGGCAGCTGCCACGACCACATCGAGCGATGCGGTAGGAGAGGTTTGGGCAGCGCTGGGGAACCTGGTACCTCTCAGTATCTTCCATCCCCTTCAGAAGAGGGTATAAAACCCCCAAATATCTTTCATTTCTCGATGAGATTTACAAGCCTCTCTCCTGTTTAAGAAGCAGCGTATTGCAGTAGAGCAGAGAACTAATTTCAAGACTCACAAGCGCGCTGTGCTGCAAACAGCAGAGAAAAGACTCGTGTATAATTTTACTACACTACCAGATTAGGGGTCATGGGGACAAAGGAAAGAAGCTTTCGTGAAGCAGGCAGGGGCTGTTTTAGCTCTGTATGTCTGCAATGTGGTGAGCACCCATCTTGTCGCCCAGAAGTACATGCAGAGCTTACCCATTATGATGTCCTCCAGATAGCCAACAACCGCATCAAACTCTGCATCAGAAGGGGAGGAGCTGAAAGCAAAGAAAGACGGTACTGCATAAATAGGTATTCCAACCAGAGCAGAAATGAAAGCTAAAATTACAAAGTCTTCACAAAAGCCTAAGCACAAATAAGCCTTGTAATTACAAGAGAAATGATTAATTTCCTAGTTTCAACCTACAAAACAGTCTATGACACTGATGAGAAGATTGCTTCATGGGGATTCTCATCAGGCCTCTGCCGTATTTCCCCCCAGGGAGGTGCCTAATTGAAAAAAAATAAAATAAAAATGTTGTTCTACTGGCTTTACGGTCAAGGTAACTCCAGTCCTGGTGCAGAAGGAGGTAAAGAGAGTAATTAGAAAAGCAAATAAAGCCTTTTCGAACCCACAGATCCCAGCTGCCACCACAAGATTTCCTTCTGCTTTCTTCCCCGTGTAATTCTACGTGGGGGTCACAGGAAAAGCCATCTCTGGAAACTGCACAGAGTATTTTGAAATACTTGGTCTTGCGGAACCACTTCAACTCAATGTACACACAAGTGTTACATAACTGAAGAAACTTAAACATCCTTCTTATGTAAGAAACATCCCTACGTGCTACATCATCAACGGCATCGTCTCCTCGGGTCATTAATTATGGATCTAAAGTCAGCCAGGGAAGAAACTTTTGGTGCTTGCATTTCGGGACTCTGGATCCTTCTCCTAAACCTATTATTACACAGTAAATAATCCGCAGGATCTCCTTGGCATTCACAAGCCATCTTCAGTGGGGGACGAACTCTTCCTGCATTCCCCTGGAGATGACAGACAGGCTTTTCTCCCACATGAGGAAAGCAAGTCTTAAAGGTTATTTGTCTTTAAGAAAAGAAAAAAAATTGGCTTTGATCAGAGAAAGTACCATTTAAAATTGATTTAAAATTAAATGCCTCTCTCCTCTTTCAAATTTCTCTTTAGCAAACGGAGCTGAACGCTCCTTCAGACTAAGTTTTAAAAAACTCATTGAAGTTATTTCGCTATTGAATAATACTCCAGTGAAATGAATCCAACAACAGTTTAACTATAATGAGCCACAGGGCTCATTCCGACAAGGAAAAGTGGACAGATTTCAGTTAAAAAGGCATCCACCAAGCGATGTTCTAGCACCATTCCTGATCTGTTAAGGCCTGGGAGACAGCAAAGCCGAGGCAAGGGGCTGGAGAAGACGCTCTTCCACCAGAGGGCACGACAGCACCAGGAGAGGAGCTGGAGCAGAAGCATCACGTACCCTGAGCATCCTCCTCAGGACTTCAGGCTTCATCACTTCCCATTCACAGGCAAGGACCCCGGACTTTGCTATGGGTAATTCCCACTTTTTTCCCCCTCCGAGTAAGTGCTGCTACTAGTTTTATAGCTTATTCTAACAGCAAAATAAAGTGTGAAGTATTAATAATTTAATTAATTATTTCATATGTGGAGTGAAGCAGCGTCTTCACATCTACCAGTGTACAATTTGGTTGAGACCACCTATAAAAATTCTTACATGTCTAGAAGGAGCACATTCAAACACAAAGGAACAGACTCTTCTTAGAATTCACGACATAAGACAACACATGCTCTCGAAAAGGAGAAATTTTGAATTTAAAAGGAACATGCACACAAATTTCCAGCCTTCCACTGCTTAGTTTGCTCACTCAGCCAGGACTCTGTGGTGCTACGCTCATTGTGGTTATATTTAATTTGACTTCTCCTAAACCCTGATGTTATTCCCTCCCTCCTGGAGCTCTGCATTGAAAATCTGTCATGGAACGTAACATACTCACATGGCTACACCGAAGTTTTCTTCATCGGAAGTCTCCATTGTTACTGCATCACCGGACTGGAGGAGAAGCAATCTGCCCTGCTGCTGCTGCCGCTGTTGGTGGGTATTTCTTCTGTTCAAAGTGCTGAGGAGTAACACGTGACTCGGCATTAATACAAACTCAGTTGTTCAATTGCTATACCCTTCTCAGTGAATCGGGAGCAGACCTTTCGTGTTTAGATGTAGGAATTTCAAAATCACGTTCTTCCAATGTTACCGCTCCTTCTTTTCTGTAATAACCCAAATTCTTTAGGAACTCTCTCTGCCTGCTCAGGGAACAGGCTCCAAAGCACACACACCTGCAGTTACTCTCTCTAAAGGGGCTTCAGGAAACCTTTAGATCTTTTCTCCTGAAGCGTGACTATGACTATCACAAAGACACAAGAAAATGAAGCCAGATGAGATGGAGATGCCACGCCAGTGCAGAGCTCGCAGGCCGGGCTCTGGACAGCGATCCCACGGGACAGACCAGGGACTGGGGCCAGCACGGGGCCGTGTCCTGGCCAGGCCCTCGGCCCATGGCTCTGGACCCACTGCACAGGACAGGGCACACAGCACCCAGGGCCGCTGCAGAAGGCCTAGCTGGCTCTGGGTCACCCCTTGCTGGTCACCTCTTGCCCACCCAAGGCCGGCCTCCAGAGCAGCTCGCCGAGGGTGGGCACCAGCTCTACGGCCTCACCCCACGGCACAGGGGGAGGGATGAGGGAGATTCTCGCCTCCCCCTCCTCAGTCCCGGCTCCTGCGGAGGGAGAAGCCCCCAGCCCTGCCCTGCTCCTCCCCAGAGCACCCAGCCCGCCTCACCTCCCCCTTCCCACACGGGCCCAGGCGGCCGGGCCGCCACCCTCCCTCTCCAAAAGGTGACCCGGCCTTTCCAGCCCCCTCTCCCCGAGGAACACGGGCATCAAACCCGTGTCACCCACCCTCGGGCCCGGATCGGGGCCCGGCCCTGCCCTGCCCGCACTCACCGCCGCAGCCAGCACCGCCTCCCCCGTCTCCTGGGAAACGCTTCCTTCCGCCCGCCCCCAGCCAATGGGAGAGCGGGGGCTGCGGCGCAGGGCCCGCCCAGGGCTGAGTGAGGGAGGCAATAGAAATAAACCACGCAGCCCTTGTCTCAGCGGGCTCTCCCTGTCCTGGCTTAGCAGGACAGGGCGCTAAGCCAGGCCCAAGGCGCAGACAGGCCCCCTTAAGCTGGGGTAACTTGGGCCCCCACAGCAGCGCAGAGCTCAGCAGAAGGCTCTGCTCCAGCGTTGCACACAAGCGCCAGCGCCTGCCTGGCCCTTGGACTCGCCTTTCCACCCTGGAACCAACCTCTCGGTCAAGGGCTGCTTCCCACTTCCACGCGCTGCCTCCATCACCCTCTCACCTTGGTAACTCCGACTCCCAAGGGAAGCAAAAGAATCAAAGAACAACAACAAGCCGTCAAGACGTTGTTTTATTGTTGAATGGACAACTTTGCTACAATTCATTTCCCCTTCTGAGAGCCTGCAGAGCCACCGCCTCCCCTCCCCGGCCCCAGAGCCCGAGGGGGACACCGCATCAGTCCCGGAGGAGGGAACGTCAAAAGATGCCCCCAGCGCAGATTTCGGCAGAAAGCCCGTCAAATCTACAATCTTTCCCTTCGTGAAATGAACAGGACAGTTCTCTGCAACATCAGCTTCCTCCTCCGGTGCCGGTGGCTTTCTCTGCCCAGCACCAGCTGCATGGAAGACTGTCTGGGGCAAAATTTTCCAAAGCATTCACATCTTTTCAACAAAGAACGCAGGCACTTAGTCCCCTGTCCGCAAAGGCCGCGAGGCTCTTGGGTCACCTCTGTTTCAAGGGGACACCAGACACCTAGAAGCCATTGTGGACCTGGGCCTGAAGAGCTTAATCTCATACAGCGGTCAGTACGAATCAGGAGTCCTAGGCACTTCTGAAAATTTTACCTCAGTTAATCCTGGCCCTGAAGTTACTAGAATCTATTAAGGCAGAGTTCAAAATGGTTCTGTCCCACCTCTTCCCTAAAGTATGAGATAAAACCCCATCGTTGCATTTGGAAGCATTTAGAACTTGGAAGTGATTCTGAAATTCTAAGATCCTTGTGGCAGTGACGATGTTCACACGTTTGCTCATTCAGCACCGAGCAGGAAGGGACTCAGCCCCAGCTGGCAACGTGGATTGCAGCGAAACATCGCCAAGGGCGGTCAGGGAGGAAACGAGGTCCCCGTGGCACAGATCTGCCAGTCTGACTTGAATCAAAACAGGCATCCAAGGCAGAAGAGAATTCACATTTTCGCAAGAAGACCAACCGGCAACAAGGAAGTGATGGACAGAACTTTCCTAATTCACACATTGTACTCCAGAAGTTCAATGGAGACCTTTTTTTCCTGGTGGGTTTTTTTTTTTCTCCATCATCTCTGGATGAAATTCAGCACCCTTGAGTTAGCAAAGGCAGAAGGTGAAAAGAGTCGCTTGAGAGCTTGATTCTGGGTCCTGGGTGCAGAGCTCTCAGCTCAGCAGGAAGCAAGAAGTGCTCAGCAGGAAGAGGCAGCCTCAGCGCTGCTTTGTTAACGCTTGACAGCCCAATAAAGATAATTAATGATTTTTGAACTAAGGTATTCATGGCGTTGTGAGAATTCACTACCACAGCCTCTGCTGTTGAATCACTGCCAAGAGGTGGGACGGTTTTGGTGTAAGTTGTGTGTGAATTAGTAAAGTTCTACTATATAGCCAGAGAATTTTAAAAAAAAAGCAACCTGTACAAGTCTTGGAAGAGACTGAGTCGTATCCTCAGTTGGTGCAAAACAAGCATAACTCCACGAATTTTTGTGCTACTTCACGGACACCAGCTGTGAACCCTGATTCCTCGTAGAAACCTAGTAAAACAGTCAAGAGCTGAGATGCCTCCTAAACATACAAACATCACAAATGGGTCATTAAACTAGAGTGGATCTTCCTGTATGATCCCTACCAAAAATACGAAGTGTGGCCCCAAACCTGCTCAGAGCAGGACTGACACGTGGCAAGCAAGGTGCATTTTTAAAGAGTTACAGAATAAGACCGAACTTGCTATCCAAATAACGTTGTGTTTGTTGTTTTTTTTTAAATAAACTGGCCCAAAATTCTCCTCCAATCTTTTAAGATAGCTCAATATCTCCAAAGTGAACGTAACTTTCAAAAACAACACGGATTTAAAAAAGATGTTCGATGATACCTTAAAAAATACCCAGAATATCAAATTAATTCCAGTCCAGCATTATAATTAGTTAAGAATACCTCCTGAAAATTATAGCCACACAAAAAAAATGTGGGTACTGAAGTTAAAAGCATCAGAAACATCATGTACTGGAAAAGACCACCGATCTTTTACTGTTTAAAAACAAATCGGAACATTCTTTGGAATCACCAAGTTATTAAAACACACGAGTTGCTCTCCAGTCTCCGCACGGTCCTTGCCAACCTGTCTGCGTGCAGTTGAAGTCTTGGAGCAGTTCAACATCCACTGCCTGGAAAACACGGAGTCTCTGACCAGCAGGAGGCTACACGGAGCAGGAAAACATTGGCGTTCTCTTTTTAGCCAAAGAGAGAGACTTGAGCACGAGACAGAACGGCCCTGTTTTAGGAGAGGCTTCTCTTCTTTTCTAAAACGCATTGTACGTTTACTTCCAGTGCAAAAAAATTTCTTTTCAGCACTTGCGACAGGCGAGGAGGGGGAGGAAGAGACACTCTCCTACGATCTTGCTCAGAGGAACCAACAGCCATAGCACGCCGACCCACCAGCTCTCCTTACCGCTGAAACCAGTCCCCGTCGCTGGCAGCTTGAGATAGCTTATTAGAGATTTTGTTTTTAAGAGACACGGATTACAGTTGGGCATGAAATCTGGCCGTGGCTATGGTGCTGTGTGCGTAAAGGTCGCTTAGAGATGCTTTCCCCTTTCGGTATTGGCTGGAGCTCGCTAAAAAATAAAATAACAACCCAAGTCTGTGGTGTTTGTCCACGTGTGTCATGAAATGTGAGAGATCTGTCTGACTCGGGTTTGTATTTCCTGTCGACACAAAGGGCAGGTCTCCAGCTGCAAGGCACACTCCATGCACAGGTCGCTGAGGGAGAGGAAAGAAATCAGAGTTTGCCGTCACAGTATGAAAAGCTGAACCTGAGCACTAAGTAGCTTAATCAGCCTGCTAGAAACACAGTCGAGGTACGTCTCAGCGTGGGGATTAGGAATTGCAGGTCAGTGTTGTGGCTCCACAGGCTTTGAGAGGAGCTCCTCCTGCTCACCACCTTAACCTCACCAACCCGAACTGCTGGTGAAGTCGGCCAGGATTAGACTTTGCATGGTTAATGCTGACGCTTCTCTGGTCTGGAGAACAGCAGCCCTGTGTGAATCTGCTTCTGGCAGAGGCACACTGGGCACATCTCTTTTTAACTTTCCAGCACCTAGAATGCTTCCTCGAATGCTCAAAACACTAAGGAACTGGACTTAATTGGGTTAAATTCCTAATGCTGGAATTAATAATTTCCTTAAATGCCAGAAAGCACTATTACTGTTTATTACTCACGCTGCCGTCCCATTTTTAGATCAATTTGCGACTTGAGACAATCTATTTGTTGAGCATTTAATGAGTATTTGAGTATATAATGAATTTTCTGCTCTCCTCATGCGATCTGGATTTCACAGCCCCAGAACTAAACAAGCACTGCACAGTAAAACCTTTGGTATCAGGGTGTTACGACTTGGTAGCCACTGTACTTCCCCAACCCCAGACACACACGATGAAAAGCTCAACGTGAGCCAGCAATGTGAGAGTGAAGCCCAGAAGGTCAACCATATCCTGGGCTGCATCAAAAGCAGCGTGGGCAGCAGAGAGGGAGGTGATTCTCCCCCTCTACTCTGCTCTGCTCTCCTGAGACCCCACCTGGAGCACTGCATCCAGCTCTGGAGCCCCCAGCACAAGAAGGACATGGACCTGTTGGAGCAGGTCCAGAGGTGGACCATGAAGATGATCTGAGGGCTGGAACCCCTCTGCTGTGAGGCAACGCTGAGAGAGTTGGGGGTTGTTCAGCCTGGAGAAGGATCTGGGGAGACCTTATTGAGGCCTTTCAGTATCTGAAGGGGGCCTACAAGGAAGCTGGGGAGGGACTTCTTACAAAGGATATGGGGTAATGGATTGAAACTGGAACAGGGAAGGTTTAGATTACAAGTCAGGGGGAAATTCTTCACTGTGAGGGTGGTGAGACACCGGCACAGGTTGCCCAGGGAACCTTTAAGGAACCTGCTCTAATGGGAGATGTCCCTGCCCATGGCAGGGGGTTGGAACTAGAGGATCTTTGAGATCCTTTCCAACCCAAACCATTCCATGATTAAATCTGCTCGGGTCTCTGGTGAGCAGAACTGTGCAAAGACTACGTGTAATCTGTCACACCCTTGAAAGGAGGGGTTACTTCCTTCGTAAGATAAGAATCAACATAAGCAGGGACTGTATGTGGTCTCACCCAAGCTGAACGTCTCACACACACATTTTCCTGTTTCTCTGGGTTTGGGTTGGGTTGTTTTTATGGCTTTACCTGTGTCCACACGGCCTGAGTTCTGTGTCCGCTACCTCATCACAGCAAAGCGTGCAGCAGTTCTCCCGGATACTCACTTGCTTCAACAAAGCCAGGCGCCTGTGTCTGAAGAAAGAGAGACACCATCGCTCCACACGTTAGCTGGAATGGTTCTGAATCTGTCGTTTAGAGTCAGAGTATTGCATCAAGACCAATGCAACACTACTGCTGATAAACAGCCATTGTGACTTCCCACCAAAAAAAAAAAAGCTTAACATATCCAGGGAGGTTCACAACAGCCTTCGACTCCCTGCTCTGTGCTGCCAGAAGGGGACAAAAAGGGTGTTTTATAGTTCTTCCAGGTCCCACAGCTGAACATTTCAAAAAAGCTCTCTATTATCTGTGTACTTTCAAGAGCTAAGAAAAAAAACCCAAGCAAATAAACCACACAAACCCACGTATCAGCAAAATTCAGAAACTCCACAACGCTCTAACACAGTTTAAAAGAGCGGAAATTGAAACTAAAAATCAGCAACCGCCACAAGGGAGAGTAGATGGATAAAAATCCCTTGTTTGATGGAAGAAGACACTTCACATTTGGAACACAGACACATCGATGGCAGGTGACGTGTCTAGCCAAGACTACGCCCCACACCAGATGCATTAAATTACTCTACGTGAGTTTATTTTAATGCCTGCAATGGATAATTAGTATCCGCTCAGGCCCTTGCCTTTTTTCCCCTATCACTTTTAAGATCAAAGTCATCTTTGACATTTAGGATCGGCTTATAACTCAAAACCAGTCTCTGAATTTATTATAGCCGGGGGTCCCCACCTCCAACAACCCCCGCTCCCACTTCGATGCCACAAAAGACTATTTCAACCCCATCAGCACCACTCGAGGGAGGTGGCAGATCTGGGGTACGCTCTATCCCCACTTACACCGTACGCTGCTACTATTTGTGTTATTTTATTACTAATGACCCAAACCAGAAACGCTCTTAGCTTTCATTCCTGACAGAAATGTGGGAAGTTATGGAAAAATGCAACTGCACCTGTGTCTGTCTGGCTTGATTTATATTTAGGTGGGAAAGAACGTCTAAATTTGACTGACCTTTGTCAGTACTACCACTCACAAATGAGGATACTTCTCTCTGGATCAGAAAAGGAGGACAACTTCAAGTCTTACAATCAGCCCCTACCTCCGTGCTGCCAACATCACAAACTAGGGCAATTTTAAAGAAGACATCTTTTTTTTAATTAAGACATCTTTTTTTAATTAAGTCTCTACCTCCTCAACCAATCTAATCATTCTTAGAGGCACTTACATAAAAAAAGTTTACTGTGCTGTACTAGTCTATTTTAATTTAGCTTAAGATTACAAGAAAAAAGATACTGTAATGGATTTTGGTTAGCTGCACCAGAGCCTACATCTCATCCTTTTCTGAACAAGGCCTCCGAGAGGTGGGAGCCCAGAAAAGGTAACTCTGCGAAGTACAACGCGAGACTACGCAGCTCAGAAGCGAAGCGTTTTATTTCTCTATGTGCAAACACCCTCAGACAAGAGAATTACCTGGGCAAAATGATCTTCTCTTCTGCTGTCAGAAAGGCGTAATCATTAAAGGTACTAAACTTCATGGATGGTGGGTACTTGAAAGGTTTTGCCCCGAAGTTGAACTCACATTGTTGATAGGACATGAAACTAGCGGCAGCGAAAAAGCCAGATCTGCAATATGATGAACAACAGACGTTTTAGAATGATTAAAAAAAATTAAATAGAGCTTTCCAGACATGTTACTGCTATTACCAGACAAGAATACAGCCTGAAACAAAGAGACAAGTTCCTTCAATTGAAAGGTCCTACAGGTAACTGGGAGAAAACCCTTTAACTCCTCCAGTTCCGGCTGCACGCACTTTCCTTGTTTAGTTCTGAACTTCGGAATTTACTCTCAGGGTTTCTCTGAATTTACTACTGAGTCATCCCAGACAGGCTGCCTACTCTACAACTGGGATTAGTCAGCCTAGGAGCAGAATGATTCATCTGAGCAGCCCACAACCCGATCCTCCTTACACTCATCTGCTCCGATATCTCCTTCAGCACTGGAAGGAGTAATTTTCTTCCAGACAACTGTTTAGCAGGGTTGAGGAGCAGTACCAACTGCAAGGGACACCTCGGTGTCCACGCTCCTGCTGCTTTAGCTGAGGAGGTACCGATCTGGGAGCTTGCAGCTCTTGTCCACTTGTTGTGAGGCCCGTGCAGGACGAATCCAGGTCTGAGCTCCCTTAGCTCAGCGCCCATCTGTTCCTGCTTGCCCCAGCAGGATTACCTCAGGACTGTCTGTTCTTCACAGCCACCTTGTGAAAACACCACAACTATCACCTCTCTGTGTTATTTACCGCAAGGGCCCAAGCTGACTAATACCCCAAGTTCTAACCAAGCAACAGAATCTGTTGAGTATATAAATGACAGACTCCGCCTGAAGAACGCAGCACTGCAAGCTCAACGGGCGAGACATTCTGCAACACTTTGAACTACTCTTTTGCTTGCACCTTGAACTTCATTTTGAGGAGTGAAAAAAGGAAATTAGCACAGTATTCAGCGACAAAGCCACGTTTCATTAAACTGCAGAGCTTCGCTCAAGTATCACACCAGCTGATCTTTCCAGAATGAAAAGGCTGACCTTCTCCATGACAGGGGAATTAGCCAGGTGTTAATTGAACAGAGCTGGCAAAATAAGCCCAACACCTTTCTGTAACGCCACCCAAGAGACCTCCTACCATGGATATTCAATATACTACTAGAAGAACCGGCCCTGCTGAGCAGCAGCGAGTTAATACATGTTCTTCAGCATTTACAAGACGGAGGCTTTATTTTTGAAGAGACCAGAAAAATCCTCAAGCGCTACTAGAAATATGTTCACCTTTGCTACAGCCTCATTCTGTCTCAGTGCTGTGGTAGTTTGACAGTACAAAAGAAGAAAAAACCCAACCCAACATCAAGTTGAACCTACCTTTGGAAAGTCCCAAGTATTTATTTGAGACCCTGAAATCCACCTGTAAAATTACATCCTTCTCACCGATTTTTAAGCAACTCTCAGTTGGGAAACTTGCTTAATGATGGCTTCAGGTAAGCAAATCTAAATTTGCATCTCAAACGGGAAACACTTCCTATAATTAAAGCCATTATCCATAGGGGTCACCCTCTTTCCAAAGGAGCACATACTTACACAGCAGATGAAAATACTTGCTTCTCGGCAGGAAGCTGGTTTCCATTTAAATAGAAGATCATTTGCTTTTCTTGCAAGTCTAGTAGAAATCCTATTGTGTCTCCTGGCACGCAAAACAAAGGCAATTTAAAGATTTCCCTTCTGCTAAAAGCCAAGAGCTGAAGCAGTTATTAAGTATCAGGTTATGAGCTGTCTCACTTAAAAGGAACGGTTTGCAAAGGCATAAAGGAAGAAATACTGACACAGACAGTAACTAAAGAAGAAAATAGGACAAAAATAGTAAAAACTGAAAATATTGTAGTCTGCCAGAGCATTGATACTACACAGTTGTAGACGTATTGCAGAGTATTTGCCAAAGCCAGGAAAAAGCTGCACTCTGTCTCCCAAGTAGTTACCCAAGGATTTAAAGCAAGGTGGACAGTGCAGCTCTGCCTTAACCTTAACCTCTAATTTAGACAAGTTTTCTGCTTCTCTAAAATAACTTTCAACCCAGAAAAGAACATTTCCACCCCGTTCGTAGGACTACGAACATCTACGAATAAGTCTTATGATAAAAGTGTCCAGCAATGTTTGTTGGTGCTATGATTCGTACCCTGCCCATGAAAAGAAAAAGCATTTAACCACCAAAACGATCTGTACACAGACTGTGGAACAAGAGCATGGTGCTCACTTGGAACATTTAAACCACTGCAAATACAAGTAAAGGCACAATCATTATTAAACCTTTAGTATCACCGGGATTAGGCAGTAACTGCTCTGTTTGCGCCTACAAACAAACTGTTTTCTAGACACTTGGAAAAAAATCCCGTGCGGAAATCCGGTTAGGTTAAACAGCAGAAAGTGGGTTGAATACCTTCTTTCCAACAGGGATGGGAGTGCGGTTTACTTCTGGCATTATACCAAATCAGCTGCCGGCAGCCATCGTACGCACAGGAGTACTCGTCGTCGCCGATGCCATAACCTTCCTTTAGGAAAAGGGCGAAGGATTTCAGCCTGCAGCCATTCCTCACACAGATTTCGTTTGATTCAATCAAAGCATTCATCCACGAAGGGTTTCTCCCACCCCCACGAAGAGAAATTTTTCAAACTAGTCTTAGTTCCATTTTCACATCAAAAGGGATTTGCTGGGGTGAGGAGAGGGGGAGAAGGGGACATTATCTCCTGTGTTTTTCATTCCCTGTGAGCTCAAATCACTCCTCTATGTTAAAACATTTTAAAATCAGAAGGCCAGGACCCAAATAGCTTTTTTGCATTTTAAAAAGTCAACACAGGAAGCTTAACCACGATCTTATGTTGAAGTCCTAGTACCAGACTTGTTAAGTCCTAGTACCAGACTTGTAAATCCTTGTACCAGACTTGGATATCTTGTGGGGATTCCAAGTGCCCCCAGCACACAGAGTACACCAAGATCGAACCCACAGTCCCTTCCCTGCATTTGCTGCACGTTGGGTTCCTCTCAGTGCCAGCCACCCTCCATTGGATGAAAAGGTTGTCAAGCCCTAGTTCCAAGGTTCAAGACAAACGCGAAACTAAAAGTTTCAGAGTGGGAGGAGAATCTGTCACGTCGGAGAGCCCAAACATGGAATCCAGCAGCATTATAGAGGGTCATTTCCTCTTGCTCAGCATGGGTTGTCTGGAGTGTAAATACCAGACAGCACCTGATTACGCAAGCCTCCCGTCCCAAATTGAAGCTAAGCCCAGCTAATGGGTGTTTAATGTCACACCGAGGACTCGTCCTTTCGCTAGAGATGCTGTAAATAAAGAGCATATGGCTACTCTGGTGACCGCGCTTGTGACACACCCAGCAGATCACACCCTTGTGTTTCAGGTAGATATCCACGGAACTTCAAAACCAGTCGCATTTAGCCACCAGCAGAACAGGGGGAGCAACAGAAGAACCCTCCTGCTCAGGGATGTGCCATCTCCTATTTTCATACCTCGTACAGGAAGCACAGACAGAAAAATGCATATACACCAAGCTCCTTAACAGTAAGTGGGGAAAATCTTTTAAGCCTCTTAGTCTAAAGGCAGACACACGGCCGTGTATTTCAGTTTCCATCGTGCTCCACGTCCGCGGTGCCTGTGCTCAGGACAGGTCTGTAAGGTGTTTTTGTTTGGTTCTGGTGTGGTTTCGTTTGTTTTCTATTTAAAATCACCCTTGCAATTCCAAGCTAGAGATGTGGGGCTGGATTCTGGATGTGATGTGGAGACATGTGCATGTTCTGCACCAGCAGAGACCAGTGAGTAATTAGAAGAGACAGAGCAAAACCACTGAATTTTTAAGGAAGATTTAAGTTAAGTGGTGAGAAAAGCTGCTCTCCTGTTCCTGGTGGGTTTCTTGCCACTGTTTTTTGTTTCATCTCCTCGATGCATTTCTCTCATACTCCTCACCATCCATCTTTACTCACACACGTGCATTTGGCCTATCTTCGTATGAGCTTCTGCGTTTGACTCAGCTGGAGCACGACTTTTTCTAGAACAATCAGAAGCGAGCAGTTTCAACTGCTTACATCTACAGTAAACAGATGTAGAATTCTTCTCCTAAATTAAATTCCAAGCAGGATGAGAAGGCCAAGCAATTACAACAACAAAGAAGGGCTACAGGTGCATTTCTTACTCAAGCTGACAAGATTTTTAGTGGTAATCATCATGCTTTCTTAATATTATGGCAATACTGAAGCCAATTATGCACCCGCATACCGAGTTTACCACAGCCCTCCTGAGGTTCCAGGAGCATTTAAGAAGAGAAGTCCTAATTACACCTCTGCTGACACTCCAGATTATTCTTGGACTACAGGTTTGGGCTTTGTGTGCACGCGGCATGTTTTACTTTCACGCTAGACGGTACAAAATTTATAAAGTGAAATTGCAGGAAGAAGATTACTTAGAATTAAGAATAAGACACAAAGTTATCTGGATGAGATGGAGAGCAAAACAAAACGTAAGGCAATGTACTTATTCTACATTATGAGAATAAAAGGCAAGAAGGTAGAGGGTTTAATCTTTTTGTAATCCTTATTTTTAATTAAAAAGAAGCTGTCACATTCCCAGACCGTACCACATTGCTGCTACCAGCAGATCTGATGATACTATGCTGTCCCAGAGGCAATGTAAATGATTATTTCCCTTGTGAACGTTAATAGGAACGTATGTTAAAGAAAATGAAATGGCTGCTTGGTGACCTGTGTTCGAGTGATAATCTGCTTGTTCCTACTGAGTAATTGTTTGCTTCCAAACAGATAGTCAGCACCGCTGTTATCTAATGAATTTCTACGAAACGAAGCCACAAGAAATAAGAAAAAATTCCACTGTAGCTTCCAGACAGCAAGTAGATAACAAGCTGCCACTGCCAGCAGCTACGCATGACACACGTGAACAGGCCGGTCTGTACGGCGACGAAACAGCCTTTGCTTGTACTGCTGAATTCAGCGAAAAGAGCTGCTCAAAACCCCAGAAAAACAGAAGAAAACATGCAAGTGCTCAGTTACTACCACAGAATAACCAGAGCTACCTTCTGGTGGTGTTAGAAAAATCCCGGAGTTACGTCATGGGCGAGATGACGGCACACGTACTCACATGATTGAGGAATTTGCTGTCTTTGGTGGCCCATCCAATCTGCATCACTCCCGAAGTGATGACCGTAACTTCGTAGTACCAAACTCCCGAATCGACGCAGAACGTGCATCTCACGCTTTCAAAGGAGGAGGCGTCACATCGAGCCTACCAAAACCAAACCCAGCTTCAGTTTCTACAAAATTAGCATCCAAACAAGCCCCTTTCTTTCCCGGATCGGGTTTCTGGTATATAAGAATAGACCAACATCATTTTAGAAGCACTTAGAATCATAGAATGTGAGGGGTTGGAAGGGACCTCTGGAGATCATCAAGTCCAACCCCCTTGCCAAGCAGGACCATAGAATCTAGGGCAGGTCACACAGGAACGCATCCAGACGGGTCTTGAAACTCTCCAGAGAAGGAGACTCCACAACCTCTCTAGGGAGCCCATTCCAGTGCTCTGGAACCCTCACAGGCAAGAAGTTCCTCCTCATGTTGAGGTGGAACTTCCTGTGCTCTCGCTTGCATCCATTGCCCCTTGTCCTATCACAGGGCACAAGTGAAAAGAGGTTGCCCCTTTCTTCCTGACACCCAGCCCTCATATTGATCCACATTCATTAGATCCCCTCTCAGTCTTCTCTTCTCCAGACTAAACAACCCCAGGTCTCTCAACCTTTCCTCATAAGGCAGGTTCTCCAGTCCCTTAATCATCCTCACAGCCTCCGCTGGACTCTCTCCACTAGATCTCTGTCCCTCCTGAACTGGGGAGCCCAGAACTGAACGCAGAACTCCAGGTGAGGTCTCACCAGGGCAGAGCAGAGGGGGAGGAGGACCTCCCTCCATCTGCTGCACACACTTTTCTTAATGCACCCCAGGAGACCATTGGCTTTCTTGGCCACAGGGACACATTGCTGTCCCACGGAGAACTTGCTGTCCACCAGGACTCCAAGGTCCTTCTCCACGGAGCTGCTCTCTAGCAAATCGCCTCCTAATCTGTCACTTCAGACAGAAAGTGACCTCTCTTTATAGCAGTAATTGTTAGAAATACTGAAAATTGTTCAGTGGAAAGCCAGAGGAGAAAAAGAATAAAGTAGAGTCTTGACAGAGTCGATGTAAAGATTTAAAGACTAAGACAACCAAGACAGGAAGACTTACATCATTGGTTGTTAGCTGACTCCTAGTATGAAGGACAAAGAGGCATTCAATATTAATTCATGAAAATTCATCTATAAGTAGTCAAACGAGTTTTTAGAAAGAACAGATGAAGAAAAAAACCCACATGGCTGAGACAGAAGTCCTACTGCTCCAGGCTTTTCAGGACCAGGCAGGACAAATAGGAATTACACTCTGTCAATAGTCTTGGTCAAAACAAGGGAAAAGCCAGCTGCACCTTAGGCATCCTCCTCGCTTTTCTGAAGCTGTGACACAGATACAGGTGTCACTTTAACGTGATCATTTCTACAACTGAGGTCAGTGAGGTGATGTTACAACCCTCTGAGAAAGCAAGTTTTCCACACAAAGCTGGCAGAGAACTTTGATTCACTCTAGGAAGTCACAGGAGCAAGCAGCAAACAAAAATAGTTAAAATTTGCCCTTTTTCTTCAGGCTCTTTTTAGGCTGGAGTCATACCCTACCTCCAGTCCATGGGGTGAGATCTTCAGGTACTCGCTGACATCGTTACTGTTCAGCATAGCCCTAATGTTGGTCAAGTCAACCTTCTCATATGTAAACTGCCGGCCTTCTTTTAAAACTGCAAAATAAAACTAGTTTTAATCACGGCTGCAGCAGAACTTCATTTTAAACATCTCACGGGACTTACCAGTTGTGTCTGTATATTCAGTTGGGCAGAGTTTTTCTAATTCATCACAGTGGAAACGATTTTGGGGGTGGGGAAGAAGGGGAAAACGAGGATTTGAAGTTTTTTGACCCTCTCATTTTCAGGGAGGCGATGAACTTGAACGTTTAAACACGGCAAAGATACATGCTTCTGATCCTTCCAAGTGTCAAACTGCTGACACGTGCACGTTAATTTACAACTCAGACATCTTCCCCTAGGACTCTTCATATATCCCAAACTTGCTACAAACAGATTTTTACTCAACACAACTTCCGTATGCTGGCTGGAGCCCTGTAAAGCCCCATAAAGCCCAACAAGACCTTTGACTCAAATTTATCTAAAAGGCTGTAGAAGCTACAAGGTTCTTAGGGTTGCTGCACTCCCAGAATCACAACTACAAGAAGTGAATTTGGCGACTGTTGGTCACCAGAAGGACAGATCTAGTAAGAGCGCTCTGTCAAACACTCTGCGCTTTTGATCACCAGACCGCCTGTTGATTTTAAAAATCTTTAACAATTCTTTGAGACCGTGCGCTGCTGGAGTATGATCACAGGAGCGACTGTCACCACGAGACGTCAGCTGCTCCCCAGAGAGACAGAGCTGCACGATTTAGCTACTCAGCACGTCTGCTGAAGCGTGGGTTACAGGAAGAATCTTCATCGAGCTCCAACTTGCAGAGTACAAACTGTTGCCTTTCACAGACATTTTCCTTGCCATATTTTCCTCTCCATGCAATTAGACTGGATTTATACGCTCCCCCCCACAAAGGAGGGCAATTACAAATGCAGTCAGGTATATTTACAGTAAGGGCTTATACAAAGCAAACACAAAATGTCCTCTGTCTCTCTGGAGAAATAATTACTAAACAAATCCATCCCTTCGTTATACCTACACAGATTGTCTAAACTCCACTGGGCACAGAATCCAACCTGGCGTTTTAAATAGTCTGGGTTATCTGTCCACTTCTCCAGCAAGACCAGCTGGTCACTAATGCACGATTCAGAAACCGTCATTTTATTCTCACCTGCAATTTAAGAGAAAAAAAGAATAATTGCTAGACACTAGAGAGGAGTTCAGTTAAAAACAGAAGCATTCTACAAATGCAGTAAGTCCCCCTCCACTCCCTTTAAACCTCAGTATAACAGAGCATGAAATTCTTTCCCCAAGCAGACGTGACACTGATTTAGCCCCAGAGGAAAGTCTTAGCAGAGCTGCGTCATCAAGAGACCATCAGTTCACAGCTGCTCTCCGTCTCTCTAATAAATATTTTTCTTTTCAAGTAACAAAGATCTTATGTCATAAGTCTTTACGTAGCAATTTCTAAGCTGGGAAGGACTGAGTTTCAGCAAACCTCTGAAGGGTTTGTGGGAAGGGAATGTCATTAAAGCAGTAAGTATTTTTTCCTGCCTGCAAACACCCAACCATAATCTGTGTTAGATGGAGAACAGCCATTGCACTGACAAAAGCCTCAACTCTTCAGTCCTTCTACAGCAATTTCCACCTGGGAAACTGTTTCAGCAAGTATCTCAAGGGTTTTGAGGAGTAGAGGACATCACTAAAGCAATAAAATATTTCTCCGTGCCTAGAAGTGGACAAACATTTCTATATTTGTGTTTCCACCAACTGAGGCTCTCATGCTCACAAGTGTTACCAGACGAAGCAAGTGACAATCGTGCAGTAGAAGCCATAGCACGTATGACTTAAGAGCAGCATCGGGGTAACACTTACTCGTTTGTGCAAACTTCTCCAGTGCTATCAGTGCAAAAAGCATCACTGTCGGATGGGACTGGAAGTTCTAAACACGGGCAGTAAGAAAAATGACAAAATAAATACCCGGAACAAATGGATAGGAAAAGCTGTTAGTCTGCTTCAGGTTGAAAAGGACCTCTCCAAAGCTCTGGTCCACCCACTCATGGAGAGCTGGTTTGAGTAGGTCAGGATGCTCAGTGCTGCATCCTATTGGCTTCTGATGATCTCCAAGGATGGAGATCCCGCAGACTCCGCAATCTCAGCTTTCTACAACATACGCGACCGGTATTTACCAAACCCGACCTTAACTTTTCACTCTAATAAAAATATATAAATAAATAGCATTATAATTGCTATGTACAAATACATACAAGAAGATGGAAGGCACTTACCAAGCTGTGAAGTAAATATTCCAATATGCCTGGGCTGAGTAAGCCGATGCTCGCAGGACCTGCAAGGACATTGACAATTAAGTCCATCCATGTAATCATCATCGCACGGACCTTTTAAACGCAAAGCAACAAATTAAAGAACATCTACAGGCTTCGCAGCAAAGCAGGACTATTATCTAGAACAATTATCATTGTTCCCAGTCAAACATTTGCTACACATTTCATAATTACAGTTATAGGCAAGTTATGAACATATTTTACCTGCTGTGAGCAGGCACAGAGTTCTAGCCACGCTTCTGAGATTCTGAAGTAAAACTTCACCAGCCTCTGCTCAGCATTTTCATGCTCATAATTTTGAAAAAGGGACTCCCCTTTACTTCCAGAGTCAAAGTGTCAAGACCAGCTCAATTTATCAGCAGCCCAAAATAAGCAAAACTGAGCATCTAATACAGCCTACTCGATAATTAATTACATTTTTTGCAGCAGCACCACAGCAAGCAGCCAATTTTTTAAAATAAAACATAAAAGTGCCCTGAAATACTGTCTGCTTGATCAAGAGAGATCCAAGGGAATCAAACTCTGGGATCTACGAACTCTTGAACAAACTGCTGGGGGTTCAGACGCAGCATTAACAGACTTGCTGCCCGAGCTGAATCAATGAGATCTGTGTCCGCCAAGACGCAAGTGGATACAGGAGCTTATTTTTATTAGAGTACAGAAATGCTTCCTGCCTTTTTTTTTGACAGAAATATTGAAGTTGTTTTTTCATAACCATTAGGTGATACCGGACAATCACTCCTTCCTCCTTTTCCTGTTCACTTTCAGAAAAGGAGCAAAAAAAGCCAGATACAAAACCAACCATCAGCAGGAAGGAAACTTCATCATCAGTTTCCAGCAGCATACTAGAAATAACAGGGAATAAAAAAAGTTCTATGTGAAGCCACCTTAAAATAGAATCTCAGCAGTTTTAAGTAACACAGAAGAGAGAATCTTTTCAGCTAACTACAACAGAACCATACATGTTCAGCGGAAAGAGCAGCTTTGCTTCTATACAGCCTCCAAGACTACTAACTCGATACTCCTGCCTGCTGGCTGAAGAGCTACGTGCTCTCAGTAATTCACACGCAGCCAGAGAAGGTCTCCAGAGAAGGCTGATGACCAGTGCTAAGGCAGCATACCATAGATGTTGATCCACAACCACTAACCACGCACCAGGAATGGATCTTTCCATATCTGGGATTGTGAACGGCTCGTTCAGACCCAAGCTAGTGAGTGTGCAACATTTTAATTAAGTGGTAGATTCTGTCACACGAGGTCTCCCCTTGATACAGAACATTATTTAGCTCTAAGAAGACAGTCCTGAAGTCATCTGAAGGTGCCTCGGGGAGCTTTCAGAAGAATCCCATGGCTTTACCTGCTAACTTCTCTGCTAAGCAGCCCAGGACCGCTGTTGTATTCCGGTGTTTGGCAGGGTGACAAGCATCCCGGCAAGCAGCAGCTCCACTTAAGTTCAATATTTCAGTTAATTTTTGCAACGCATCCTGAAAAAGAAAAAGCAGAAGTCTCTACAACGTTACTGACTGACACAGTTTTCCCCCAACTCTATTGTTTTTACACTGTATGACTGAAGTCAGCACCATATCACAGACAGCATGGGACGGTTATCTTCTAAGATAAGAAGGTGATAAAGAACAGATGGGAGGGAAAGTTCAACATACTCAAGAGCTGTAACTTTAAAATTACCACCAGCTTGTTGGTCATTGTGATCAACAACTCGGGACACTTCTGGGCACACACAAGTGACCTACCTACAAGGAACTAGAGTAGCAAACAAAGGCAAACATCAGCTATCAGCACGTGTGGCCTTGCTGCCATCTAGTCAGCTTCCAGTATTCTATAATCACCCTTTCCAGAAGAAAAGGGCTGGTTTAGACTTTAGAAGTCAGGACTACAGAGATGTGTCCACATCTCTATCATAAATTTCAGATGCTGTCAGCTGTACAGGATGTAAATATGTGTAGACGTAGCACTTCAGGACATGGTTTAGTGGCCATGGTAGTGTTGGGTTGAGTTGATGATCTCAGAGGTCTTTTCCAACCTTAATGATTCTATGATTCTAGGTCATAAACGGTATTCTTGAGAGCATAAAAGCCTTTCTGTAGTCACACTAATTGAGGAAGTAAACCAATAAAGGTAATAAATCTAAAAGGCTCGCTTCCTTCAGGCAGCATGGGATGGATAAAATTCCAGATAGGCCTAGAGGATACCCTCTACCATCAGAGTAGTTAGGGGTTAATCTAGAGCCAGAAGAAGTGATCCCACAGGGAGAACCCCACACTGCAAAGTTCCCAATTCCCCTCAGCTTTCCAGACTTCAGTTTCAGCTGATTCAGATCGAAACTGCGTAATCTCAGGCTAGGATCTAATTAAAATAGAAGAACTCCTCATCTTGAAGTCATCAGCAGGCCTTTTGAAGGGGAAAAGAAGAAAGAGTAATGCTCAAGCTGAATATATATGGTTTTCTGAACCCAGCTCGGTTTAGTGCGCTGGGTTCTGAGGTTTGCACAGAGCTGACACTGAAAAGTATGTTCCCAAAAGAAAAGCCACAGAAACTGAACTTACCAGCAGGCCTGACGCTAAGTGGAAAGAACAGAGAAAGAAGAAAGGGTGACGGAGCCAGAGGCTTGGGATGGAAAAGCCTCACTAAAATTAGACTCTCGACATACTCTGATACTGCTTTTAGAACCATCACAGAGAGCAACTCTTTTGAGTTAAAGAATAAACCGTTTACTGCACTGCCATCTTCACTTCATGGACTTTATGGCCCACAATAACCATGAAACATCTGCTGCTGTTCTCCAGCTGCCACAGAAGCCGGGCACTGACTTAAAACCTTTAAGACCAAAAACTTAAACTTGTTCTGAATAGAACCAAAATGAACAGCAGCAAACACTTCTCTAGGCTGCACGTGACCAGCAGATCCCACAACTGCAGCTCCTTGTGCCATAAAGGGATTGCGCAGGAAAAAAACCCCCAAAACCTTGTTTGTTGCATCTTATTTCTTTTGTCTTCTTAAAGTCAACTATTTCACAGCTCACTCCTTAAAATTAACGTACTTAGGAGTCATGTGGCTTTTGAAAAACAAATCACTGATTACCAAGTACATCGTACAGCCAAAAAACCAACCAACAACAATCAATCAAAGACCAAAATCACTCCTCATATGGCACATGGTGGTCTCTACTTCCCGATTTCTTTTCCAAAGCAGGCAAAATATCTAGACCTAGCTTTCTTTTTTAAATCCTTTTGCAGTCTGTGTGACAGCCACCCTACAAGAACTTGCTCAAAGTCTCTGATGACTTTAAATCAACAACCTAGAGGAAAAAACACCACTTTGGGTAGAGACCTTGACTAGCTCTCCAGCCACTCAGGCATGCTCTGTAAGACAGAAAGCCACCAGCTTTTTATATCCTGAACAATGCAAACTGGAAACTAAAGTTGGCAGCAGTACATCGATAAATGAAACCTGCAATGATGTCATCATCCGTTCCTGATGAAATGAGATCAGGACAAACACTTGAAGACAGACAAGGACCCTGTACAACCATCACGTTTCAAGGGATTCAACATCTTGAAGTGCTTGAGGCTCTTGCTAAGACACCTGAACACCTTGGGTCGTCTTTCCATCCAAAAAACAGGTCAGTAAAAAAAGTATTCAAGTTTGCCTGATATTTCATAGTTCTAAATGTGATTTGTTTAACCTAACACATCCACTTGCGTCGCATTCCTTACGTGCGGGGCTGGAACAAATTCAATAGTGACTTGTATGCAGGCAGATTTCAGAACTTGAGAACAAAGCAGCAGAACTTGGAATAATAGAATGGTTTGGGTTGGAAGGGATCTTAAAGACCATCTAGTTCCAACCCCCCTGCCACAGGCAGGGACACCTCCCACTAGACCAGGTTGCTCAAAGCCCCATCCACCTCCAGGGATGAAGCATTCACAACCCCCCTGGGCAACCTGTGCCAGGGTCTCATCACCCTCAGAGTAAAGAATTTCCTTCTAATTTCCAATCTAATTCTCCCCTCTTCCAGTTTGAACCCATTTCCTAAAAAGTCCCCTCCCCAGCCTTCCTGTAGGCCCCTTCAGATACTGGAAGGCTGCAGTAAGGTCTCCCTGGAGCCTTCTCTTCTCCAGAGCTGGACAACCCCAAGTCTCTCAGCCTGTCTTCACAAGAGAGATGTTCCAGCTCTCTAATCATCTTCATGGTCCACCTCTGGACCTGCTCCAACAGGTCTTGTCCTTCTTGTGCTGGGGTCTCCAGAGCTGGATGCAGTGCTCTAGGTGGGGTGGCAGGAGAGCAGAGTAGAGGGGCAGAATCACCTCCCTCAACCTTTTGATGCAGCCCAGGACACGGTTGGGGCTTTCTGGGCTGCACTTGCCCATTGCTGGCTCACCTTGAGCTTTTCATCAACCAGCCCCCGAAGCCTTTCTCCTCAGGACTGCTCTCAACCCATATCAATCTCAATGTTCTTCTACAGAACAAGGCAGCAGAACTTCTAGTTTTTGCAGCATCTGTACACCCTCACCACAGAGCACATAGTTGCCACATGGCAGGAGAGGACAACAAGAAAACCAGCTGACTCCCTTGTTCTTCCCCACAGATCAGATTTTTTTTCCCCTGTAGTGCTTCTAGCGTTAAATTGCAATTAGATACCAAGTCACCACAAGTTGCTCAAGGCTGGAAGTTACACCCGTTTTCCTGAACAGCTGACATGAGTCTTGCATGACTGGTGAATCCCACCCAGGAGCTATCATGGCTGTGGCAACCACGAATAACTGAAATTCAGCCACAAATACATACGCTTTAGACTCACTTTTGTTGGCAGTGGACATTCATCAAGCAGTAGCGTTATGACAGCT
This sequence comes from Eurystomus gularis, assembly GCA_013400335.1. Classification (NCBI taxonomy): domain Eukaryota; kingdom Metazoa; phylum Chordata; class Aves; order Coraciiformes; family Coraciidae; genus Eurystomus; species Eurystomus gularis. The sequence goes on along the minus strand of VZZY01006346.1, from coordinate 18,640 downwards.
GGTCCCAGAGGATCTTCTAATGGAATAACTCTAATTAAAGACTGGACAACTTCCAACCAGCCTTCATCTGTCAACCACAAAACAGAAGTGACGCTCAGGATTAACACTGCAAGTCTGAAGTGTTCAAAACACAGCCATAAATGTAAATTGAAAAAAATCCTCAAAACTACCCAGTGAGTTGACAGACACTAGGGGGGAAAAAAAAAAAAAAGAAATATAACCAACCAGTTTACTTTTTTAGATCCATGTCTTAGTTAGCAATAGTTTAGAAGTTTAAATTCAAGGGGGAAATAAAAGCTTACAGCAGCTCGGGTAATAGTGAACACCTCTACTGTTGGAGAACCATCTTGCCCAGGCCAGAGCATCCTTCAGTTCCCAGTAGTACTAGGAACACTCATGACCAGTATGGACAAGCCCTTTGTTCCAGTGCAACACTCAAGAGTTCAGCGTTTGATGCCAACTCTTAAGCATTAAATGCCCCCACAATGACACTGACGGGATTTCAGAGCACTCATTCTTGAGTTCCCTCAAGCAACACGGGCTCACAGCAGCATTAGCTTGTCCCATGCTGGTGGTCTAAAGGAAATTTGCTTTCATAAGGAGTAGCTCTCACTGTTTAATGAGCAGACAAGGGCTTCTACTTGAAAGTAAACAACAATCTACATTGTTTAACTACTAAATCCACCTGTTAAACTGCTAAGATTTACATTTATAAGATAGTTCCCTTGGAAGTGGAAATAAAGACAGAGTCTATACAAGTGAGTGAGGCTGAAGAGACCTCGTGCTCCCTCCAAAAATTACAAGTAAATAGAAGTAATACACTGGGGATTGAAGGGGTTTTTTTAGCACATTCCCCTGAGGAACATTTTACTGAATTGCTGTAATATCTAATCAAGTTGATTAATTTCTTTTGATGTAGAAACAGATTTCCCAAGACCAGTACCAACTCTACTAAGAGAGACAAAAATTCACCTAAACCAGAAATTTGGTGGAGATCTTGCACTGGGAAGATTTCTCCTACTGTAACAAAGATAAAACGGCCTTTGCATAAAGATGGCTCATCTTGCAGGAGAACTCGGTGATGGGGTTGGAACAATTAGATTAATAAAGGAGAGGTCTAAGGACCACTAGGCCAATAGAGGAGAGGTCTAAGGACAGCAAAACCCAAACCAAAAATAATATATTATTAGCCAACACCAGAGCACGCGGGTTTAACCCACGTTTACATACATATATGGGTTGTTTCTGCCTTCCTGCAAACAGACATTCTTTGTGGCTTCTGGTTTAATGCCATGACAATGTGTCTGTGGCCATCCCTTGGCTGCTTCTGGAGAGTTCACACGGGAAATTTAACAGAGTTCAACAAGACTCAGACGAGCGCAATGAGCTTGGTAAAGCTTCTGAAGGGCAGAAGTTTTGGTCCCCACATCCCTAGAGCTACAGCAAGTCGTAACACACGCTGCTAGCATGTATTTATTTTTCTTCTGCAAAGACAAGAGGGGGTTTGGTGCTTTGGTTTTGTTTTGCTTTGGAGTCACAACTGAAATGCCCACGACAGTGCCTTGATACCTGTTTCTGCCATTTCATGCAACGTGATCATTGAATAAGGAGGCTCCTGGTCACTGAAAGAGATATTAGACAGGTCAAAATTTATGCACAGTCAACAGAAACACTGAATAAAATAATACACAGACAGAAAAGGAATCCAGGAGGTATTTAACAAAAGGAAGTCACACAGGCTGCAGACTGCTAATGCCATCCTCAGATCCGAAACACAGATGGGATCTGAGCCTTTCTCTGGCTCAAAGTCAACATCTGCATGTCTACAATAGCTGCTAAATGAAATGGGGATTCATATCTGCATGTTGAAAAGCTGAACGTAATGCTCAGGCTTAGTGCTATTCATTAGCAGGGCTCCTCGGAGCGCTTAACGAGAGACTACGTCGGGGTTGTGAAGTGAACCCAGAGCAGTGCTCAGCAGACAGAGCTAGGACATGATCTTTTCCCAGAAATTCTCTGCTAAATACATGAATATTTTTTAAAACCCCCACAAAACTGAAAGGCAAGCCACCTCAACAGCACCCTCGACTTCCAGCTCCTTAACAAGAGCTGTAAGAAGTAGTTACGGTTGTTTAACAAAAGATATTTAACCAAATCGCCTTCCCAACATGAAAAGAAGTTCAGTTAGATGAGTTCCTCAGCCTGGTCTGCTGGAGCAAGGACAGAAGCTATGGCCAGGACGATTTATCAAAGCAGGCAATGGTTGGAAGTACCCAAAGCAAGATCTCAAGACCCTGTAAGTACCTCCAGGTCCAGAGAAAGCTTATGCAGCAGCATGTCCTAAATGACAGAATCATCATGGAATGGTTTGGGTTGGAAAGGACCTCAAAGATCATCTAGTTCCAAGTCCCTGCCATGGCAGGGACACCTGCTTTATTCAGTGCCACTTGGACACTGTGAACTAACCCCACGCTTACAATAAGTTCCACACTCAATTTTGCCCAGCTCTGAGATGGAATTGGAAATGCAAAATACAGGTGAATTTTAGAAAATTTCAATGCAGGTGAATCACGAGGCTAATAAAACTACCTACTTTGGAGGGATTAATCATAAAACCAGAGAAAAATCTGTTTTGACTAAAAAAATACAGTGTTTTCCTTACCACATTCTTGAATATTTCCACAAGAAAATGCTAAAGTGAAGTTTCACCTATTTTTATATTGTCACAACATTTAAAATAAACAGTAGTGGGTTGGTTTTTTTTCCTCAAAGCATCTCTTTGCATTTCTTCTGGAAAGCAGGAAAAAGTCGTGTGATACTGCAAGGAGAATTACCTCAAGAGAAAGGATGTAAAGTCTCAAAGAAAAAAAATAAAATACCCTCAGTACAAATAAAGGCTGTGATAAGAAAGGAAGTTTTTATCAGCAATATTTCCCCCTCTGCCATGGGCAGCAGCTGTTGGCAGCACTGATGTCGAGCTAAGGAGAGCCCTGTCCCACCGATTTGCCATTTTAACCACTTCATTTCCAAACCCAGGACATGAAACTTAACTCATTTCCTTCCAGAAAGGAGGTATCTCTAGATATGAGAGGGAAAAAAACCCCAAACAACAGTTGTCAGATATGTTTTAGGTCTGGTCTCTGAGATTTGATAAAACAAAACAAAAAACCAAGGAAACCCTCCAAAATAGCAAGCAGGGGAAGCAACTGCTCATTGCAGATCAGTGTAAGAACGTAATTTAAATTCATGTATTAATTTTCAGTACAGACTTTGGGAAAAAAAATTGTAGTTCTATTTCCAACCTGCTGGTTTCCTTTTAGTTTGACGTGATTCTTGCACTTTTACACGACAAGGGATTTGTCAGCTTCCTCACCATTTGCTTCAGTTGTGATGTTTTCAAAAATAATAATAATTTTTAAAAAAATCAGGCTTCCAGGAAGAACAGCTGATAATGGAACAGTCTCTCACACTGAAAACCAGTATTTCCAGACATGAATTCTTTTTTTCCTCCAAGTGAGCATTCCTGGAAATCTAAAAAGGGCTGTCATTATCTTCCAGTCTGGCAGAAAAGCTCCTTGAGCTTTCAGATAGTCTGCCTCATGAACAGACCCTTCCATTATTCATAGGTCTTATTCCAATAGCTTGGGATATTTAGGTGTGTTATAAAACCAGTTTTGTTTTACCAACCGCCTTAATATGAAACAAGGGAAACCAGTATACCAGTACAGCCCACTTCTGGGCTCCCCAGGACATGAAAAGACATTGCTATAAGGGAACGTGTCTAGAAGGGGGGTTCCAAGATGGCCGAGGGCTGGAGAACATGCTACAAGAAAGACACTGAGGGGCTGGAGCAGGTCCAGAGAAGGGCAATGAAGCTGGTGAAGGGCCTGGAGAACACGTCTCAACACATGCAGTTGAGGGACCTGGGGTTGTTTAGTCTGAACAGGAAGCTGAGGGGAGACCTTCTTACCCTCTACAACTACCTGTTGTAGAGAGGTGGGTGTTGGTCTGTTCTCACAAATCACAACCGATAGGACAAGAGGAAACGTCCTCAAGTTGCATCAGGGAGGTTTAGGTTGGACATTAGAAAAAAAAAAAAATTTTCACTGAAAGGTTTGTCAGGCACTGGCCCAGGTTGAACCACCATCCCTGGTGGGATTTCAAAGCTGTGGAGATGTGGTGCTGAGGGACACTGTTTAGCAGCAGACTTGGCAGAACAGGGTAATGGTTGGACTGGATGATCTTGAAGGTCTTTTCCAACCTAAATAATTCTATGATTCGATGAACATGACATACAAGCAGAAGCTAAGAGAAACAGGTTTGTTCGTCCTGAACAGGGGGTGGTGGAAATGAGGACAGATCCTATTGCTGTCTGCAACTAGGTAACAGGAAAGAGCAGAGGGCAGAGCCAGGCTCTTCTCAAAGGCTCTTCTCAGAGGTGCCCAGCAACAGGACAAGAGGCAACAGGGGTGTACTGAGACCTGGGAAATTCCAGCTTCAAAAATTTAGTTATTTAAACTATGGAGTCAAGCACTGGCACAGGGACCAAAAGAGGTGGAGAATCTCTACATTCTGAAGATGTTCAACACCTGAGTGGTTAAAACCCTGAGCTGCCTGCTCCTGCTAAACCTGGGTTTTAAGCAGGAGGCTGGAGTAGATGAACTTCAAGAAGTCCCTTGACTCCTGTGTGAGTAAATAAGTATTTCACTGGAGCCTGTATTAAAAAAAAATAAAATGCAGTAGCTCTGGGAATTTGTCAGCAGCAGGACTCCAGGGTCAGAGAAATGACTGTGCTCATTGTCCCCTGGTAGCACAGGAAAGCGCTTACAAGATTACAACAGCGATTGCAAGACCCACAGGAACAGGATCAACTCTGCACCAAAGCGTTGTGAAAGAGCTTAAAGAGCTGCGCTTAGGGGAAAGGGGAAGGCAATGAGGTTAGGGAGAGACTTTCAAAAAATAAAAGTTTGCCATGATTTTAACTTGGTTTGAAGACAGACCTCAAAATAAAACCTGTAAAAAGCTTTAGATTTAAGTGTTCAGGAGGAAAAAAAACAAAAACAAATGTCCTGGTATTTCCATTTTACAGCAGGAAGGCAAACTGGAACGACACAGGTACATGAATCAAGGCTCGCTTATCTTGAGCCTCATCCACCTTGAGCTCAAAGCCCAACCTTAAGGTTTTCCTTCTGGTTTGGCCTTCCCAATTTGTAGCCTGCATCTAACCCAAGAGGTGATGAGGTCACTTAACCCATCATTTTTAAGGCCCTTTTAAAGCTTTGTAGAAAGCAACGCAAAAGCAAAAAAAAAAATAAATCAGATGAATCCATAAATATCTCCCACACCCTTAATGGACGCTTGGAGCATGCCAGGAATGCCACACTGGGATCATGAGTTGAACAGTCACAACATGAGGTCTTTAAAAAGCAGTTGGACTTTACTGGAAGGAAAACCTCGGTCTGTTTATCCAAGCTAACAAAGATCAAACCTCTCCGCTTTGCTTAACCATTTCCAAAGAAATAAATACAGCCTGAAAGCAGAAAACTTGCCCAACAACCAATATTTACGACAGGAGTTCCCAAATTCTGGAGTGTTCATCGCTTCCTAAACTGTGTATCTATGCGAGGTAAGAAATACCAAGCACACTCCTCATCCCACCTGGGTGTAGGCCCACACAGGCACTGTGAGAAAGCTCCTCAGCTCCTGGAAGAGTCTGTACCTGGGCGCTCAGGAGCTACTTCTGTTACCTAGGAAAGGTGCTCCTCTCCTAAGCCTCCAGGTGGGAACACGCGGTTGCTTCAGGGAGGGTCAGGTGTAGATTGGTGAGAGGATGGAGCCACAGTTTGAGAGGAGACAAGAACATTTTCATTCACGTTGAATTATTCCTTGAGGAGGTACTTACTTATCCACTAATGTCCGAATTACAGCCAGTGTGTCAAGTACTAGCCCATCCACGTTCTGTTTTTTCCTTCTCGGTTCATGAGGCCCTCGACCCCTCCTGGGTGGACGAACAGGGTCCCTTGGGTGGCTTCTCGCTTCGGGTGCGTGCACTCTGCTGCTCTCCGTTTGCCGACTCTGAGATTCCACGTTGTCTTCTGCTCCGCTGTCATCGCGGCAAACGCACGAGTTGCCCATATTGCTAGCCCCCAAGGCTCCCAGCAAACGGGGAACGTGGTGCTCTAGAGTCAACAGCAAACCTTGAAAAAGGCTTCTGCTAGCATAGAACACAACCAAAGCAACTACAATCATCTAGAAAGTTTTAAGCGCAATGTTTGTGTGATCCTGAATTGCGATTGTTTTGCATTATAAGCGTTGCTACCAGCTGGAATGAATGGGAAGTTGGAGGCTTAGTTTCCGATAGAAACGGTTAAAAAAAACACATTGGTCATCCAGAGGGAGGTCTGAAAAAGCAAACCCAGAACAAGAGTCAGTGTTACAACTTCTAACGAATAACAGAAGAATTCCTATTTTAGTAAACAATCAGTCTTGGTGGATAAAGCCCTGAGGAAACACAGGCTTGTACCTGAAGTTTATTGCGGGGAGGAGGAAAGGAAGGAAAAGGAGGAGGAGGAAGTTCACTGGGTGAGTACTCTTGCCCACACACCGTTCCTTTCTACACTACCCATTATTTCCCATTTCTTCCATGATTTTTGGATGCAGAGGAACAACTTTGTCCCTAAATCAGGCACACCGCTACGCTTTAAGCGCTAAGCATTACCAAACCAGTTTCATTTGTTCTTTACCCCGCACAGAGACACGCCAAACAAAGGCTGCATATTTAAGGGTCTCATTTCACATCAGGAATACTCAGTATCATTTCCAGAGAGACTCTACAAAACAACCAAAACTGCAAAGAATGAGAGCTATTGTAAAGAACAAGAGAAATTGTAAATACCAAGAGTTATGGCCTATATCAACCATATCTAACAGGGAACGGGTTAGTCCATCTGTGTGTAATCTTTTTGGAAGGCGCCTGCATCAACTGGATTCTCATCCAAAGAAGCACCGAGGACCAGCCCTGGAATAAACGGGAATCACAGACACCATTTTCATGCCTACAGATCACACTGGGATTTTGAAAGGGGCGTTTTCTGTGCCAGTTCTGTGCTTGTGCAGATCTAGCATCAAACCTAATCTTCCCTTTTTGGGAATGGAGACTAATTCAGTCATTCTTTTGTTCTTGATTCAAGTGGTTTGGATCAAATACAGGCCCACCAGCAACGGGGATCGTTGGGCACTCCCTCCTAATCACTGAGCTGAGAATGCCAGGATTCAAACCCCCATTGTGTTACAAGTTCTTTTTCGAGCCATAGGGTATATTTCTATAGAACATCACATAAAGTCTCAGCTCAAACAAAGCCCTACAAAAGAATTTCCACTTCAAGCATGACAGAATAAATACGTAACTTCTACGACTAAACAAGTTATTCTTGTAAGAATCGAGGAAATTTATTTTAAATCAAATTCATTTCAACTAGAAGTTATGGTGAATATCCTCTAACGGGTTATTACAATTCTACAATTATTAAGTGATCTCTTTAACAGCAGACACGTAGCACCATATAATTAAGAGCACGTCAAAGAGTTGCCACCTTTCTACAATGGAAGGCCATGTGCCATCTGAGCCAACCGGCAACCATGCAACTGCTGGCTGGAGAAGATCACAACAATTTATCTGGGAAGCCAGACACTGCCCATATGAGAAGCCTCTGGGCTGGAAGTCTGTCGCTGGAAGAGCCCTGCAAACAAACTCTCACAGACTCTTCTGTAGCATGAAGCACATTATCTTAGCGCAGTGAAAAATTCAGTATTAAGAAAGTAACTGAAGGCTAACTAGGAACAAAAATAATCCCTCAGGGGATATTAACTGCAAAAAAATTTACAACATCTTGACTTTCTGTTCAAGAAATTCCTACACCATAGATTATGAAAAGGGTTTCAGCATCGCAACTTGCTTGTCTTACTCTCCGAGAGTGACCACAACACGAGGTGGGACACCAGGCTTGGGAATCCTTCCATCCCAGCCAATACAGCTCTTCTCTTCTCAGTCAGGAAGTAAAAAAGTAGATGTGAGGATGCAAATAGATCTTTAACAGAATTGTATAAGATCATGAGCGATCCAAATGACTAAAAGGTTGCTGGGGGGGGATGTTTCACAGAATCATGGAATGGTTTGGGTTGGAAGGGACCTCAAAGATCATCCAGTTCCAACCCCCTGCCATGGCAGGGACACCTCCCACTAGAGCAGGTTGCTCAAAGCCCCGTCCAGCCTGGCCTTGAACACCTCCAGGGATGGAGCATCCACAACCACCAACTGTGCCAGTGTCCCACGACCCTCAGAGCAAAGAAGGTTTTTCTTTAGATTTTTTAAAAAGAGCTAGTTATGTTAAACGCAAAACATGACTCCCTAAAGAAAAAAAAACACACGCAGATTTATGACTCTAGACAATTTAGGGACATTTTAGTAACATAATCCTAAAATCTAAATCCGTAACAGTTTTACAATTTCAGTTAAGCCATTCTTGAACTTATGAAAACATTAACACAATGAATCTACCTTGTCGTCAAAAGAAAAGCTGTAAAAAGCTGTATTTTAGGGGTTAGCAATGAGTAGGAACCTCCCTAAGGAAACAAAAATAGACATAAGATTAGAAAAGACATACGTGAAGATATTGAAGCCAACGTTTTTCTGGTTGACAACTTAAAACGGGATTGCAAACAAGTGATTATCATCAGCTCACCCTTAGGTGTGCTGGGCTCAGGAACAGCTGGGCTTGCTCACAAAGCGCTGTGGCAGAAGTGGACTGGACTTCTTCAAGCGGTAGCTGGAGGAGCAACACTCCATAAGCCTTTATCGTGGGCATCCAGTCATCACGGCCGACTCTGCTTTCACGTTTAGGAACTACGCTGAAGAATCCCTGAAGACAGACAGAAAAGAAAGAACAATTCGCTTGGAAACCGCCTCTGAGGTAGATGGATCCCACCTCCTCCGTGTGCCCGCCATGACATCGAGCCACGCTGTTATTTTCAGCTGCGTTCTGCCTTTATGGGGGAAGTTCTCTCAAGGCTTCAAAAACCAGTTTGCCGCCTACTGGCTTTAGGACTAGAGATAGCTGCAGAAAACCCAACGTGTTTTTACAGCCTTGGTATTTCAGACACCATCGCACCAAGCGCGGAGCAGCGACCGGCTCCTCCCCACAAATTACTGCTTATGTGAGGAAGAAGAGAAGCAATAATATCTGCTCCGGATCACCCTCAGGCAGGGAGAGCAGAGGGTAACAGCAAGTACACTGTAAAAGTTGATTAGATAAAGGGAAGAGAGAAATAACAGGATAAACTCCCCTTACTTAGTAAAGGGCCAAGTTTGACAGCGTTCACTCGGCCGTTGCTTACCGTCAGGCACGAGGAGTTCATTGTCAAGCCTGGGACAAACTGAAAGACTAATTAATTAGGAACAGAAGGTAGAAGAGATTGCCACAGATCCGGATACTTCAAGCTGGGCGTAACAGCAAGCACAGGATAACATATAAACATGCTCTTTCCCAGCGCACTCGCCTGAGAGTCAATAGCTGGGTCTCCCGAGACAAAGGCAGCGTGTTTGTTTTGCTGTCAAAGCACAGCCAAGGAAAAGAACTAATCTTTCCTAATCCATTCAAATGCTTTTGCAGTGGTTAAACAGCTAAGAGTCTCTGTATCTGCTTCTAAAATTTAGCAGTCCTCCATTATGTGGCCAGGACTCATTTTCCTAGAAGGCTGCAGGAACCAAAACCTATTACGTCCTGTCAGGGATCACACAAAGACCAGGTTGACCAAGCCCAACTCTCTCAGCCTGTCCTTGTAGGAGCGGTGTTCCAGCCCTCTGAACACAAAGGAGTTAAAAGCTGCACACGCTGACCAGCCCACCTCAGTCCAAGTGGGAAAGACGGAACTCACCGTCCACAAAACCGAGCGCTGTTTCAGTGGATTTACACCTGCCGGGCAGCACACGTGCCCGGTCTACCCAAGAGAGACCTCCTCTCAATCATCTGACAGGGCACACCAATGGAGAAATCTGCTCCAAATGGCTCATTTTCTCTGCAACACGCAGCCCGAGAGCCAGTGATTCATCTCCTCAAGTATTTGGTTACGGCCAACCATAATAGTGCCTCGCGATGGAAAACGCCTCTTCCTTCCATGAAATGGAGGGCACTGCCAAGCAAACAAAAAACCCTCATGCACGTAAATGAGTTGAGAGGGTTTCAGCTACTGGAACCAATTTTCCAGCTTCTGAAACCACTACAAGAGCGAGACCAACGATTTCTCCTCAAGAGCAGGGTAACACAGGAGCTCCATCAGCAAACCACGCAGTAAAGTCGGCAGCTTTTCGAATGCAAAACACGATGAGAGTTTGGGGCAGTAGCTTCTTATTAAAGACAGCAAGTAATTAGAAATATTTCCTCAGCATTTCTTTCCCAAAGAAGTGATGCTCCTAAAAAGGAAGAGATGGAAATACTTGTGATGCTAGTCAGCTGAAAAGTTCAAACTACCACAAGAAGGGACCGCAGCTATGAATTGCTGCAAGATCATCAGCTTCGGTACAGGAGTAAGAGGGGGAAGAAGCTTGTTTGCAACTACAAGCTTTTATAACATGGAGAGGATATCTATCAGCTTTGAGATGGTCGAGGTGGGTGATGGAACCCAATAATTTCTATTAAACACAATAACAATGTGAAATTGAGGCTTTCTCAGGAGATCACATTGAGATACGAGGTCAACCTCTCAACATTAAAACTTGTGCAACTAAAGAGAAAGAGCTACTTGGCTTGTAGCGTGGTCACCACACAGCGCACGCGGTACGTGGACAGCGGGCTTCAGGAGGAGTGACTAAGCGCCGTGCTGGTTCTTCTGCACGTAGTAAGCAAGCATCTTGTTGTGTCATCTGAAGCAAACCCCTAATTCAATCCTATTTTCTTTAAAAATAACCCAGAGGGTTAAGACTAGTGTCAGAGCTCAGTGGGAAGCAGCATTTGCTGGCAGGCAGTGTGTCACCGTCCGCAGGACAAAGCCACGGCCACAGTCATTTGCTTTCTCACTGTACTAAGAGCACCCTAAACCGAAAGCAGAATGACCTTGAGCGTGGCTGTTTCACAGAAAGACTGATCACGTCTCAAAACTTTCCAGCTTCTACCCAACTGCTTGTCACCAGAAACTCCCAGGGTTGTGCAAAAAAAGTCACAGAATCTCAGCATGGTAATGGTTGGAAGGGACCTCTGGAGATCATCTCATCCAACCCCCTGCCAAAGCAGGTTCACCTCGAGTAGGGTGCTCAGGATCACGTCCAGGCGCCTTTGGAATCTCTCCAGAGAAGGAGACTCCACAACCTCTCTGGGCAGCCTGGGCCAGGCTCCCACACCCTCACACCAAAGAAGTATTTCCTTTTTCCATTGCAACATGGATTTACGTGAACTTCACTTTCTCACTTAAACTAGTGTCTCCGAGGTAGGCCTGGTAGAGAGACTCCTGCCCTGCCCAGGTCTTCCCTAGTATCTCTAGATACTGAGACACCACCAGTGCTCAGGGCTGCTCATGAGGCTGCTCTGCTACAGCTCTTTCTGAAAGAGAAACTGAAGCATTTACCACCTACTAAGCTTCCTCATCTCAGAGGTCATAATTTATCACCTCACAATCATTGAGGTGGAACTGTCCTTTGTACCGTGGCCTCCAGAAAAATCTGTTTCACTCTAGGTCTAAACCACCCATTCAATGCTGGTATCAATCACGCTTCCCAGTTCTCATCTCCCCAGAGTGTAGATGCGTCATTACATTTCTTTCCAGAGACAAAGCTACAAGTTCCGCTTTGAGGCAGATGAATACACATCCGAGATAACAATCTTTTTAAGAGATAGTGGTATCTGACAGCTCCACTGGAGTTGAACAGGAGTTGCCTCCAGCAGGCTGACGTGGCAGAGCTGTACAAGCTCAGCAGTTGCTCAAGGAGCAGAGTATAATGCACCGCTTCAGAAGTGGCGAGGAGATAAGGATCATATAATCATATTTTGGGGTGGAAGGGATCTTAAAGATCATCTCGTTCCAACCCCCTGCCACGGCAGGGACACCTCCCACTAGATCAGGTTGCTCAAAGCCTCGTCCAACCTGGCCTTGAACACCTCCAGTGTTGGGGCATCTACAACCTCCCTGGGCAACCTCTGCCAGTGTCTCACCACCCTCAGAGCGAAGAACTTCTTCCTAACGTCTAATCTAAATCAACTCTCTTCCTGTTTGAAGCCATTATTCCTCATCCTATTGCTACAAGTCCTTGTAAAAAGTCCCTCCTCAGCTTTCCTGCAGGTCCCCTCCAGATCCTGAAAGGCCACCAGAAGGTCTTCCGGGAGCCTTCTCTTCTCCAGGCTGAACAATCTCAACTTTCTCAGCCTGTCCTCATAGGAGAGATGTTCCACGATAACTCCCTGCAGATGACAGGGAACACGAATCCTACAGACTGAGCAGAGACAATGAAATAAAATTGATTAGCTATCTTGTATCAAGTTTGGGCACAGACATTTGTTTGGAGGCTTATAAATAAATCCTTCAATTAATTCCAGTTAATCTCCCTTCCTGCCCTGAAAGTTATAGACATTATCAACAACAAAACAAATTCACCAAGTTTAAAAAAAAAAACGTTCATGATATCAGGATTCTCATTTATTTTTTAAAAAAAGGACCGAGAAAATCCAGAACGGAATTTTCCTCACTGGGAGGAAAGAGCGGACCCTTTAGGTACCAAGCAGAGGTGTAAAACTGCACAGAAATGCCACAGAAAACACAATGCTTTTTTTTTTTTAAGTTTTTTCTAGTAAATTTAATAATAGCCCACTGCAGAAAAGATAAGGCTTTACCAACATTACTATCCAGAAGCCAATGAAAGTGCTCTACAATACTACAAGGAGTTGATCTCCCCGTAAAACTGCAATAATACATTTATTTATTAAAGATGAGGTTTAAGGCACCTCATACACAACTGAAAAAAAAATAAACCACACAAGCATTTTGAGGGACAAATCAAGAGGCTGAGCAGCTCAAACAGTCACACAGCATAGTCCTGCCATGGGAACTAGATCTAGGGCTAGCACAGAGGCATCGGGGGCTACCAAAAGATACTAGAAGCAGGTCCTGCTGGAAGCAGGGGTGGGTTCTTGTCAGGAAACCATCAGCTTCACCTAACAGAGCCAAAACAGCGACAACCCAGAGTTGTGCTGTTTGTAAACTAATCTTAGGGCTTTTGTTTCTTCTAAGTCACAACCGGGTCTGCTTAGTGAAGTTCGAAGTATTCTGGAGAAGGCAGGACAGTCTCCTGCTGTAGACCACAGAAGGGAGCCCAGCAAGATGACATGACTAAGCTGTTACGAATGCAGAAAATACACTGAAAACAGTTTGGGATGTGTAAAAGATTTTGATAACGCTGCTGAAAAATTCAGTGATGCCTCAGCTGGCTGACAACTGCCTCGGAGAGCAGAGCACAGAGCAGACGATGTCTAGACCCTCCTGTTCTCAGGCTCAGATCTGTCACTTGATGACACTGGTTATCATCGCAAACAAAAAAAGAAAATCTAACAGGAAGCAGGCTGAAGAAACTTTCACTTCTTGTTAATTCAAGCAGCATCAGAGGATGGATCAATCTTTCAGTGTCTGTAGCTAAGCATCAGGTTTACGACCTTCCCAGCCAAGCATGGAAAGCTGGCAGCTCTTCGCTAGCCTAAGTTCAGGCCTGTACCAGCAAAGCAGGAGATGTCCTCCTGATTTCTTTCCTCCTGGAAGTGGATACGGTGACAGCTGCTCAAGAAACCACCATCCGAGTCAAATATAACATGTAGGTCACTAGGTTAGCAAACCTGCCTCGGAGGCACTCGCGGGAAGCATGATCCCTGATCCGTCTGGGGCTTCCAGGGCTGAGATCTGGAGTTCTGTAGAACATGATGCAAAGCTCTGGGCGGGTCATGGAACCCCTCCTCTCACCTACTACAACCAACACAACCCATCCAGCTTCATTCCTCCCCATTTGTCTCTTCAGATTCTGCTTTGAGGACCTTTTCTCTCTGCCCCGCTACAAGTCCACCAGGAAAGCGTGCTGTAGAAGACATCCCCATGTTGAGTAGGCAACCACATGTAACAAGTGAGCAGCAGAGCCAGTGACTACAGGTCTCACAGGTATCCTGCTCCTACCGCTGAGCTGTGGGATTGGCTTTTTTATAGTACTTTAAAGGTCTCCACCTGCATGAAGAAACTCAAGAGGAAGCTGGTCAATGGGTTTCAGAACTCCCATGGCCGAGAACAGGAAGGGAACTGGCCGCCCGAGAGACAACTCGGGCAAGGGCACGTGGGTCAGGAAGTGGGCCAAAGACAAGCGTGCACGTGTTTCACAAGGCAGTCTAAAAATGGTTTAGGCAAGAGTGTGTACCCATTGCAGCTTGTTATGGCTGCACATCAAAAAGAGGCAGAAAGCTCAAAAACCATTTAAGAAGCTTTCAAAAAGCTATAATGATATCAGGAACACAAGGTCACAGTCGTCCGGGGCTTCTAAATAACTTTGCGAGGAGTTTCAGAAGAATTAAGATTAAATTGTTTTGATAACTATATTTAGATACCACTTCACTAAATGTCCCAGAGGGGTAAAGCTCTAAAGAGAAAACAACTCACCCCTGGGTCATTTTTTTTTCCTCAGTCTTTTACTCCAGGACTGAGATTAACTGGAGTTTGAGTGCAGTCACACCCACCACTTCTCATTCACCATTAGCTGAACGCTTTTTGAAGCAGTAAAAAATTTTAAGCTGTCCTCATGCCACCAGACAGCTTTGCTTTGGGGGGAAAAAAAGAACATCAGCGAACCAGCTGGATTGTCTTTTCTTCAGTATCACCTTGTGGCACATCCCACTGTTGACAGGAAGGTACAAAACACACGTGAATCACAGAGTGGTAGGGGTTGGAAGGGACCTCTGAAGATCATCTGGTCTTCTGGCATGGAGGTCACCATCTGTCCTCTCCCCTATGATTCAAGCTATATTAGTTTCAGTTTGCGCGCATGCACTGAAGCGAGCGATCCAAAAAGCCATGCCAGTACTTCAAACTGTCCTCAACTTCTCGTCCTTCTCCTCACGTCCAGCAAAACACCAAGATATTCAGAAACTTAAAGCAAGAGCAAAGTGTTTCCTAGAGGAAAAAAGCTTTAGAAAGGGAAAAAAGTGAAGTTGCAAGTGGTTTGCATGCTTAGAAAGGACCACTCCAAGGGGAGAGATGTATCAGGAGAAGGATGGGTTTCTGGTTGCTGCTCATGGTGACTCGCTGAGCCCCCATTAATGAAGAGAAGCAGCTCCTCACCCCAGACCTCAAACTGTCAGGTGTCCCTTCTGAACAGACAAAACCTGCCTAATACTCAGCGTTCCCACGGCAGAGTTCTGCTTCTAAAGCACATGTTTGGCCACAGCAGTGGCAGATGAAAGTATCAGGTAATTACAGCACAGCTAAAGAGAGATCCCGATGCATTGGTCAGTCACACAACCTTATGAGTCACGCGTGAACATCTGACTTATGTTAGACCTCAGCAACAGAATGAAGAATAGAAAAGGCGATAAAGATCACGCGGGCAGCCGCTGCCAGGCCAACTTTACAGTCACCACATACAGTCCAAGAAGGGAAAACAAAATACATTGTCAGGACACAAGGGAACGCAAAGCACAGAATGACACGATAGTTCCAGGGAGATCTTCTTGCAGCCTTCCAGTGTCTGAAGGGGGCCTACACAAAGGCTGGGGAGGGACTTTCCACAAGGGCCTGTAGTGACAGGACAAGGGGTGATGGCTTCACACTGGAAGAGGAGAGATTTAAGTTGGAAATTAAGAGGAAATTCTCCCCTTTGAGGGTGGTGAGAGACGGGCACAGGTTGCCCAGGGAAGCTGTGGAAGCTCCATCCCTGGAGGTGTTCAAGGCCAGGTTGGACGGGGCTTTGAGCAACCTGGTCTAGTGGGAGGTGTCCCTGCCATGGCAGGCGGTTGGAATTGGATGATCTTTGAGGTCTCTTCCAACCCAAACCATTCTATGATACTTGAAAAGACAATGAATCCCCGCCCAGCACCTCTGCCTGCACTAACTTTAAGGCTAAGTGACTTAAAGAGATCAACAGGAGACATGTCAAAACACGTTGTCAGCTAGGGGAGATACTGATGTGAAAGGGGATTTGAACAAAGAAGCCTAAAGAGTAACAGGCCAGTAAACGTTCCATGACAAATCACCACCTCATCGCTTACGCTACCAAATATCTCCCTTTCATTCCTTAATTTTAACAAGCAAGCAAAAAGGTTGAGGGAAACAGACTTTGATAGCACCTGACAGGCAGAGCATGAGAGATGTTTTACTTTACAGGAAAGAACCAAAATATTGTAAGTAATCTACTTCAGCCCATCCATTAGGCTCACAGTTAATGAAACGTCCTGAGAGCCGAGAGCTCTGAGGTGAAAATACTGAAAACGTACCAAGGAAGAGCGCTGAGAAGTCATGCAGAAAACCATCACATCCCTTCTCAGATGAAAAAGAGCATTAAGAAAAAGCAAAGAACGAGGTAACAGTGAGATTCGGGGAGCCACTGAGTGATACAAGGCCGGAGAGTAGGATTCCAGCGTGAGTAACGTGAAACGCTGCAGTCAAACAGCACGTACAGGAGGCTGAAGGTGAACAAGGAAAATGAAAGACTTCAGGGAAACCAATCACCCCACCTACCCAGAAGCACACACCAGTATCTCACTGAAGATAAGGGAGGTGTGTGGATGAGCTGACTTAGATGTATCCGCAGTCTCTGAGTGGGTAACTAACCAAGACTAAGCTAACAAACAATCAGCAAGTAACCAAAAGTTGCGCAGAATGCAAACTGTGGCATAAAAACATCCTGGAGGAGGTTCCTACA
Organism: Eurystomus gularis; assembly: GCA_013400335.1. NCBI lineage: Eukaryota > Metazoa > Chordata > Aves > Coraciiformes > Coraciidae > Eurystomus > Eurystomus gularis. Next base: position 1,710 of record VZZY01006346.1, on the reverse strand, counting down.
CAGGTGATGGATGGCAGATGCAAAAACTTTCAGGAACCTTGTGACATGTTTGGATGAAAAGGGGAGCGACAAGGAGAAGACATCACATAACTACAGTCGCGCTTCACAGGTCGGAAAGACACAACGTGCTCAACCAGACTTACAAATGAGGACAAACAGCAGAGATAGGGGCACAAAGCAAACACAGTAATGTCCTAGAAGAGACAGAAGAACGGGTGTCAGCAGGAGAAAGGACTTCTTCTGCTGAGTGGCCTTCGGCGGAGAGTAAAGATGCAGGCAAAAGCACTTTCAGAAGAACAGGCTGAATTTTGATCAAAGAACAGATCAATTTTTTGCATCTGGATAAATGCAGAAGAAAAATACATTTAACAGCATCCGAGAGTCTTAAAATAATGCGACTAGCTTTGAGAAGTTCCCAGTCCTGCAGAAATCCAGAGTGCAAGAGATGAGATGCAAGGGAATATTTCAGATCACTCGTAGGTGATGAGAATATCCACTGTTAAAAGATGTGTATAGTTCAGCAGGGAAGTAGCAAAAATTTCAATACTGAGAAGCCAGCAAGAGAGGAGTCGCAGCCCACAACAGCATGTAGGTCTCCACAACAATAACCTCACAGCACTGATGGATGTACGAGTAAAGCCGAAGAACCGAACGGAGGACCAGCATGAGGAAAAAAAGAAACCCACAAACCACCAAAACAAATAAATGCATTCACTGCAAGACAAAGGACAGCAAAATTAAAAACCCGAGGCAAAGCTACTGCTAAGCAGAAAAGAAAAAAAATCTCTTGCTTATGTTGAGGAAAACAAATACTGACACAGACATGAAAGGAAAGCAAAACAAGCTACCAAACACACCAGCATTCAGAAAATAGAGCAGAGGCTACAAGGCTGAATACATTTTGAAGAAAAAAGGCAGCTCTTACGCCGGTGTTGCCCCGCGGATCAAAGTTCCACTGCGTGAGAAATAGTGATAAACGCGGGCTGAGCACCAGAATGAACTCTGGGGTTGGTACGGAGAGATTCAGAGGACTTTGCAGCAAGACAGAGAATGAAAATCAAGATGACTACAGTCATTCTCGGGACCAGCACCAAGGCTCTACCCAGAGGGGACACTGAACCTCCTGCTGCACGACAGAAGATAAGAAGCAGCAATATTTTTAAAAGGGAAATACGACAATGTGAGAGATAGAAGCAGTGATCAGCAGGGCAGAATCAAAAGGCTCAAGAGGGACACGCACGCTTGGTAAGGGTGTAACGCAGGAGTGAAGAGACCTGCTCTCTAAGCACAGAAACACGGGCCGTGGTGTTACCCCACTACCAGGGAAGGTGCCGCTGCCAAATCTTGTGCCCAAGTACACGGAACAAAAGATCCAGGCGAGTAACTGCACTTGGTAGCTCACTCCGCACCTTCACATTTCCTCTGTATGGGAGAGAAGACTTGCTCTGCAGGATTACTTTTACACGGCGAGGGGTAAAGAGTTTTCAGGATTCCGACTTTTTACATTAACACAAAAACACCGAAGGGCTCAAGCAGATTGTCCCGGCTGTTTCCGAGCTGCCAAGAGGTCCCGGAGCAACGTGTCACCGGGTCCCTGCGCACCCAGCCCCGACCCGCACACGCGGCCGTGGCGGAGCCCTCGTTTTGCAAGTCATAGAGGCAGCAGGAAGCGGTGCCCGCAGCCGGGACGCGCCGCCGAGCAGCCCTAAC
>VZZY01006345.1:733199-750540 GCA_013400335.1 Eurystomus gularis | reverse complement strand
CGCCGTGAGGGCTCTTCCCGCCGCTGCCGGGGGTGCTGAGGCAGTTTCCGGTCGGGCCTGCCCGGGCCCCCGGTGCCACTTCCCGGTCCTGCGCGGCCGGCCTGTCGCTCTCGGTGCCCGCCCCGCCTGCTGTGCCCGTTCTCTGGGGACTGGAGTAAGTGCGAGGAGGGCTGAGAGGGGAAGCTCTGGCCAGGCCCCCGCGGGCGGCGTTGTTCCGCTCTAGTCCTAGAGGAACAGAGGGACGTGTGGAGGAGCCCCCTCCCCTCCTTGTCGCCTTCTTCCCGCCCCATCGCATGCCTTTGGAGGAGATCTGCTCTGCCCGAGCTCGGGCCGGCTTTCGGGACCCTCTGCCCACCCCGCACCCTCCTTCGGGGCTCAAGGAGGGCTTTCAGAGGGGCTGTCTGAGCGTGAACATGGGGCTCTCCCTGGGGACCGTCGTAAGCATGCTGTTCCGTGTGTCTCTGTTATCCCGTCACTGTTTAAGGACTTCTGGGAGCACTGAGAAACTACAGACTGAGAGCAGCGTGGGTTTGTTCAGTGCGGCAGCGCCTTTCACCTGATCGCGAAGCTGTATTTCCTTTCTGCCGAGGGCTAAGTGCCATTCTTGAGGAGGTGTTGCTGCTCGAGGGACGAGACCCTGTCTCTTCCATCAGGGGAGTGTGATCCTCTTGATCCCCATCTCTCAGAATGGGAAAAGCAGTCCTAGAGTAAGAAGAAACTTCTACTAGCAGTACTAGATCTATTTTTCAATTCTTGGCAAAGTAAGGAGGAGGGGCAACAAAACCAATACCATGGGCTTCCAAAGGGCAGACTTGGGCATGTTTAGGACACTGGTTGAGAAAGTTCCTTGGGAGACAGTCCTAAAAGGCAAAGGGGCCCAGGAAGGCTGGACTTTTTTCAAGAAGGAAATCTTAAAGGCACAGGAGCAGGCTGTCCCCATGTGCCGCCAGACGAACTGGCAGGGAAAAAGACCGGCCTGGCTAAACGGAGCTTTTGCTGGGACTTAGGAGAAAGAGAAGAGTCTACCATCTCTGGAAGAAGGAGCAGGCTGGTCAAGAAGAATACAGGGATTTAGTTAGGTCACNGCCTCGGTCTTTAACAGCCATACTAGTTATCCTCAGGGTACTCAGCCCCCTGATCTTGACAGCAGTGGAGACAAAATTAATCCCCTCATAATCCAGGAAGTGGTAGTTAATGACCCTGGGGACCAGGCCCAGCCAGCATGGCTTCACAAAGGGCGGGTCCTGTGTGACCAACCTGATCTCCTTTTATGACCAGGTGTCCTGTCTAGTGGATGAGGGCAAGGCGGTTGATGTTGCCTGTCTGACTTCAGGAAGGCATTTGACACCATCTCCCGCAGCATCCTGTTGAACAAGCTGGTGGCTCATGGTGTGGACAGGTGGACTCTTCGCTGGGTTAAAAGCTGGCTGGATGGCCGAGCCCAGAGAGTTGTGGTGAATGGAGTTAAATCCAGTTGGCAGCCTGTCACAAGTAGGGTCCCTCAGAGCTCAGTTTTGGGGTCGGTCTTGTTTAATACCTTTATCAATGACCTGGATGAGGGGGTTGAGCGCTCCCTCAGTAAATGTGCAGATGACACAAAATTAAGCGAGAGTGTTTATCTGCTTGAGGGTAGGAAGGCTGCAAAGGGATCTGGATTTTATGCTATATTGTGCAGTGTGACTTGATGTATATTATAATAAAGCTATTCCAGTAATTGTCCCGTAACTATGCAGATGTTTGTTGCATGAATATGACCTTCAGTAATTACTAGGAGGTGAAAATGCCCTATTGTGCTTTACTTGACCATTTATTTTAGCCAGAAATAAAAGTATAGAAATTACTTGATATTCAAGTGGGTGTTCAGCTTGCTTTATTCATTAGGATTAACATCTTAACTTGCTTTACTAAGTAGGAAATCAGGTATTATGTAGTTTTATCAGATTCTTAGGCCTAAAAGTAGCAGGTGAGGGCTCATTCTGCTGGTGTGAGGGATGCTGAATTGTTGGCAGAATGTAGTTGTGTAAAAAGACACTTAAAATCAGTATGAATCATATTTATCAAAGGTTTTTTAATTATTACTTATGTCCAGGGAAAGTAAATGCAATCTATATAATAGAAAAACATTTTAAAAGTAGAAAATCTACCTCTTACTTTGTGTTTCCTTACTATTTACAAGTCTTGATAGATATGTATCTAAATTATTTCCCCCCCCATTTTAATATGTAATATTAGAAAAATAATGCACACTTTTGATGACTGAAATTCAAGAGAAAGTGGCTGACTTTGATAAGATTTAGCTGAACTTGGTTTATAAAAGCGAAGGCACCTGGATAAGTTTCTTGGAAACACTGGAAAGTTAGGGGTCTTTCTTGGTGTGCCTGATCACAACCTTAAGGATAGCAACATGGAATGACACTTTAATAGCCTGATCTGGGAGATGTTAATTAACCATGTTTCTGAAAGGTAGAAAGACAGTCCCTAGTTCAGAATTCCCGAGGTTTTTGAAATGGTTTTCATCAACCGTGATTTCTCATTTCACTGAATGACTGATCTTCTGTGTATTCTAAGCGGTTATAAAAAATATTTATAAATTGTGTGTGAAAGATACTGCTAGGAATGCAGAGGTTCTGCTGAAGTGACAGGAGTGATCTCTTCAGGTAACGCCAACCAGTTAGGTGTGGAGCTGAATCCTTTTTGATGCTAAAACTTTCTATAATCTTACAGAAAATGCCCATGATTTGAGTAAACAAAGAGCTGGTCGGTTTCCAAGTATTTTTCTCCAAAGCCAAACAGAACAACACTGTATGGCTGAGAACTGAAACCCCAAATGTCTGCTCTTACTGAAATTAGACAGTGGAACGAAGCACAGAAGTCAGTTACACGTGATGAGTGATACAGTGGCTGTGTAGGAATTCGCAGGTCTGTTCACCCTCCCCTCCTGTTGGTGTGTGGTCTCGTTCCAGGGTCACGCTGCCACCTCCTGGGTATTATCTGAGGGTTTGCAACAAATGTTTGAGTTCTGTAGTACTGTAGAAAGAGAGTCTCGTGTTTCTGGTTAAGGAGCTTAATCATTAGTAATGTAGATGCTCAGGTGCAATTTCTCATCTTCAGGGTGAGTCGACAAGGATTTGTGTTTTGCTTTAAGAAGTCATTTTTCTGAGCAGTACGTGAATTCATGGGTTTTTCTTGACTATTGATTTTAGAAACTTGAAAAAATTAAATTACTTTTGTGTGCAACTTCTGAAATGGAGAAATTAGCAAAACTTGGTTTAAAAAATAGTCTTCTAACTTGTTTTAATGAATATGGAAAAAGCATCTTAGGAAAACAATTATCTAGATTTAAACCTTTCTTTCATTGTCGTACCCCAAACATGGAAATATTAAGCATTAAGCTCATAAGTGAGACTAAAGCAACCTAATTTAGTTTTCCTTCTGCGTAACCAGGCAACTGGTTATTTCATATTTGTGGGAGATTCTGAGAAAAGAAAAAGGAACTTCCTGGAATTTCTGACATGCTGATCTCATGCTTCATTTGGGAAAGAAGTGGAAATGGACCGAATTCTCTCTTTCTGCATGTGGCCAGGTCTTTTTGCTGCTATTTCTCATGAGAAGGTCAGGAGGAGAAGCAAGCACTTCATCCTGGATTTTGGTGTTTAACAGCAGTGTAAATGAAATACTCACAGTGTTGGTGCATGTTCTCCTGGGACAGCCTTTTGGTTTCTGCGTACTTGCTAGGAAAATGCAGCTTTGCTGTGAATTCCATCATGCATGTAGGTTCCTTTTGCACATTAATACTAAATATTAAATGTATTGGATGTGTATATATCAGCTTTTAGATGAGGTACGAGTATCACTTTGTGATAACTTACACGTTGATTCCTGTTAGGAAATCTTTAGCAACTTGAAATGCTTCGTGCCCAGGATTGCCTAGGCAAGGAATTATCTTATAATTCTTTTTCTAAACAAAAAGACTAGCATTGGACATACAGTATCATTGCCAGAGAATTTTTAAGTTTAGGCTTTTGATTTTCTTTTTTTTTTTTAACTCTGGTTTATATTGGAAACCATAAAACCAGAACATCCCCAGTTTCCCCACTTTAATGTAAAGTACACGGAACATGGTAGTGGAGCAAGACAATTTCTTAATTCTTTTTTCCGCTGAAGGATATCATAGATTTAGAAACTAGTTAGGGAAGTTCAGAGATCAGTCATCTTTATCCATGTCTCCTACCTTCAGAGGCTAATAGTTTATAGAAATTTGGAGTTAGTTCTTACAGCTAAATAATTCAGATACATACACAGTGTAATTTTTAACAAAGAAGGAAAAACTGCACAGAATTAAAAATCTCGTACAAAGCACATGAAAGGGCAGAGCACTTTTGTGCAACCCAGTGAAATATGTTGGTGCCTTTATGTAAAGATTTGATCTAAATACTTCTCTCCAAATATTCATTTCAGATATTGATCACAGAATCACAGAATATTAGGGGTTGGAAGAGACCTCAAAAGATCATCAAGTCCACCCCCCCTGCCAGAGCAGGATCACAGAATCACCTAGACTAGGTCACACAGGAACAGATCCAATTAATGTCTGCTTAGCATTTTGCAGTCCATTTTCCTCCTAAAGCAATTCCTATATTTTCTTAATAATGTTCTTATTTACTGCTAGTATTTCTTCTACAGTAATTACATGTTTGCCTTGAAACTATTTATGCAGCATTTGTCAGTAGTTTGCCTGTGATTTTTGGGGGGCTTTTTCCCTCAGCATTTTTCACACTTAGATTCCTTGTGAGCTATCACCGATATAAAATTCTGTCCATGTGGACTTAAATTCTGGTAAGATGGCAACTTGCTATCTTTATTTTAGATTAGAACATTATTAAAAAGAAATTAAGGAAACCAATAGCTCATCCTGTCCTTTTATCATTCCTGGTTTTGTTACACTTGAAACTCTTCTGTCTGTCAGAGTCATTTCCCTCCAGCAAAAATATTTTAGCCTTCTCTCATCATTTATAGATCGCTGTCCTGTCTGACTCCTAAACATAAATATAATATTGAGCGCTGATAACACTGTGCAGTCATGAACTTCAGAAGTACTTAAAGGCTCCAGTTAAGCCTTCCATGACCACTGTAAGATGTTCTGTAACATTAATCCAACTGCAGCCTACATGAGCTGAGCACCGTATCTGGTAACTGAACTTGAAAGATTGTAATACTGAATGTTAGTTGAAAATTAATTGCATGAGTACTGATCTATGAACTGGTGTGACAGGTAAGACCTCTGATTTGTAGCATCTGTCCTACAGGAGGTGCCACTGGAAAATTTATTGGAGTCATTAGAAGGCTTTTGATTGATGAAAGGCACTGTCACCTATCTACTTGTGCCATGGAAAGCTTTCATCTACTCTGTCTCAGAATAATTTTATAAACAATGGCAGTGATGACTAAAGTTAGTTTAGAGATAATGAATCTTTCCCTGAAATCCTCCCTTTGACTTTCTGCCTGTGCTGACGTGCATGGTACCTGTTTCACTCGCGCACTGGCCTGGCTTTCTCCCTCTGAGACAGCCGGCTCAGATGACAGGTTTAGGAAGAGCGGTCGGAGGCGGAATGATGAAGAGATTTAATAATCAGCTGGGTTCACACATGTTAAAGTAATGCGCAGTCAGTGAGCAGGTCACCCTCTCAAGGGAATGCTAACTCTAGCGCTATCAAAAAAATCTACTGATAAATTTAAAACATATTGACTTTGTGTGGCGTGCAATCAAAAGCTGGTGGCAATAACACAGCAGGGTTCTTAATCACTTCGCTGTTACAGTGGTGCTCCTGCTGTCATGTTTCTAAAGGTTCATTTCTTAATTTGTTGAAGGGAATGCTTAAGCAACGTGTACAGTTTCCAACTTCTGTGCCCAGAGTATATATAGTGTAATATCAGACTTCCAGATAGCGTGGGGGAAGATTTTTGAAAGAAATGATGCCATGTGTTTGCCACACCATGTGAAACATTCTCATGGGTGTCAAAAGGCTTTTCAATCTGTTTGGATTTTTAAAATGTGGTTTGCTTGTGGGAATGTAACTCTTGTTAGGCTGAGCACATGATGGGAAATATTGAGTAAATTAATGTACGTACCTCTTTGAGCTGAATATATTACTTGAGTATTCTAGAAATAGCAGTATAGGTTGTAGCTGCCAGCACTGCAGCTGAATATTGGGATTTTGCAGTTGTAGAATCTGACCGTTGGCTACGAGTATTTAGCTAGAGTGTTAAAAAAGGGATGGCTACTTAGTACAAGTAGCAGTGGTATTTGCCTGATGTATTTGCACCTAGAAAGGTGGTCTCCTTGGGAGAAGCGGGGATGACACAAAGGCATCTCTTTAATTCAGTGGCAGTATGGGTCATACAGTTAGAATTTTGTCAAGATGAGCCCATTTGTCCTGGTGTGAACTGGACTTTTCTTCTTCCCTCCCAGTGAAGTGATCATCCACAACAAAGATGTCATCTTATTTTAAGCCACTATCATATGATGTTTTCATCTTTTTCAGCAAAAGATCTTGAAAATTATGTCTGGGAATACTTTTTTTTAAAATTGGAGGTAATATAAATGTTTATTTCTAGAATGAAGTTTGCTCCTGCCCCACAGAACCCTGCAGAAAAGGCCCTGGGGGTGCTGGGCGGCAGAAGTGAAAACGTGATTTAGCAGCGCACCCTCGCAGCAGCGCAGGCTAACAGCGTGCTGGGCTGTGGTACAGGTGGGCCAAGCAAAGCTGTTATTCCTCTCTTCTTGGAAGTCTTGAGGCCACATCTGAAATACTACATTCATCTTTGGGTCCTACAGTCTAACAGAGATGATAAACTGAGTCTAGCAAAGGGGAAACTGAAGAGGGTCAGGCGGGTGGATCTGCTGGCGCTACAGCAAGGTTCAGGGAGCAGGGGTGCTTTAGGCATCCTTGTAGAAGGTAGAAAGACAGTTGCATCTACTTAGCTTTTTTTTTAAAGCTAGAAAGAAGAAAACTGAAGTAGGAAAGTGAAAATATAAGCTGCAGTTCCAGAAAGATTAATGCTACAAGAAAGTCCCTGAAAATCAAAATCCCAATTGGAGGCTTATGTCCATGATAGTAAAGAATATCAGGGGCAGGAGCAAACTTCATTCTAGAAATAAACGTTTATATTACCTCCAATTAAAAAAAAAAGTATTTCCAGACATAATAAAGAATAAAGTTCTAGTTAACTTTAAACATTTGGGCTCTGCAGAAGAACAGACACATGATAGTTTTAATTATTTTAATTGTGTAATGTATTAAGCTGCATTTTGATCTAAAATATTTTTTTGTTATAGTAATACTGTGTGATAATATCTTAAGTGGTTAACTCAAATTTTATGTTTAACTTCAATTTTAACGTTGGCAGGTGGAAGTCTTCTCAGATACTTGTCGTTGTACTCCTGAAATTATTCCTAACTAAAGATGCATCCAGACCTGTCTCCTCATCTGCACACCGAAGAATGTAACCTAGTTATCAGTCTGCTCAAGAAGTGTCACAAGGAGGTAAGAAGTTTTGAGGAAAGAGTGGGTGGGTTGGGGAAATGAGTGTCAGATAAATTAGTGAGAATATTATATGATCATAGAGGGAAAAACCTCCTCTAGGCACAACAGCCATGAAACGTGGCAAATATGTTTTCACTCAAGAGGTATCCGACAACTGTGTGTAAAATGTTGCCAGCGATTTCTTTAGGAAATAAAACATGCCTTAAAATTTTCTGTGCTACAGCTTGACACGTAGGTGTGGGCCTGTTTGAAGAACTGAAATGACTTCTGCACTTTTTAGTTCTGTGTGCCCCTCAAAAACAATAATAAAAGCAACTTTAAATGCCCTTTTTTTTGTACGCTCACAGCATTTCCGTATTCCAGCTGTCCACTGGGCAGATGCTTCAGTCTATTTAGAAGCAGATGTGTTGCCGGGGATCCAGCCGTGCAGCGTGCCTCACATTCAGATCTTGGAGAGCTAAATGCCAATTACTGTTTGACTTCCATCTTCTTAATAGGCACCTACTCAAGGATGTCAAATGCCAAATTGTCTTAAGGCTCTTCATTGCTTCGAGAAGATAGACTCTCCATCTCAATAACTTAAAAGCCTTTTTTTTGGTTTGCTCTGGAGTAAACCTGGAGGTGTACAAGAGGCAGCCCCTGCAATGAAAGCTGTCTGCAGCCTTGCCACTGTACTGTTAATTATTTTCCCAGTTCTCTCGTATACTCTAAATAGATGATCTATACAGTTACATTTCTGTATTAGTGCACAAAAAGTTAAATTTCATAGTTTCCACTGAGACAGAAATATATTTGAATGTTGAATATGCAATCTGCAATATTTTGACCTCCATGTTCAGATGTGATGTTTATACCTTCTTTGTAATGCTGTTATCCATAAATTCTAAGACAATAGAATACAATTCTAAATTTTTCTTTGCAAAAGTCATTACCGAAAGAGAAACAAGGCTGATAGTACATGAAATGGGAAAAAAAAGACGTTTTGCATGAAAGGGACAACAAAATTTTTGCAGATTTTAAAGCAGCAAACCTAACATGTAAAAACCCCTTTTGCAGTACCACGCGTTCTGAGGATTTCTAAATTACAACATTGAAGGGAGCTGAGTTTTAATACTAAAATTCACTTGCAATGAATATACTGTCACGCGTTGTTGAGCAACAGTTAATTGGTTTTTTGAACCTAAGAGACAAAGTTCTTGTACAGAACATCTCCAAGATTTTAAACTAGAAGTGGTATTAAGTGTAAAGAGTTATGCTTTTCCTCTGAGTTCTAAAATTTTAATTTGCCAGAAAATGCTTCAGGTAATTTGAGAGACTTCAGAGACTTTCTTTTCTTTTTTGAAAAAACTTTAATATTTTAATGTAGATAAAAGTGTTCAGTTGCTAGAATTAAGTGAGAAAACCTCCATGTACATTAACATCAAAAGGACTGCCAAGTAAAATGACTGTCTGTTAAGAGGAGAATAAAGCTTCTATACAGTATTAAAATGTTGTACAGTATTAAAATGTTGTCATGAGTTTGTCACAATTGTGAAAACGAACCCAGCCAAGAAAGAAAACACATTCAGCTTTGTCCTGCTTTTTGGTACGTACATTGTTGGGCTTTCTATGCTTTGACTAGAGAATGCAGAAATACTCATTTACTACTTGAAAGTAATGGTTGGCCGCTTTTTGGTGTTTGGTTTGTTTTCCTTTTATAAAAATGAACATTAATATACAAGTATCGTAGTATTTTTGTATAATGTAGCTTTTTAGAGTGTCATGGGGAACTGGAACTAAAAGGTGTAGTTGAATTCCTTGGCAGCAAGTGATTAGAGGAAATCTATTGCTAATTTGACTTATGAAGGCACTGGGAGCAGCAATAATAGTCATGCACGGGATTTTGTTCTCCTGATTTTGTTTGAAGTTGATCTTTACAGGAGGAAGAATTACTGTTGTCAGTCTCATGCTCAACTGTGAGGGTATTTGTGCTGGCAGTCGCAGAACAGAAAGGGTGAAGATGGCTTCTTTCACACCCGGTTGAAAGGAAGTCATACATTTATATTTAAAATTCAAAGGGAATGTAGTGAAATACTCTTTTAAAATTGAAGTCACTGAAATCTGTGAAGTCAGTGATCTTAATCAGTTATCAGGGACTACCTGCTGTTTTGTTATAATGCCAAAAACTCCTAAGAACCTTCATCTACAATTTAAATTAATATTCCGGAGGGATAAAAAGCATTATTCTTTAACTGGGTATCCTGTGTGTGCATTTTCGTAAAAGTCAGTTTGATTTACTTTATTCCTAATCTAGAACCTGCCCATTATATTGAGGTTTTGCATCTAGTGAGGAGATGTCAATAAGATTCCTATTTTATGTCATTTTTATTATTTTTATTTTTCAACAACTCCACTCTGGTGCCAAGGGTGTGCTTTAAAGATACTTATTTTATATATATATATATATATGTGAAAGAAATGCACATTGTCTTGCAGTCAGATCACTGTAACAGATGTAATAACTATTTTTGATAAACTGATTCTTTTTTCCTCATAATCTGAGCCAAAAAGTTGACATCTTAGGAATCTGGCTAAACAAACAGAGATTTGACTCACGGTATGCACTAGTAAGAGTAGAGCTAGATTGAAACGGGAATGCTCACTTTGAAATTTAACATGCAGGTATGGGAAGAGAATACAAAATTAAATCTGTATTACCTAAAAAAAAAAAAAATGCTATAAAAGCAAGATCAGCTTGCAGTAAAGTGACCATTTATCACATGCAGCTGCTTCAGAGTGTCATCTGATGCCCTTCATAAAGCAGCGAGGTATAAACAAGCTAATGATTGCACTGCTGTAGTTGTTTGTCATCATCTTTATTAGCCCCCTCCTACTTTCAGTCATGTTCTATTGGCCGAAATCTTGCCCACTGTTTGAATTCTTAGTAGTGTTCCTGTGTTACCCGTATAAATATAAACCTGTCTAGCTGCCCACCAGCTCTGGAAGTGTGCACAGGTTTTACTCTGAAATACAGAAGTGACTTCATTCTCATCTGGTTAGTTCTTCATGGTCTTTTTCTTGTTGTTTTTAAATTAATTAGTTCTCTAAAAGATTGGTCAAATTGTCTCTATTTATTGTGTACCTGTAAGTCTCTGTAAAAACCTCCATTCCTTCAGGACTTCCAAATTGTTTGGGTGTTCTGCTACCAGGTTCTGCTGCGAGATTCTGTGGCGTGGTAGCAAGCATCACTCTGAAAAAGTAGTCTTTTTAGAAGAATGCATTCTGAGAGTCCTTTCTTGGCTGATAATACGAAATCACTTCAGGAAATCATGGCTAGGAGGACAGATTTTTGTGTTGAACATCATGAGGCTGGCTGGGGAATGCCTGCATGAGCACAATGCCTGCAGTTCTTCAGAAACAAAGGAACACTTAAGGATGCATAAGACCCACAGCTGAGCTGTGTCATAAGGGTGGTAAATGCATCTTATTTGCTAACCTCAAGATCTGGAGAAACTTAATCCCCTGGTTTTTATACTGGTTCTAACATTTCAGTCATTGAAGCCTAGTGCCTGCATCTTCTGGACCAACAACACATTCTTCATGTGGTTGGGATGATGGAGCATCATCTCTAGGTCATGAAGAAATATCAAAAACTAAGGCACAAAGGACATGCCTCCAGGATGTCTGTAGATCTCCCTATGTCTTTTTATATCACAAATTGGAGTTCAGAATGTTTATTTTTTGTATGTTATTCAAGCTAGCATGAGTGAAGACTGATTCCTAGATCAATAAAATGTATGTTCTACATTTAGACTTCATAGCTTCAGCTTAAGTATCCTATTTTAGTCTGGTTATACAACATGGCGAGTACCTTCAACTTTCAGCAGGGCGGAGGTGGCTCAAATGAGGTTTGCAAGTAGCTCTAATTTCTAGCTGATCAGTAAAAAAAGTTACAAAGCATCATTTTTCCACAAAAAGAAAAGGAAAAGAAGACCGGAATATGTTGCAAATTGAAGTGACTTCTAAGAAATTCAGAGCTTCAGAGGAAGAAACCTTTGAATTGTAATTTTTTTTCTCTCTCCCTAACTTACCAGCACAACATTTTGAAATTTTTTGGCCACTGCAATGACATTGACCGTGAGATGCGGAAGTGCTTAAAGAAAGAGGTAAGAAACAAATTTCTAAGAGTTAAATGCTTATTTTAAAAAAAAGGTCCGTGGGCTAGAAATAGAGTTGCTTTTGACTAAGTAGTACAAATCAATAACTAGGCCTTGAAATGTAAGCACATTCTGGAGTGGGCATTTGAGACCAAATTTAAACTTTTTCTGATAAATTTGTCAGGTAAAATCTGGCTTTAACAAATGGCATAATCTATTTTTGGATGTACAAAAATAGGCAAGCACACATTTTAACCAAAGAAATACTGCAAACAGGAACTGACACTTCACAGATTGCTTCTGATTTATTTCTTAATCTTTTTTTTTAAGCAGTGATACTAGCACAGACTAGAAAACAAAGCAGTAATGGTCACTTCTGCATGAGTAACACTTAGTACTGAAGTCAGTTATACTGATGAGCTGCTGAGATAGGCCCTAAATGGCGATGCTGCAGCTTAGGACCTACTCATTGCTGTACTACATCTGCAGATATGAAGGGTTGGAAGACTCTAGGAGTTTAAGTAGATTAAGGAGCTAGTGGCGCATTCTCCGAAGAGTAGCAGCTCGTCTCTATATTTGTGGTGGTCGTGCCTACATGACAGAATACAGAAGTGAACTTTTCACGTACCTTTTAATTTGAAATTGTACCTACCAATTTTGACAGAAATTTCACAATCATGTCTAAAAAGGGAAACTTCAAGTGCATGACAGCCAGAGCAGTTTGGGCACTCTCTTCTCCCTCTGTCAGTCTGTAGGAATTACATCTGCTTGTGTCAAAGTCCTTCTTTCTTTCTCCCCTGTAGAAACTGTAGCACAGATCTGGAAAATATTTAATAAAGTTTATTTCCGTGTAATCTTATTTTTCTTTGTTCACTGAAGCCTTTAGACTTAAAAAGTTCTTGATGGCTCTATTTGTCTGCTTTCTTAAAATATGGCTACATCAATATGCCGTTACGAGGAAGCCCCTGAAAGGCTGTTCACAGTATAGAATAGTTACAGATGGAGCTTTTAAAGGTCCATTGTTTTCATTCCATGTAAAAACATGAACGGATTATTGAAAAATTAAATATTGACACGGGAAGAAGTTAAGCATTCTATAAATGTTAAGTAATTCAGGCCATTATTTTGGTTATAAACCTATCAGCATAATGAGTGAAAAACTGCCAATCCTTTCCAAAATCAATCTTCTTAGTACTTTATTACATTGTATAGAGAATTTAGTATTTGTGGGTTTCTTGGGTTTTTAGACATGCAGATGTGGTGCTGAGGGACGTGGTTTAGTGGTGACCTGGCAGTGCTGGGTTTACAGTTGGACTTGATGATCTTGAAGGTCTCTTCCAACCAGAACGATTCTAGGATTCTATGACTGATACTTATTATCAAAAAATTGAACAAATACACCCTCTAACTCAAGGCCAAGAATAATTTGCTTCTCATGAAATATGTATCAAATCATGCATTGATTTTTAATTTTTCATTTCTTTTAGCCACAAAAAGGTTTCCTTTTTGGCTGCAATAAAAGAAAGTTATGCTCTTCCGTCTTCAGACTTTTGCTAGTGCAGGGGCACACCTGAAAGCATCGTCCTCTTACGCATGTATCTCAGATGTGAAGGATTTCCTGATTCCATTGTGCACTGGAGTCCTGTCTCTATTGTGTTTCTTTTTAAACCATAAAAAAACCCCAAATGCCTCACCCTTATTCAACCCAAATTTGCCTCTGTTCCTCTCATCTTGGTAGACCGACCACTTTATCTGTGCACATAATTAATGACCAGGATCAAAAATAGACCAAGTCTGCAATAACAAATTCATGTTTCAGAAGGCAGACACATTAATCAGCATCTTTCAGGGGGACAAGAACCTGACCTGTGCTCTAGAATAGCACCAATGTGGCTTTTATCCCAGTTCATGTATGAAGTGTAGCTGTCGTACGTAAGATGGCTGCATAATTAAATTCCTCCATAAGATTAACTGAATCTTCTGTATTAGAGTGTTCTAATACTCCTTAGCTCCTCAAACTTAGAAACATGTATTTTAAACAAATAAATGTTAATTTCAAAGTAAAAATGAACCGATATATAGATATTAACAAGAACTGTGTTTCTAATGTGTCAGTCAAAGATATTTTCTCTGTTCCTGAGTAACGAGTGCTCTCTACACTTTTAAATTTGACTTACCTGTTTAATGATAACAGGCTGATCTATTAATTTCCTTTTCTGTCTTCCAGTATGAAGAAAACAGGGCCAGGAACAAGGAGGTGCGACAGAGGCTAATTAATGCTCACAAAAACTCAGAGCAGTGAGCTGCACTGCAGCTGGACAGGTGCACCTCAACAGGGACACTCACCTGAGAGCTGACAGAATACTGCTTTCCCATCACCAGTGCTCAGCCTGTGGTTTGTGAAATGGTGAAAAAATAAATGCACCTAATACCAGCAAGGCAAACAACGTGGGAAAAGTTAAATATAATAAATGATCACTCACAATTTAACTTAATTTTTGACCTCTAAAAGAAAACGATTGTCGCAAGAACATAGTTGTTATGATTGTTAAGTAATGAGGAATGAGGGTGTGTGGAGTATTATGTATTCAAGGCTGCAATATTCCCAGCTTCTGTTGAGCTACATTTATTTCTTTGTGTTTAGCAGTTTCTCTTTCATATCTTGTTTTTCCTTTTTTTTTCCCTTGCAAAATGCTGGATGACTTTTTCCATCACTCTTTGTAGTGCTGTGATAACACCGCTTAAATGAATTAGCAAAGAGAAATTTTAAACAGATGTGGCTTGAAATTGGAAATTGCCTATCAAGTAATAATTGGAGTTCTAGTATTTTTATTGGAGCTAAATGATGAAACTACCATCTTCCACTGAGAAGATGAAAAATCCTTCCTGCCAACTGTATGTACAGCGTAGACTGTTTTAAGACAATTTGTTCACCATGCCCAAAGCAAGTGGCTTTTAGAAATTCAGAATGGAACATTTCCAGGGTTTTACAAAGCTTTGCCTTGATTTTTGCAGAGTGCAATGAATGTGCGCTGAGTGATTTTTGAAGAGGAGTGCTGCCA
Organism: Eurystomus gularis; assembly: GCA_013400335.1. Taxonomy (NCBI): domain Eukaryota; kingdom Metazoa; phylum Chordata; class Aves; order Coraciiformes; family Coraciidae; genus Eurystomus; species Eurystomus gularis. The sequence goes on along the minus strand of VZZY01006345.1, from coordinate 735,798 downwards.
AAACTACAAACGAAATAGTTCTTCCACATACTCTGGTGAAAAGGTGAAGTTATGACTATTGCAGCTGAAGTGAAAGGCGGAGTACCTTCCCTTTCAGTGGGGCAAGCCAGCTAGTATTGTGTTTACCAAGCTGCCTTGTTAGCCTGCAAAAGCTGTTTATTTGCTATCAAACTGCAGAAAGTCCTCAAGTCTCTGAATTCAGAAGATTTGGTATTAAAACCTATGTCGGTTTGTGTAGTGATGGAGCTACTTCTATGGGCATCTGCTGGATTTGCCTTATTTTTTGATGACTTTTCTGTTCTGCCTGGCAACAAGAGACAATTTTAAATAAAAATAAGTTATTGAGCCAAATATACTAAATGTCTTGAAACCTGCTGAAAAAAGAGTGCCTGTTCTACAATGAATTCTACAATTTTCTTCTAAGTTTGTCGAGTGTCATTGTTGACACTCAGTCTTGGCATTAGTACATGCACATATTTTTGGAAGAAAGCTGTTTTTTGTGATCCATTTTGGAAGATTAATTAGCTAGAATAATTTTACTTGTTTTGCAGTACCTGGATGGACCCAGTTAAATTAAGACTTAACCACAAATGTTTCCACTGAAAGTTCCAAGAAAAACTGAAGCAATTGTTTCTGCTTAGAACAAGTATATGATGCATTATATGAATTAAATACTGGAGTGGTTGGAAGTGGTGCAGTGTTTTTATTGGGACTCTTCAAAATACTGCTGAACAGTACTTTATAGTGAAGTTCCCTAATGGGGAGTTCTGCATTCTTGATCCTTCTTCCATTTTTGATGACAAAATGCACTTCAGACAAGGATTTGGTGATTCTCAGCTTGTAATCTTTAAGGAAATAAATAAACAGAATTGTCCTAGAGATTGGGCTGAGAACGGGTATCTGAGTGCAGAAGCACTGAAGCTTTTCTTTCCTTCATCAGCTTCCACGAGTCCAGCTCTTTCACTAGAGCAGCAACGAAATAAGAATCCAAGAGCCACGTAACACCGCGCTGTAGTCAGAATCATGTTGTCAAAGATCAGTGTGCTTAATGAATGAAAGACCAAACGCCATGCACAATTCCTGTTGGTACTTTGAACGACAGGTAGCAATAAATCTATTATACAGATAAACCTTGTTTACCTCGTGAAAGCATGAGCAGGTTCATCCTTCTGTTTCTCTTTGCTAATTGCCCACTAGTAGCGATACGAGATTGCCCGTCGATTCCTCTGGGTTTGTTCCCTTGGTTTTTTTGAGAGGAGTTATGTTGCTAATTTGATCTTGAAGCTGAGAAACACTAGTGCAATGATGCGTAGGATTTATCTGACAGAGAAAGAGGGTAGGGGTGAAATGGTAAATGCAGGATTTGTTTCTTAAAGTGAGGTGAGTAGGGGACATGGTGGGTGAATTAAATACTTTGAAGACACTTTAGTGTAATGTGTGTGTATAAAATAATTTCCCCATTGTTCTTTCCGAAAGAGTGAGTTTGAGAGAGAAGAAAAGGGAAATTTGATGGAATTTTGTTTCATCATCTGTGAGAAGCTCTTGGGCACTTCATGTGGGACGGTGAAGAAGGGAGAAATATAAACAGAAAGGGGAAATGGCAGCTCTAATACAGACCTGGCCATGGCAGCGAGGTTCTTCCGTATTCAAGCACAACGAAAGTCTGGAACACACAGACAGGAGTACAGAGCGAGGGAGTGATCACTACCCACCAAAATCCTGCCAGGAGCACCTGGGAACACCGTTAGTACCGTACTTTGTCTCGCTGGAAAACGAAACGCTGACATCTTGTTTTCCTTTTTTTATTTTTATTTTTTTCAGTAGTAGGGATGATACTCTGCTGAATAGCAGCAGCATAATGTAAGCGCAGCAGGGCCAGTTCTTGCTCTGCCTGCAAAGACCACTGTACTGGTGCTCAGTTCTGGGCCTGGTTTGAAACATTAGTTGTCTGGCAGGGAAATGAGCGTGAGCGATATTTGAGTGAGTGCTCAGTGGCCGTACGTTAATCTGGGACACCCGTCAGCTGCAGCGCATCCCCGGCACTGCCCAGCTTTGCCTCACGAGCTGAAGCAGCACCTATTGCACGTGCCTGTGGGCTCCGGGCTGAAGGGAGATGAGAATTCAGTTCCCCACCATCTAGTCTTCATCCAATTTACCCTTCACCTGTGCTTTGCTAGGACAAAGGTTGGACTTGATGACCCTGGAGGTCCTTTCCAACCGCAATGATTTTGTGATTTCTTGCAGTTAAAAGAGCTACAATACTGGCTTTTTAAATGCCATTTTACATCTCATGTATGGCCTGCATCCCTTTCGCTGCGTTTTTGGACTTTCCGGCATCAAGGGGCCGTTATGTGCGTGGTTCTTCACGCCCCGGGACTGCAATCGGGTATTACTGTTAAGGGGCAGCGCCGAGTGTTAAGGTGTTATTAACAAACTCTTGTCTTTCCCAGCTTGGCTCTGGCTGGGAACAGCCTCAAGGAGTTAGGCTGAGGCACCTGTCGCAGAGAAAGCCTGCGTGGAGCTCCCACACCTCGCCGTGACGCGCGGGCTGCGCGGAGCCGAGCGCTCGGTGCGGGCCGCGGCCTGTGCGGGGCTGCGG
>VZZY01006345.1:634450-732866 GCA_013400335.1 Eurystomus gularis | reverse complement strand
CCCCGGTGCCGGTGCTGGGCCGGTCGCCTCGGCCCTCGAAGGGCTGGGTGCTGACGTGGCTGCCATCGCCCCCCGAGGCTGCGTGGGCCAGCCTGTGCCCCAGGTAAAACCACAGCAGCGGGTCCTTGGGCACAGAAGTTCTCCCAGACTCCCCAAGCCCCGAAGTGCGCCAGGGGTGCTATCGATCACTTGCTGATGCCAGATTCTCTTGCACAATCCCACGTTATTTATCACCCACTTTTTTTTTTTTTGGTTATTTATTTAAATGAAGGTGATGGGCTGAGCACAGTGCTGTCGAAATAAGCAAACTTGGTTGGACTTCGCTGTGCTCAGCCCTGAGCAGGCCCCTAGCACAGGGCCTCGTGTAATCACAAATCACAGCAGGGAACGGTGCTGATGTTGTCAATAATCCTCCGTGTTGTTTGGTAGGATTAGAAGACTACACCACACTCTTTTCCGCCCCCCTGGATTTGTAGTTATAGCTGTAATAGGTATTACAAACAGCAACGATGTGCCCTAATACAGGCATTCCTGTTTGCCAGAGTTCAGCAGGATATTTGAACTGGCTGATGCTCCTGGCGCTGGAAGCAGCCAAGAATATAAGGTCATCCTCCAAGACAACTGGCATCACTGCGGTTTATTTTATTAGTGATTCATTTTGGGTAGCGTAGTGGTTGGTTTTGACACTTGCTTTCTATATTCTGTAATACTGGAATTCTTTACCCAGTGGCACCTTCGACTTTGTGTGTGATTCATGAAAGAGTTCACCTGAGCTGTCTTTGTGGATTGAAAAGTCCAGCTTTTAATTCTTGCGCTTTTCTGTAACTTTCAGAGCTAAATATTTGTGTGGATTATTTTGTTGTATTTTGGTTTGCTTCATATTCTAGCATTACTGGTAGTGAATATATAAAGTACTTTGAGTAAAAGTGCTGTTAGTTAGCTGCGGTTACAAGCAGCCCACATAATCATGTTAAATCAATATTAAATGTGTGCTACTGAATAGTTGTCTTTGGGATGCTTATGGTCCCAATTTAATTGAAACTTCATCCCACTAGTGCTTCCAAAAAACCTCAGAGGAAAACAAATCAAAAATCAAATCCCCAAATGAGTAATTCCAAATGGAATAACAGCTCTTTCATAATTGGTCCACAGTGGCTTCATTTAGGTGGCTATACAAGCGCGTGGTATGTGACAGCAGATAGTTCAAAACCTGGTCACTGCTCACTGTCATGCACCCAGCAGATGACAGCTGTGGGGAATGGGCTTTGAGATAACATCTTCGTGATAACAGAGCTTGCTTATTTTAACCAGGAAAATTGAAGAGAGTGGTTGGAGTTGTGATATTTGTTGTGAGGAAAATATTTAAATACTAGAAGTTTCTTCAGAAAGCCCTTCCTCTGCTGCAGCTGTGCTGCTGTTGGGTCTGCTTTCCAGGATGACCAAGAATAGACAACATGAAGGCTAAAGAGGGATGGCAGCCATGAAACCTGAAACTTTCCTCTGGAGCTTCTTGGTATTCAAAATGGAAACTCTTAAATCATCTTCTAGTTTTAACAAGAGCGAAACATTCTCCCTTGAATTTTTCTATGCTGGGCTTGTCTTCAAGGGCTTCTGTTTCTGTGCTCGGGGCTGTGTTCAAGGTGAGGGGGAAAATGGTGTAGTTGAAATTCTTCTAGTTGGGAAGTTGCATATAACTGCATCAAGTGGAAACCAATTCCAGTGTCCAGTGCACACTGGAGACCTTGTATTGTTATGTCTAATTGTTTATTAGGTCTTACCATGTGTTAGAAGATACTGCATACAGAAATGGTGTACTGTATGTTATACTGGGGAAGCAGAAGTGATGTGAGAATTCTCCCTTTGATTAGAATGGCAGGCAGGGAACCTTCCCTGTATGAAAAGATCTCTGTTTTAATAGGTTGAAATCTGGGGAAGAACTTGGGACATCATTCATAGGGACATTTATTTGTGGCTTGCATTGTTTGTGGTTATAGATCAACAGGTCAGTTTTAGTGTATTGTGGTGCTGCTAAGTTGAAGTTTCCTCACTTTTTGGTACCAAAAATGGTGCTTTAGAGATGTAGGTCATGCCAGGCAAGCGCAGGTCATGTGAACCTAGGTCTTTCTGTAGCCGTTGTGTTGCCTTCCCTTTGTGGCCAAGAGGGTTCCAGGGGTTGCCCAACAATCCTCGTCTGTTTTATGTGAGTGAGTTATTAGGGAAGAGGAAGAGGAAAAAGTAAAGGCTTGTTGAATGTAGGCTTGTTGAAATTATTAGTAGCATCCAAAGCTACATTTGAAGTGGCGTTGTGTGTGTATATATATATATGTGTATGTATAAACGTAAAAAATTAGTACAACAGCAAAAGAAAGGAAATGGCAAATTTAGCCAACATTTCCAACGTGGAAGGTGTATGGTTCTCGTTTTCCCCTGAAGCTGCCTGCTGTACTGAAACCAGCAGTAACGGAACACTGCAACCTTAGTGATGGCGTTTACTTTTATTTGGGGGTTTTGATTCAGCATATAAAAAGTGAAAAAGTATTACTTAAAATCAAGAAAGAAAACAAAATACATTCTCTTTCTATTGTCTTTTAAGACACTGCAAATAGACATTTTAATTTTGGTGTGTTTGACTTGGCTTCGACAGTGAGAGAAGCTAAAATAGCTTAGCAGCAGCAAGAAGTTTTGAATTGTTATCTGCCTCTGTGCTAACCTGCATTGCAGAATTATTTAAGCTAAGTGCAGAATTGTATCTGAGCCTTGCCATTCCAAAACAAATCAGATTGCTAATACTAATGAAGGATGTGAATGCTGCACAAATACAGCAAATAAGGAACTGGCCATTTTTCAGCCCAAGAGAAAGCATGCCTGGCTAGTAGATTTGCATACACACTACACAGATGCCAAGTATTTTTCCTTAAATAATGATAATAATTTCTTGTAATAAATACCTTTATTTCAACTTGACCAGCAGTGACAAGCAATGCAGGTCATTTTTCTTGTTGCCATGAACTTTTGTAAGTAATTATGGCTCGCTCTCCAAAGTTGAATCACCATATTCTCCTCTTCATTTCAGCTTCCTGTGAAAGCGGTGATGAATAAATGCTTCAACATATCCCCTTGGGCTCTGTGGAGCATGACAAAGATTGAGTATTTAGCAGATAAAGCCCAAAATAGCCTGCACGAACCTCAAGTCTATAGAGACATTTAGATTTTAGCTAGTGGTGGGCCCCCCAAAAAAGCCATGGACTTAAACATCTGTGAACTTCAGTTCAGATTCAGATCTGTTTTTATTTTACAGCTTCCTCTTGTCTTTGTAAGCAGAACCAAAACCATGGTTTCAAGCCTCTTTTGTCCTGAGGATTAGATGTGTGGGCTTGAAATTAAATCCAAATTTGGTGGTCTAGGCTTGTGCTAGCTCCATCTTATTATTATTTTTTTTAAATGAAAAGAGGTATGAATGCCACCTTAGCAGCTGGCCATATAAGCTGCCCTTTTACCATAGCTAAATTAGGATTCTCATTTTAAGTGTAAGGTTGGTCCTTAGGGAAGAACACAAGATGCTGCCCACAGACAGTTGGCAGGTGGCAGGTTGACGTAGCTTTTGCCTCCAAACTTATGGTGGGCCCCTCAATCTTGACTTGAAACCGAGTGCTGGAATGATAGTGTATCATTACTGTTGAGCAGAGACTGCTTACGGCACAGGACAGCCGTTCCACACATACAAAGTGTGTGAAGGAATCAGAGTAGATACACCAGTGATTTTCGGTTATAAGCTAGTTTATAGACAGGGAATTTGTGATTGCAGTTGATTTTCTGCAGAAATTGTTGTATTCTATTACATTCTTTTCACAGCAGCATTAGGGAGTTCTTTCAATTAGACATCTTTCGAAATTGGCTTAGAAAAATGGTATTCTTCTTAGTTTACAAACAGACACTGAAGCCAGGCTAGCGGTTTTGTTTTGCATGGTTGTGGGGAATTGTTTAATTCTCCTTTCTGAGTCCTCTTTCTCTAGGTCAGCAGCCAGCAGTGAGGAACATTAAGTAAAAATAAAACTCCTATTTTTAGTTCAGCTACATAATGTCCTATTTATAATACTGAAATTTCAGCTACTACCTGGCCCCTTTCAGTTCAATGAACCATCTTTCCTGTTAGCCCTCATTGCTCTTTTTTCCACTCCTGCCCCATTTAATTCTTTTGCAGTTATTTTTATAGGTTTAGGGATGCTTTTCCAAGAGGGCTCTTAGTTCTGCACAGTGCTGACAGCTATCAGTTCGATTAATTTGCCTAGAAGTAAGGGCAAGTAGCAGCTAGCAGGGAATACTCAAAACTTGGCATAATTCATCCTCACAATTTTAACACCATGGAAAAAAAGAAAGAAGAAGCTTCAGTCCTAATGATGTATCAGTTCCTGCAACATCCAGATAAATGTTTGCTTCTGGTTTCAATCCCACATGATACTTTAACTTAATTTTCCTCAGGATGATACATGACAGTCATGGTAGGTTTTTTCCTCTTTTGTATAAATTTTAACACAGCTCACCACACTAACAATAGGCTAGTGAGAGGGAGAAAGGAAGAGCATCTACGTAAACATCTCATGGCTAGCCAATAAGCTGCCTACCCTTTGGAAGTGCAATTGCTGAAAATGTGTTGAAAACTTCAGAGTCGAGCTGAAGTCTGGGGTTTTGGCAAGTAAAAGATGGCCCTCAGCACAGGTCCTTAGGAAAAATGCACTTGTGCAGAGGTGGTTTTTACCTTGCTGCAGTCTTGGAGATAAGGCAGTAACTGTAACAACAGAAGAGTTCCAAAATATGTCCGTCAGCTTAAAGAGTTAGAAGGAAATGTTGATGTGCTGCTGGGCACGGTTCTGCCACCATCCTAAAGTGGGCTTCAAAATGGTAATATCACTCTGGTTAAGCCAAAAATAATGTAGAAAAATTCCCAGTTAGAAGCAACTTATGAAACCAGATAGACCGTACGATCCACCATGGACCTGGCACTGAAAAGAACTTTTGTAAAACATTTTATTTATTTCCTCCATATGATGTGTCTCTCTTGAAAGCAATGGAATGACTTGTAAACCTACTGCTTTTCAACTGCGTTGAGTCACACTAGAGACTGACGAGGAGTTGGCTGGGGGTGGAGGAGGAGGGAATGTAATTCTGGTAATGCGGAGACCTTGTCATTGTGTGGCAAAGTTTGAGTTTGAAGAGCCGTGATTACGCTTGAGAGAAATTTTTGCATGATACGTATGATGCACGATGCCAGATATTCTGTGCTAGGCTGGGCTGTGTTGGAAACGGAATAAATAGATGGAGCAAGTGGTTAGGCAGGCATGGTCGGTTTGTTATAACAGGAGTAGCAAAGTCTGATGGCTGGAAACAGCCATTCTTTAGCAAAATAGGGAGCTGCTTTAAAAGAGGCAAAACTAATGTAAAACCACAATTAAAAAAAACCCCAAGCAACAAGCCCTGTAATCCACGGTGCTTCACAAAATTCAGTGGCAGAGGTGCAGAACAATTAATGTAATTACATTCCATATATAAATAGCTCCACATTTCCTGAAATTTCAGGTATCTTCTGAATAACAACAAAAAAGCTATTGTTTCTTTGTGTCCTGTTTCATCTCCTTATTTGAATACAGATCCAAAGTGAATTTCTTGTTCTTAGAGAGCTTTTTTTCCCCCCTTCTTTAATACTCATTTTTAAATACCAGAATAAATGATAAAAATGAAAAATAAGTGAGGTATAAATAAAGGAAAAAATGTATCTTATGGCTGCTCTGTTTTTAGACCTAAAAACCTTCATTTGTAGTTGGGTAAGAGATTCCTTTTGGAGAGAAGGGCAATGGTTGGAATGAGGTTAGGTGGGATAAGAGGTAATTCTATTGTAATATTTAGTGTTGCAGTAACTGTGAGAGGATACCAAGGTGGCAGGATGGAGACATGCAAAAGAAGAGTATTAGAGGGTTGTCAGTCCCTCCTTGAGGACAGACCACAAGTGAATGAGATCAACAGAAGGATAAAAATAGAAAGTGTGGAAAAGCGGTAGGGTGAGAAAAGCCCCTTGGAGAATGTCCACAGTGTAGGAAGGGAGGAGGAGGAAGAGGAGAGTACTGAGCGTAGCTCTGAGAAGAAGGGCAGGGAGAAAGTCCACTGGATACGCAGAGGTCTACCAAACTGAAGTTTTAATGAGAAATGGGTAATTTCTTTGACATCAATGGGGAGAAGACAACTTCAGGTGTTGAATTTTAAAAGGCTGCCGGTGGTACCTGTGACGGCTGTTCTAGCAGGAGCTGGAAAACGCATTTCTGTAGACCTGAGGTGGATACTGTCCTGTGCCCACAACAGCTTCCTGAGTGAAGAAACTCCCATTTTTTAACCTTCTCTACTTTTGACAAGTTATGATCTTTTCATGTCTTGTAAGAGACATCCTCCAGCTCTTCCTTAAATGACTAATGCTCTTGCACTCCATACAGTCATAAATAATGTGTGTTAGATGTGACCATTCCTGGCAGAGCTCCAAACTTTTATTTCCTCAAAGAAGCATTTGTTTGCTTTCCTCTTCATAACAATCAAGGGAATGAAGATACTGCAATAGTATTTTTTTGAATATTTGGAGCGTTTACTGCAATGTAATACATTCTCTACTCACTGCATTCTCCCAAATTGTTTTTTTAATGACAAACACCCACCTCCTTCCTGATCTCCCCTCCTCCATTCACCTTTCACTTTAAGCAAAATCCTTCCCAAAGCAATCAGCTGGATCTGACCCAAGTACAAATATGCTAAATTATGCCATTGTTCTTCTGGTTTTCCTGAAGGTTTTTTCCCCCCTTTGTTTAATGCAGACCCATTTGATACTCTCTATTTGGCTTTGTGGTACACGGTGCATGCATTTAGTGTAGCCTTTCAATTAGTTCTGTGTATTTAATTTCAGTATCTCTTTTTGGCCTGCTTTTCATAAACTTTGCAAACAGTTCCAAACTGTTCATGTTTTCAAACCTGATGCTTTGCTTGTTTCTAGAGCCGTAAGTGCCAACTTAGTATAGCTACATCTGCGTTTGCAATTGAAAGCTGGTTTAAGATGGTAGAAAAGTAATATGGAAAACATGGAATTCAGAGACAGCATGATACCTCCATTTGTGTTAGAGAAGAACAGTTCACGGAGACAGTGACGGTTTCAAATATTTTCTTTGAATTAAATGAAAACCTATGGTTTCTCTAGAGCATAAAATGTGACAATAAAATGGGAATACACTGCTTGGGTTTGCACACATGCATTCTGCCTGCTGTGGATGAAAGGTTGTGACCGACAATGAAAAAAGTGTATGAAGACAGTTTGCATCTCTCTCTTTGATTCCTGAAGGTAGCTAGCGCACTGATTGGGATTGAAAATATTTGTCTGTAAGCAGAGGGAGTGTTTCTAAACACAGATGATGAATAATTTCTTCTGGTGGTATAACTGCTCAGGCTTGTCTGGTTCTTGGACACTAACAGAATAGATTGGTTTTGTTCCATATGAAAAGGGGCAGTGCCTGTCTATTGGGTTCTATTAACCAGTGTTGTCAAATTAAATTCCAGGTGAAACTCCACCAGGAAGGCAGCTGATCCACTGTTTGTGATATATGTGAGGAATATGACTGGAACACTGCTTTGCTTTCAAAGTCTTGGTTTTTTTGTTAGTATCCAAAAAACTAATAAGATACAGGAGAAACACAAATTCCATTTGGTATTTGAATATGTATGAGAAAGAGAAGGCTATCTGAGGAGACAGCTGCAAATACAAGAGAGTCTTATTCACAGGAAATTGGGAGCACAGTTCAAATAATATATTTAAGAAAGTCAGCAGCACTGAAGCAGCTAGAAAAGAATGTGTGGTGAGAGAAGGCTACTCTAATAATAAATAGAAATACAATGCTACTGCAACCGGTAATACCACAGAAAACAGTAAATAACTTTCTTCTACATAGATGAAGATAATGAAGCAAGATGAAGTAGAATTTGAGCTTGAGATACAAATTGTGGCTTCAGAATCCACAGGTTGTTCATTAAATATCTTGGAAACTGAGAACCTTCAAGTTACTGCCTCTTCCTGGAATGATTTAGTAGAAACTAAAATGATAAATTAATTGCAGAGAAAACTGTTCTTCATGTTTTGTCTTAAAATGAATAATCTCAAAAATTAATTCCCATCCTAGCCAGAAACTTTCTAACTTTTATTCAGTGAAGCTGGTAGGTCAAGAAGCATAAGCTTATCTTTAAATGAGGTAACTTGGCAGTATTGTGTCTCTGACGGGTTACTCTCATTCCAGTTATTTCAATAGCATATTAACAAACAGCTTAGTGGCCAACTGTAAGATGGTCACAGAACACACGATGGTCACAGATTCAGTTGATAGATAATGCAGTCCTGAAATCGTTGCTCTGCTAAAACACAGTGTGTCTGGGTAAATCTACCAGAGAAAGACTTGCTGGCAGTGATAGCAACAGCCTGGATTTAATAGGGAATAAATAATAAATACTGAGCCCTTTATGATCAACTACAAATTGTGCATTGTCTTTGCTATATACTGAGAATAAATGATAAAAAAATATTACTAGAATTTTATGGTTTGCTACCAACTATGTTTAGAATTTGAGATAACGGCTTTATTGTGTATCCTCCAGAGTTTCAATTCTAAACTTGGTTTTCCTGAATCAACTTGGATTCTGGAAATCTGAGTGAGTGCTGTAATTTGCAAGAGCAATTGTATAATTGCATTTTGCAAACTAGGAGGTAAAAAACTCATTTTGTGGAAGATAGAGAAAGGTATGAATTTACATTTCAGAAAAGCTTTGTTTCCAGCACTGAATATCATGATACTAGTATAAAAATACTAAAACATCAGTGCTACATGAAGAAAGACGTGTGAACCTCTGAGCCTGGTTTTCTTCAAAGGATTGGCGATCCCAAGGTCCCTAAAATGCCACGAAACCTTTCCGTTTGAATACTGTTTCATTACTCACTCTGGAGCAAGTAGAAAAACAATGATGAACAGGCAGGACTTGCAAAAGGTAGACCCGAAAACGTGTGATGTTCTAAACACCAGGTTCTTTGCTGGCACATTCTTGCCCTTTCAGCTGAAATGAGACGTGGAACAGCTGAAGCCTGTCTGGGATTCTGGAGTGCTCTGCTGTCCAGGACCCTTTATAACCTGCATGCATTCCCTTGCCCGTTTTCCTATCTTTAGACCCTTTTGGGGAGAAAAAATTGTAATTCATATGTGGATTTCCACTTCTGCATGGAGATTTTGCATCCTTGAGTTCATGGCTCTAAGGGAGTAAACTCACATGAGAAGGCAGCAAAGACTTATTTATCCCCCTTGTCCCAAGTGCTTAGTCATTAAAATGCACCAGCCTTAGAGATTTTATGAGTGAAAACTGAAATATTGTGAGGCAATAATATTTCTTAGGTGAATGAAGCGTGGACTTAAAGGGTAGGAAGCACTGCTCCAGAAAAACTTCCAGTTGGTTAAGTAAGATTTTCCACTTTGAGAGTAGTTCTGAATCTGGTCTGTTTCTGCAGACCCTTTTTTTGGTCACTAATTCACGTTTTGCATTTGCAGAAGTAGGACCTGTCTCTTCTGGTGTTGGGTGTCCCAGGCTCTAAAGGTTCTCACTTCAATTGGAGAAGCAGAGAAAAGTCATAAAATTAACAGGTATATGTCTCCTTTAATTCAGCTGTGGAGAAATCCAGTTGCTCTATCAATTTGAGTGACAGCTTTGGACAAGAAATTATCATGTTTATTCTCCTCCCAGTCATCTTCCTCATTGTTAAAGGACAGGCGAGTAGATACTGTTTCTCTGCCGGTAATGTTCACGGCAGCATAGAAAATTAGCTTTAAGTAGGTGTATTTCTGAAATGTATGTTTTTCAGTCCCTGTCAGGGATTGAATTTATTGCCTGTTACAGTTTTAGTTGCTAGTTAACATATTCTTATGTTTTATTCTTGGGACCTGTGTCACAGATGCCTGTGGCTCATCAACAGGTGCTCTGTGCATGTTTTGCATGGGAAAACTTGGTACAAAAAATAGACTTGTAAATAAACTCCTATTTGTCATGCTTTTTTTGGTTTGAAATGAGAACTGAGCCACAATTCTAAAAGTCATTGTCCTGTTTGAAAATGGTTAAACTGAATTGTACAATTTATTCTACACCAAAATAAAATTAAAAGCAGTTAAAGATGCTCTTCACTTACTACTTCTGCCAAGTTCTCCATTACTGATGGCACATTAAGAAGGGGAGGAACATGCTATTCATTGTTTCTTTATGGTTAGCATAAAGCAGTTACTCTTGATTGGAATTCGGAAAAAGCAGTGACATTTCTAGGGAATTAATCCTGACTTGATGCCCTGTGCCCCTGAAACTGTATAGTGTATTCTGAATTTTATCTGTTTCTAAACTCTCTTAGTTTTGGTCCTTTCTCCTTTTTCTGTATCTCCATTACTGTGTATAAACATAAACCAACGCAAATTAAGATAGTAAGTAACTTTTGCTAGGAATATATGCAGTAGGAAACTTCCTCTGTTGCGTGACCCTTTAGGAGTTATACACCACATCGAGGTGTTGCCACTGAGACTTTCTCAACTCGTGTGATCCATTTTGGTTTTCAAGCAGAATGTGACAATTTTTGAGTTTCCCCTTGCTGCTTTTCCTTCCGACATTTTGCAGTAATTCTGGAGAAGGAGGACAATCAGCCCTTTTAAGACCATCACCACAATTTCCCGTGACAGCGAGTTTTTGCCTTCTGCTTGTATGTGTGCACATCTTACAACTTATTAACCTTTAAGATAGACAGAACTTTTCTTGTGCAATGGTGCGTAAGGTGCATAACGATAGAGGCCAACCCTTACAACCTTTCTGCGCGTACTAGGGACGGAACTCTAATAAGCGAGTGTTAGGTCTTTTGTGTCTTGTCTGTCTCAGTGCTGTTCTTTCCCAGCGTATCTGTAGGATTGATTATAGCAGCTGTTGAGGTGTGTTGAAATGATCAGTGTAAACTACTCTCACTACAGACGGAGCAATGTGTGTGGCTGTGTGTTGCCTCCGTGGCGATCGCTTCCCAACCCCGTGGCTGCTTCCAGGCACGGGGGTATCAAACTGGGCAAGCCGTTTTCCTTGGGTAGTTGTGCATCATGCCTGATTTTTTCTCTACTTGTCCCTGAGCTGGCAGTGATTCCAGAGGCAACAAAGCGGTTCATTGACAATCATCCAGGAAGAATTGCTTTGTTTTCCTTATTAAACTGTGAGTTTATAAGACAGGAAACTGCAATGGGCTTAGTTCTAGTAAGTTAGAACAGCCTAGAGGGTTTTCTGTGCTCTACCAGCAGCCTCCTGTGTACCGGTGGTAACATCCCTACTGCAGTGTAAATCGCTGGGTAGCTCAGCGTACCTTTTATTTAGCTGAATATAAATAAACAGCAGGATACTTGAAAGAAATAACACTCCAGAGAAAACACAATCCTAGTGCAATTAGAGCATTTCTATTTAGATAATTGCTCACTGAAATTATAAGCTTGGATCTAATCCTCAAAGGATACAGAAAATTGGCAGTTCCAGGATGAACTGCTTCTTTCACTCTTTTTCTCCCCTCTAATACAGGAATATCTTTGTTTCTCAAACCCTAAATGCTGATTTTTTATTTTTTCCTGCTATAGTGAAAGTGATACTGAAAATGACAAAATAGCAAAGGATACCCTGGAGATAATCTAATTTTTGAGGGAATCTGTGTAGAAGAGTGATAACAAGCATGGTAATTTAGGGCTGCTTGAAAGAACAACATGACCTTATGCAGTTACAGAGGGGCTTGCCCTAATTACGGGTGCAAACAGGATGGTCACTAGGGCATTGGTGAAACAGGCAGTAATCTCCACAAACACGTTTACCTCCGTGAGACTGTTCTCTCCTACCCTCTGGTCTATAGGACTATGCTTTTTGTGAATATTTTTACCATTTCTGAGAACTGTAGCTTGGTGCTTAGGCTAGGAGGTAGAAATAGGGCTCAGTCCCTGGCTGTCTGTTGACTTTGGATGTGAGTTTGGGCAGGCTAACTCCATGTCTTTGCATCTTTTCCTATGCCTATAAATGGGGATTACCAGCCATGGGTAGAGTGCTTTGAGTTACTTCACATGCTTTAATTTGGTTTCTTTCTTCACTTCTCTGTTTGTCAGTTCTTTATTTTTTTTTTTATCCTTAAATTTTCTATTAAACTGAGACCCATAAAAGCCAGAAAAATTGGGAATACAAAGAAACTTCCCTGATACAGTACTCAGCAGAGTGCTCTGAGAAAATAGTGTTTTGGCCAGAAAGAAACCGGTTTTAAATACTGATGTGTAAAGCAATTATCCCCTGTAATCCATGTCACAGCTTTGCTCAGTTGTTTTATTAAATGTCTCCTCAATTCTGTTTGCAATGCATTTTATGAGACATATTTACACTTGCAGTTTAGAGGAACACTCGCTGCCTTGAACACCTGCCAAAAAGTAGATTTTTAAAGGATAGAACTAGAATAAAGATCTTAGGGTATGCTGCAGTTCATAAGATTAAAATCAGAAGTTTTAAAAAATAACAATTCATCATATTATATATTGAAAAATGATTGAATTCATTGATTAAGCAAAATGTGAATCCAGTAAAGA
The DNA here is from genome assembly GCA_013400335.1 of Eurystomus gularis. Classification (NCBI taxonomy): domain Eukaryota; kingdom Metazoa; phylum Chordata; class Aves; order Coraciiformes; family Coraciidae; genus Eurystomus; species Eurystomus gularis. The sequence continues at coordinate 720,186 of VZZY01006345.1, read as the reverse complement.
TGTGTATGAAGTCCCCTTATTGGAATTGAAAACTAGCTCTGTATTTAGATGGGAAGATTCCAGATCAGAAAAATCAAATGTTGCCCCGTGTATGACTTAAAATTTCTTCCTGTCTAGAGGAGTAAAATATGCCTTGAAGTAATTTTTTCTGGGTGCAATTTTTCTGCATATTCCAGAGCTCAAGATTTTTTTCACAAAAACGTGAAAAAATGGGTATGTATCCATATCCATATGCAGTTTCTCTGCATCAGGCCTCTTCCGCAGCTCTTTAACATTTAAGGGAAGGGAAAAAGTGTGGGTGGGAAAGTACGGGGGCCGTTTGAGAAGGTGCTCTTTAAATGGTATGGGATTGTGTCATTCTGTCTCATAAATTACATCCTCAAACCATCATTTACTTCTTAATCCTACTTCTGAATAATGAATATCCATCTGATCTGTTCTTGGTTCTCTGTGTAGCTCCCATCTCTGAAGGACATCTCTCCCCAGCTGCAGGGAGGCACCCTGGGGGTCACTGCCCAGGACCACTGTGACTTAGATTTGCAGGGGCTTGCTCTGCTGTGTTTCGAGCAAGCCTGGAAGGTCTGGGTGCAGGAGTAAGAGAGGAAACTGCTTGTTTTCCTTTCCACCCTAGAGTGTGGTGGCATGTTCCAGTCCCCACATAAGGTAAAACTGACACAGCCCGAGCCTCTGCCTCAAGGGACTGTTTTCATGGATTTGGAATTGGTAAAATACAGCTACGGTGTGCTCGGTATCCTCCCCATTCATGGGCTGATGGACACTCCCAAATGGGTGCAGAGTAAAAGCCACAACAATTGAGGATTCTTCTGAGCTGAGGAAATGCTTGTTGACAAATTTCCTTGATTTTAATTGTGAATCATGCCGTTAGATCAGGGCACAGCAGACTTAATTGCTGATGAAGTCATCCACGTTTTCCTTTGTTGCTTGTGGTCTGCTGAATGTTCACTTGTATTCCTGCAGGACATAAGTTTATGAAGTTGATGTGTTGTTATCAAAGCCTTTTAGTGTGGCCATTCTGCACCTCTTTTTTTTCTCCTCTTTAGCAGTCAGCCATCTGCAAGAGCTGTTTATTGTATCCAAATGGTTGTGATAGCATTCCGTTAGGGTATAAACAATAGCAGAGCTGGTTTCATTAGCAAAGGGCATGCAGAATCAATGTCTAGGTCTGACTCCTTCGTTCTTAGACTTGTATCAGTATAATTCATGTTTAAGTGGTTAGCTTCTGATTTACTTGAGCTCAAGTGAAAACAGATACAGGTCTATGGACTGACACTACTCATGCTGATGGGAAACCATTTATATTGCTGCCGAATTGTTGGGTTTTTTATTACAGTGGTAGTGAATAAAAGCCAGAGTAAATAATAAATTTCACTACCTATAATATGTGAGAAACTGAGACATCTTATAGTAGCAGCCCTAAACTAATTCACAACAGTCATTTATCTTCATTGTTTTCTACAGATTGGTTGAATGTTTTTAATACACATAGCTTCGTGTGGGCACTGATTATAAAATATTGTTACCTTTCTTAGTGTTAAAACCGTTTTCACTGATTATATAGTATTTGTCCCAGAGAGGAAAACAATAGAAGGGCACCCATGTCAATTTTTTATTACTGTACCTTCTCAAAGTATCTAAAAAAAATACAATAAAAACCTCATGAATCTGAACTTAGGCTGCTAGATTTCTGCAGGGAGCATATCACAGATGAGACAGGCTTTCTCAGGGGGGATTACACTTCATTACTTGGGAAAGTTAATTGGTAGTGCAAACCCCACAGAAGCATCTACTTCATCTGCAGACCCAAGATACCTGAGCTGTCCACAATAACCTCATTTTCTAGTCTTAAAAAGAAAAAAGGAAGAGAGGCTTGTGTACTCAAATATTATAACTAAGGTGGGTCTTAAAGCTGCTGAAGCAAATGATTCCAGTTGGTGTGTTACTGAATGCTGGCAGGAATCACATTTACTGTCTCACCTCATGCTACACTACCATTCTGTCACGCAGCTTTTAGATGGAATGCTCCTTGGAGGAGCATCGCTCTGCACAGCATTGAGGAGCACGTGCATGGAGCGTTATATGTGGATGCTCAGGGAGGGAGTTTGCCACCAAAACCAGCTGCAAACTTCTTTGTGTCGTCAGATTCGGTGAATTCACGTGGAAGACAGCGGGACTGGGAGGCAGCAGCTTGCCTGTATGGAACATATACACAGGATAGGACTTGGACACACCGGCATCTTCTGTCGTATTGTCTAACAGGCTGCCTGATACTTACAGCAATGTCCCTGATCTCCCATGTGCATAGACTTTTCTGAAATACAGCTTACTTTTTCTTTGAATTTCCTTTAATACCTGTGTTGGTATTGCTGGAGTAAACAGAGGCTTTTTATTTCTGTGTGTCTGTGGGGAAGGTCCTTTGCCCTGTTCAGCATCCAAGCTGAATGGATATTAAAACTGGTGCTGACAATATAATGTCATCAGCAGTTCTCTGGGACAGGGCTTGTGCTCATTGCAGTGTTGAGTGTTTCTTACAGTACTGCATTCTAGAAGGCATAAAATTACTGGTGCAGGAAAGAGGCTGGATTCTGTGTGAAAATAAAAGCAAGATTGTACTAAAACAAGACAATATTTGAAATGACAGCAGAGGCTTCTCAGTACTCACTGCTGCCTCTTAGAGACAACTGGATATTACATGCCTGGAAAGTCTGTACCATTCTTCAAGGTTTTAATGATTTTTCTTACAGCCAGTGGCTAGCACGTATTCATACCTCAGACTGTTCTGCAAATACCCTTTCTCATTATAACGTGTCCAATCAGAAGAGTAACTGCTGATTCAGGTCATTCAGGCAGGTTTTGGAACCCAGTGACTGCTTTTGTGCCTGGGTACTTTCCAGAAATGGCAGAGAACGGCACTAAGTCATGGCACCAACAGCGCTTGCTCAGGCTGCAGTTAAAGACCTTCATTAATTTGTTATCCAGTAGTTTGTACCTGTGCAAAGTACAGGTAGAATGTCACTAAATCAAAAAGTTTGCTTTCACAGGGACAGATTTATTGTGATGGGAAGAAGGGCCAGGAGGGCTGCTCCTTGCTCTGCCTGTGCTTCCCATTGCCTCGTGTGCTGTCCTGGTCATCCAAGAGCGGCTCTGAAATTCTTCCAGCCGCACCACAGCTGCTTCGGCTTTTATGTCATCTCACATACTGCAGAGGTTCTTGAGCCATAAACTGAGGCTCATTTCTCCAAGCTAGTGGAACATTCTGCTGTTCCCAGAAACTGCCAGATGTTTCTGCATTGCAACAGAAGCTGTGTGAACACTCCCTGAGCAATCCTACCTAATGGTGTTAATCCACCTTTGCTGGAGGGCACTGACTTGGTGGATAATGATGAGAAGGTAGGGATGGGTGCAGACTTCAGCTGAATCTGGTGAAGAAGTCTGTGGTTTCCAGGAATTTGTGGACAGGTGGCTGTCTTCCAGCCCTGTCAGTGGAGCTGCTCTGCAACCTATTTCTGTCAAATGAGAGAACTCTTCTACAGCTGTTTCTCGCAGCCTGTCAGATTTGGCTGAAACATTTGGGGCAGTGCTCACACAGCATGTCTGAGGAGATGGTGGCAACAACATCATGTTGGAGGATGCAAATCCTTCTAGGGACATGGGTGTTCACAAGGTTTGTGATGCCACTCCTCTGTAAGCAGATGAAGCCTGTATTGGTTCACACCAACAAAAAATGTAGCCCATAAAGATGGAGAAGCAGGAAAAGCCGATCTGAATGAGGATACAGATGCTCTCAGTGTTTTTTCTCCTTTGTACCATTTAGCCCAGGCTCCTTCTCCTCTGCTGTTCACCATAGTTGCCTGTTCTTTGGCACAGTAGTGCAGAATTTGAGAGTTTTGGTGTTAAAATGTAAGGTCAGGACCAGCCAGGTTGTGAAGAGAGATAATGTTATGTCCTAGCAATAATAAGGGGCCTTGGAGAGCTAAAGAAATGAAGAAATGCCTTGCCACCTTTCCATCTCCCATCTTCCTTCCTCTCAGCCTACTCTGACTCTCACAGCCGTGGCTCCTGTGCAGAGTTGTCCATTGGTAAATGTGAGAAACTGGCTGGGGGAGTAAAGAGAAGGGGAATATTGTGCACTATGGTCTCGGTTGTGAGGCTTCAAAGTTTTGTTTGCCCGAGGACCTAAAACAGCTTGTGGTCTGAGAGCTGAGGTTGAGCTGGAGTTCTGTGCTTTGGGGGGACACAGATCAGTAAGTGCATGTTGATAACAAAGGAAGATCTGACCCTTGGCTGTCACTTCCATCTGGCAGCTGGAAGCCAGGGAGGGATTTCTTGCCGTGGGGGAAGGGAGTGGATTTGTTCTGTAGAACTACAGCAGGACTAGTTGCTGGCAGGGGCTGGTGACTGAGGATGGCTGATGCTGGTTTACACCCCTGAACTGGTAACTTTTCACAGCCAGTCTAGCTCAGAATGTCTTTCTAGTTTCCCTTATTGCTTTTTTTTTTGTGTTGATCACAAGCACCGTACTTGCTCTGATGTAAACACCAGCGGCTTTGAAGAACTCCAGAGGAGGAAATGCGCACACACGTAAGCGTGCAGACATACAGAGGAAATCAGGAGTCAGCAAAACAAGGAAGAGTCAGCACTAGAAAGTTGTAGAAGTGTAAGAAGGCGTAGCACCTTGAGGAATTCTTAATAGGGATCCTCTTTTCATTAAATACATGTTTTAGTGATGAACCCCATGAAAGGTTTAGTAGTCTTTGAGCAAAGGAGCAGCAAATGAGAAGATTCTAGATAGCACAGTTTTTCTTGACCAAGCAATGTTTGGATGAAGCAGGTCTTTATTGTTTTGAAAATAAAGTCCTGCTTAAAGCCATATTTGGTTTAGTACTTTTCATTGCAGCATTAAAACACCTAGCTTCTGCCCTGGAGAACTTACAATGAAGTAGACAAGGCCAAGGAATGAGGAAGCATGTGAAACCATGAGTATTTATTATAGGCTTTCAGGGAAAATAAGGTCAATAATTTGCAGAGGTCAATAATTTGCGAGCCTGTCTACAGCAGGGAATTGGGGAGGAGTGAGTGTTGTTTAAAGGGGTTACTTCCAGCAAGGTTAAAGAGTATGTTGTTCCAGGGCACTGGATTTGTGAAGAGCCTGGACTGCCAGGGATACATGTTGTATCTAGTCTTTGTTGATTGTCAGTGAGTTCAAGCAGTCTAACCCTCAGGGATCTGTTCTCCTCTTGTCCTCTGGATGTTATTGATCCTGCCATGCTGGTACTTGCACATGTTCTTTCAAGGTATTGTTAGACTGCCTAAATAATATATTACTGGCTTAATAGTAATATTTTGGCACTTGCAACATTTTATTAGCTAGCCAACTTGAAAAGAGTGGGAATGAAATAATGTTTCTGGAATGGTATACTAGAGTTAGGACACAGAGGTAAGCTGTTTTGGATATGTGGTCTCAAAGGAGAAGATTAATGTTCATGCTGGAATGAGAAGAGCTTGGCCTCCAGGTACAGAGGGAGGGAAAGGACTGTCTGGCACTGTATGTAGACCATGCTGTGTGGCAGACCTCATACAACACTTTATTTTCTAGTCTGAATCGCCACAGCTATCCAAGGAGCTGACAGGGATGGGCTGTATGGAGGGTTCGTCTCCACATCCTGTCTCAATGTGCCAGTGATCAGCCATCCTGCTTGGTTCACATCACTACTGCTTACGTCACACCTGATGGTTTTGCCATCGTGGGCTGTTACAAAGACGATTGCTCAAGCTTTATCTTCTATACGAAGAGACAATCTTGGAGTGTTCTGTGCAGAGTAGTTTTAGTGAATGGGTTAAATTCTTCAGTGCCAGATTTACCCAGAATGCAGTAAAACACGTTAGCTTTGTGAAAAAAGACCAGTGCCGCTGGTGAGATTTTTCTCCACGCAGTGGGCAGGAGGAAATGGAAGAGCTCTGAAAGTTTTGGTCTGAGCTTGTTGCTGTTGTGTTGCAGAAACACGGTTGCCAGAGGTGAGGTGTAATTAGCTTTTAGGTTAATGCTGTAGTGCTTTTGAATTACCTTCCCTAAAATACACAGCAGTTCTACCTTTTTTCGTTGTTTTATTTCCACAAATTAGGCACTGCATATTAAAAAATGGTCTTATGTACCTGAACACACATGCACTCTCACACTGTTTTTTCTTACTTTTTTTTAACCAGGCAAACACTGGAACACAGACATAAAATTAAATGCAGGACAAATGTTGTAGTTATTACATGCATAAGCAATCAGTAGAATTTTGAGCGTGGCAGTCAGTATTATCTGTTGTACTCCAAAGCAGAAAAACGATATTTTTCTACGCTGACAGAAGCAATAGTAAAAGTTAAAACATCATTTCTCAGGTTCTAGAAACCAAACTGACTGATGTGCTGTCTGCTGAAATATACATTGCCTCAAAATTGATGCTGCTGTTATTTTTTATATGTCTAAACTTTTAGTGATTTGTCTCCCTCAAAGACAGAAAAAAGAGGTAGGAGGAAGAGATTCCCAGCGTCTGCCCATAATGAAGGATTTGTTTTATTCTGTATTTCAAATCTTTCTTGATCAAACCCATGCCATTCTCTGAGCTGCTTCTCGAGAAGGAAGAATAGTTTTTAGCCTTGGAGACAAGAATTAAACAGCTTGCCCTCGAGGGCTTTAAAACTAATAGCAAGGGTGAACTCTTGTAATTATTCATTCTGGTGTTTCAGGTTTGGAAAATGTAAAGTGAAACAATCTGAATAGTCTTTCTAAATGGTTGCACAGTAGAAGATTTTCTTGTCATGAGAAGAATAGGAGATCTTGAACCTAAGGAGAGAAGACCTGGGATGGTTTAAAACTGTCCTGCAGTAAGCTTAGTTTACACTTTTCTGGGCTATTATTTCTGGATTTTATCTGTTGAAGAGGAAACATAGTATTTCTCATCAAGTGAAATGGATGCACCTTCCTTCTGTCTCCCATTTATATCCTGAAGATAGAGCCATGGCTTTCTGGTTATTTTAATCCAGGGTACACCAAGACTGCAGCTGGAGAGGGACTTCCTGCTTTCCCCTTTCCCCCAGTTTTTCCCCTGTTCAATAAAAAGTCATTATTTGTTTATTTAGCATCCTGTGCTGCCTAAGGGAGAGGACCAGTGGTTGGGAGGGGGAAGGGCAGGGGGTGTGTTGCCAGCTTTCATCAGTTTAGATTTTTCTAACAATATTAAGAGGCAGCTCTATGCTAATCTAGTTTGTTTTGGCTGAAGTATTTTTGGTACCAGTTGAAGTGAGCAGCTGGGAGCTGCTCTGAAGGGGCAGTTCAACTGGTGACAAACATTTGGGGATGAACCTTTTCCCCCAAAACAGCTATTTGCAAGGTGGGTGTTTGTCCACACCCTTGATTTCTTCTCTCTGCAGAGTTAAAAGAAGAATCTAGTAAAATAAATGACTGCATGCAAACCCCTTAGATATCCATTCGGTGATGAAAGCTCTATGTGGTAATTTCATATTGTCTCTTATTATTTCTTATCCATTCCCATTCGGCAGGTCTTTTAGTTCATGGAATACAGAGCACAAGGAAGTTTTGCTGTGACATATCTCAGCAGAATATTCTTGAACATACTGTCAGTTAAAGGATTGGTAGAGATCTTACTTCACAGCTGCAAGAAAATTTTAGGAATATATTGCTCTTCATTTTTTTTCCCCCGTTAGTTAAATGACTGATTTCTTCAGGAATTAATAGCCACATCTTCTTTTTCTTCCGATCTCTTGATCAAGACTACCAAGGACCTGCAGTAAGATAAAGCAGAGAAGGGTTATTGGCAGAGGTTGTGTTTTGTGGTACTGCCAGTCCAGTGCCCTTAATTCATGATCACGCATTGATTAAGAACCCACAGCATTGTTTAAACAGGAGAGATGAATTCAAATGATAACAAAGTGTGAACTCTTACTTGTTGTTCTCCAGTTCTCCCACACGAGGTTTTGGAGGAAACCGGGATATAAATGAGTGCTGAGTCTCTCCTCAGTGCTGAACCATTCAACTCGAAGCTAACTAAAGCTATCTTTTGCCTCCGCTCTGGAGTGGCCATTGCTGGGCCATTGTGGGACAGCCGTCGGGGTGTCCCCATCAGCCCTGTGACACTTCAGTTCAGAGCAAACCTGTTCCATTGGGTGCAAGGTACTTACACAGCAATAAATGAAGCATGTTCCTTTGTGCAGCGTGGGCCGTGCACGCATCACAAAATTCATGATCCTGTTAGAAGGCAAACCAGTGGCCAACCCATTATGAAAATTCTTATTATGAAAGCTGTCATTGCAAGAGCTCAGTACACACAACAGAAAATGCTCTTAAGGCAGGTAAAAAAGTTGACAAAAGATTTTCCTAGATCTTCATCTTCATCATCCTCATTGTTTTGTTCTTGATTTTCTTTTTCAGAAAATACTGTAAAATGTGAACAGCACAGAGCTGGGAAATTAAAAATTGGATAAATTATTATCTAGTACAGAAGAAACCGATGTATTAAAAATTGTGGAAGCGAGTATCTTTTACTAAAGCAGAGTCTTTTGCATAGATTGTAGCAGCTGAAGTTGGTTATTTAGCCTTTCACAGAGTAGGTTTATATTTTATGATGAGAGATTAGAAGCCTTATTGAGATGTGATAAAAATCAGCAGCATGTTCTGAAATGAGTGACGCTGTTTCATCTCTCTGCTTTGTTTGTCATGGGGTTCGGTACCTTCTGCAGCACAGTGCACACTAGAGCACCTTCAGAATGAAAACATCTGAGATTGATATTTATGTTGTATCCAAGCGAAAGAATAGTTCAGGAGAAGTATATAATGAGCGAGATTCTCCATGGGTGTAAATTACCGCGGCTTCATTGATTTTAGTAGATCGCAGTATGTAATGTACAACTTGGAGATCTTGGGCTGAATAATATTCCTTACAGTCTTTGATACCATGAATATTTATGTCTATCTTTCTTGCAGCCATGATAAACCAAACAACTTGCAAGCATCTACATTTTAAAAAAATCCAACCAGACAAACGTTATTTGCGCAGCTTATGAGAGGAGAAATAGCTAATCCAAGTACTGTGTTTGAGCTTCATGCTTTATTTGTACCATGAGAATGAGCGCTAGCCTTAGCTGGGATCATGTATTGGTCTTAAAACTGAGAAACCTAGCTTGAGGAATTGATGTGATCTCAGCTTCCTGCTGTGTTCACTCACACCTGCAAGAGGATATTGAGTGTCAGTGTGCTTGGATAGATTAGTGTTGGCTCTGGCAGATGATACGGACTGGTAAAAATCTAGTGGTGTCTCTTCTAGATCAGTAAGAAACAAGAAACTGGGTTAGCATTTTTTTTTAATACAATGTGCTTTGGCTTTCATTGTTATGACCAAGTACTGTACTTACTCCCAAATAAACTACCTTCTGTAATGTCATCCTCATCTACCCCACCTCTCAATTTCCGAAGTAAAAAGTAAAGAACCAAGTAAGTGAAATATATAACCTGAGTTGCATTTGTGATCTTGTAAATGCTGCCAACAGCTCAGATTCTTCTCAGTACATCTGTTTGGATATTGGTGCCTCAAGTAGATCTGATGAAGTGCAACTGACTGTAACAAGAGGCTTTGGGGTTCATTCTAAGAACTGCCGGAAAGACACGAGATCAGAATACAGGAAGCTTTAGGACATGTCAGAAAGAGAAAGTAAAAAATCTTATATTACATGAGGACTAAGGAGGCTAAAAACAGAACCCAGTTGAATTTTCTGTGTGGTCATAGGCATTGCTACAGCACACGAATGCACTCATTCACAGCTGGTTTGTGCTGTACGTCAGCAGTGCACATACTTTTTCCATTCTACATTGTGCTGCTTCCTCCTTTCAGCAAGAGTGAAAACTGTCCTTGCAGTGGGTGGTAATACCCCTGTGTGAAGGCTCTAATAAGGAAGCTGGGGCTTTTGGTAATAACTACATGCTTGTCTGGTAGCATGTGTGTTTTCTAAAGCACTTACAGTCAGAGTTCGAACAGAACAAGTTATTTTTGGAGATTTCAGTGTTGCTTCATGGTTATTTTCTTCTGTGTAGCAAAGAATTCATCTGTAGTTTGGGCTTCACATGTAGTGAAGGGAGAGGAACAGTAAAATAAGCTCTCTTAAGAGCAGTGGTGTCATGGAGGAAGATCTGCTATGTAAAATACTCTGCAGCCTGTTTTGCCGTGCTCAGAAGATAAGTGAATGTGCATGCCTCCATCAAAAAGCTGAAACTTTGATTGCTGGTTTCCAGTTTATTGTAGGTTTGTATGTCAACCGAGTTTAATGGTGTGTGTGGTATCACTTCTGTAAATGTTTTATGCAAATTGCTGAAAGCACATTGTCAGATTTGCTAGAAAGGTGGCAATTTCAAGAGTGCAGTCGTGAATGAACGTCCTGTACATTAAAATGGCCAGCCACTTGGTATTTTGGTCTTTTCTGATTTTTCAGGCGTCTGTTGCATAACATTCACACTCAGCCATGTAGACAGGAAAATTAATTTTTTCAAAGGCTTTCTTGTATATGTTTGTTCTGTAGCCATCGGAGAACAGCTTCCATTGCAGATAGTCAGCGTTTAGAGGTGTTGTACCCAAGGATCTCCTGTTAGAAGCTCTGACATTGTGGAACAAGTTTGATTCAAAAGATTTTCAAACTATGAGAAAGTAAAGCAGAGGTGAGGATGAAACCCCATTCCACTGTGCAATATTCAGGTGTCCTAACATGAGACTGTCTTCTTGTCGCTTGTCTTTCTCTTCCCACTGCTGCCATTTTGTTTCAAATGTGCTGGTGAACTTCAGCAATCACATGGGAGCCTTTTTCTTAAGAAAAAAGCCCAGCGTGTATCCACCCTGAGCAACAGGGAGTGTGGAAGAGAAGAATATGGAATGACATAATCTAGGGCTGTATGATACTACATAGTGTATGGGTTGTTTCCCCAAATACTAGTTCTGCTGGCACCTTGCATAGCACCTCCCAAGTTCTTTCCTTTCCCTTCCCCCTGCAAAGCTTTATCCTGCCAAATGTGTTTTAGTTCTCTTCCCTATTTATCTGCTGTTCTTCCCCATCTAGACAGACTACTGGCAGGAACGTTTAAAGTCTGGCAAAGACATTAGCGACTGCAGGCAGAGCTGCTGTGGCGAGGCGTTCCCTTGGGGCTGCAGGGCCAGGAGGGTTTCTGGAGCACAGCTAGAGCTTACTGAGCTCTGCCATGCAATACCCAAGCATGGTTGTGTGAGAGAGGCTTGGTTGGGCTTCATGTGTAATGATTTGTTGACTTAAAGTATAGAGCAAATAGTCGGGCTGAGTACCGTTCCTAAATGGATTCAGAGTAACCTTGTGTAACCTCTTACTACTTTTTGTGATAAAACCCCTTTAACAGACAGGCGTGCTCAGTGAGATCATACCTCTTCTAGTGGCCCTGGAACAAGAACACGTAACGGCTTAAACAAAAGTGCTCTTAGCTTAGAGTGTGGAAGACAAGTTTGATTTTTGTTTCAGGGTGTAAAAAATCTAGTTTTCACTGCCAGGTCCACGTGGTTGTAGGTTGTTGTGTGTAGTCTCATAGGTAAGACATGCTCCCATGTTGACTCTGCATACATTTATAAAATCAGACTTGTTTAAGCTTTGCCTATACCTCTATGCCTCTACTTCTTCAGTACATGAGAATAACCAGGCATCCTACCATTTTATTATTTAACAGGAAGTTCTCAGCCCATTCAGAGGTTTTACTATAGGTTGTGACTGTGAAAAAAAATAGGGTGTATCTGTGGTCATTGTGTAGCTTTGGTAGAAAAACTTTATTGAAGCCTTACTCAGTGACACAGAGAGATTTTTTCTATACAAATGTCCTTTGGCAATTATTGCTGACAGATGTAACAATAGGAAATAATGATATTTTAATGGAAGTTAATATTTCAAATGCATTGATTGTATTGTGGCACTAGTGACTTTCAGCAGTTCTCCACAGAGCATCCCAAAGGCATATTTAAGGTGCATTAAGCAAGAACTATTTAGTGTTTATTTTGAAACACTTATGAAGGGTAGAGCACAATAGAAGAGAACCTTGTCCATGATCTGTGGTTTTGTTTTCAGTATATTCCACAGACAGCCTGGAGTTTGTGTTTCCCTTTTCTGGAACAAATTGCCTTTACTCAATGCGCTTGCAAAATGTGCAAGTACAGTTGAGCATCTGTAGTCCTCATGGTTTAATTTGTGGACATTTCTGCCAGTGTGTATAAACTGGGAGCCGCAAACTAACACTCAGAGATTCCTGTGCCCAATTTTGACGGCGTATGTGCAGTTTTGATGGTATGACCACCCGAACCTTTTAAAGGTAACAGAGAAAAGAGGGATTATTTGAAGTTGTTCAAATACGTTATTGGAAGGGTACAAACGTTGAAAGCTGTTAATAGCTTTACTTTCTTTTCCCCATATGAATTATGTACGTTGTAATAAAAGACCAAGTGTATGTTGGGATGAATGAGTAATTGAATGAACTGTCATATCTCTCTCCCACTCACCAGCTTGTGGAATCCACAGATAGGGACCGTTAGCAGTGATCTCAGCTGCAGGGCAGTAGATTTGAAGTTCACAGCAAATCTAGCACACTCACAGTTAAAAATGTTTGCTCATGGCTTTAAAGGCATCGCTGTGAACTGTCACACTGGGATTCCAGCAACCTTATAAAAAGTTACTGTTCCTGAACGTGCAAACACAAAAGGGAAAAGGCTCAGTAAATAAAACAGCACTTCAGTATTGCAAGTAATTCTGGAGATATTCAGTGTCTGGTTTGTGCAGTTGATATTTTCAGGTGTATTCTTCTCAAGTGTAACTTCCCTCATAGGTCATACCAAAAAACCTGAAGCTCTTCAGCTCATGAGTTAAAATAGCTTGATGCAGCAAGGAAGCAAAGTTTTGAGGTTTAGCATGACAGGCTAGATGGAGTAAGTAATTTCTTGTATAAGTAACCTTCCCTGGGTGTGATGTATTTGAAAGTGTGTTTGGTAATGAATGCTAGAGTTAAATTTAGACTTGTACAGTAAGCCGTGTTTATAAACTCATTTCTTTTCAGCAGATTTTTTTCTCATCTTAGAAGTTGATTTTGTATATTAGATTTTGAGAAAGACTGCACCGTCTTTCTTTTCCTCTCTTCTCTCCACACTTCTTATCTACATTCAGAACATATAATAATTTCTGAGTGTTTTTAATATTCATCAGACTCACCAGCCAAACCACATTACTGATCTCTTTGGACATTTTATTCCCCAAAACTTCACCCCCTTCCAATCTTGTAGCCTCCCTCCTTGCCCCTGCTTTCGTTGCTCTTTCCCGAGGGAGGCCCCTCCCTGTCTTGGATACATTTCTTCTAAACTGGGAGCTGTTTTTATCCGTCTGCAAAAGAAAATCTGTAGAGAGCTTAGAAATTCCTTAGCTACGTAAAAATGCAAGCCAAGGTCTAGTGTGCCTTCAATGGTGGAACTGATGTCGTTTGATTCTCTAAAGTTTCCTGACAAGGACAGGGAAATGGAGACTTGGTATGCCAGTAATAAAATAAAATGTTTTAGGATACTCTGCTTCCTCATATGCTTTTTTTTCCTCTCCTTACTTTTAGAGTCACATCCAATATTGTTGAGAAATACTAAAGAGCAAAAAGAGATTTACTCTGTGTAATTCAACCTGAAAAATTATATCGTGTTTTAAATTCATAATCCCTGAAAGTAGGAATTGCATTCATTTAACGTTCATGGAATCACCACTAATAAGCAGAAAATACGTAGCTTTTGTGTATCTCAAATGTGCACACAGTTCATATGTCTAGGGTAGTGGTTTTGATGTTCATGTGTGTATGTGTTGAAAAAACAACAAGAAACATACCCATTACCAATATTTCATGAACATAAGTTTGATTAATTTAATACTAATATTTTCTAATTTCCTGCTCTTCTGAGAATCGCTTTTAAACAGGATATTGATTCTCTTAAAAAAAAAAAGGGGCAGTTTATTAATACCAAGTTGGAGTTGTGCCCAGATGGAAATATGTACTCCCTTGCAGCTCTCTGCCTTACATTGAGCTAAATGCTGAGGTTCACCTGCTGTCCACAAATAGTATCTGACTTTACCATAAAGGACTTCGGGGACTTCTTTTTCATTTTTCTTTTTATATATCCATGGTAGATTTCCTGTAGACATTACATGCCTGCTACCTGCTGAGGGTCTGGTCCAGTGCAAGTTAAAATGTTGAGCTTCTCAGTAGGAGGTCCAAGGCTCTGATCCTGACCTGTGGAAATTAGTCTCTGTTTTATCACTGGTCTCAGTCCGTGTAGAATTCTGCCCTTTCCAAAGAGAGATTTGTTGACAGCATTCATGCAATATGTAGTATTTATTTACAAATTTACTTGTTTAGTGACTAATTTCTTAGTCACTTTACTTTGCATTTACTGAGCTGGAAATTTGAGTTTATCTTGTGTGTGGGTGACTGGTTGGTCTGTGTGATGCTGCTATTTTTCAGACACCATAGTATCTCAGAAAAAGACACTTAACACAAGTGTAGAGAGGTGCACATGTATAGAACAAAAATGTCTCCATTCCCCTCGGGTATCTGAGCTTTTAAGAAAGCTTCTGTTTTTATTGTCTCTCTCTTGATTAGATCAGTTGAACCCAGTTTTGTAATTTAGCATCGTAATTTGCACAGAAGGGGAAGCCAATGGTGGAGTGAGGTGCTTCATCGATGCAATCTGATTTAGGGGATTTTAGTGAAAAGTACCTAAATATCTTTGCAGATTGAGACCAAAAGCAGTTTATATGTCACACCACACATTTTGCTGGAACAGAGAACTCAACCTGGGTTTTGTATAGCTAATCCTACCACCTTAACAGACTCACTTGTTTTCTATTTATAAGCTGCTTGATTCATTTGAATTCATTCGAACTTCATTTGAAGTGTGAATTGATTCATTCAAATGATTTGAATGTACTGGTTCACTTACAAATGCACATATGACCATGAGAAAAGTAAATAGTAGATTGCAACAAACTTCTATTGCAAAGAAGGGAGAGGAAATTAGCTCTGGTGTGATGTGTCTGAGTTCAGCTGTATTGGCTGGAGTTTGATTTGGGGAAAAAGCAATTCTCAGAAATATGATTAAACAATGCAATGGAGCATCTGATACTTTTCTGGTAAATGACTGGTCATGTACAAAAATTTCTCAGTCTTCTACCCTCACAAATAATATAAAATCCATAATTTCCTTGGGTTTTAAAATTACTTCCAGTATTTTTAAAAGGGGCTGTTGACTAGAGAGGAGTAAGCAACCCTTCTCTTGAGATAAAATAGACTCCTTGCCTTGCAGTCCCTAATTCATTTGTCTTGCTACCAGTCACAGTGGAAGTCTCTTTATATTTTTTGGATCAAATGTTGTTCATAATGAACTTGAAAATCAATTGTTTGATACCCACTAACTGATTGTTTGCTTGTTAGCATCATTATGCACTCTGAGAAGACTCAGTTCTCAGTATCTTTATGTTTCTGTGGTTATTGTAACAATTGTTTTTTACAGACTTTGAAATACTATGGAAATTAATCAGTGCATTACTCCATCTCTCATGTTTAGGCACTTTCCTACTTCCCTCCCAATCTCTGAAAGCTCTCCTATACCTTTCGCTGTGGGAGCTGACAACAAGTCCATAGATGCATTGAGTAATTCCAAGTCTCGGTTTTGACAGAAACATTTTATTTTGCCTAACTACCTTTATTAAAAAATGCACTCAGCCATCCTCTTTTCTTGTAGTAAAGCTGCATTTTCAACTTCTTCAGTTTTTGAGCTTGCCCTCTTAGTTTCTAAGCCTGATGTTCATGAAGCTGTTTCACCGTTCTCTTGGAGTTGTAATGATTTGCATCAGCTGCTAACCTCTGCTTCTTCCGACTTGTCTTTTGCCTCAGTGTCTCTTGCTCCCCAGCCTCAAACCTCATCTTTAAATCTCATACAAACTTACTGTGTCTCTTTCTGCTTTGTATTGATCCTGAAGACCTCCCTCTAATGTGATGATTGTAATAAATGAGACTGTGCAAAGGCTAGGTAGAGTCTGATGAGCAAAACTGGCCTATCTCCCATCTCTGGGCTTGATCTTATTTCTATTCAAGTCGGTAAAAATCTCTCATTGATTTTAGTACAGCAAGGTCAATATTAAATTTCCATGTATCTGTGTTTATATCTCAGCGTTTCTGATGGTGAATTTTCCTCCTGCGGCAGGAGCTATGTCTCTCTCTGTGTTACCACAGCATCTTGGCAACTCAGTCAAATTGGATTTGGGATCTCATCCTAATTGTGATACCAATATCAAAGACTGGGAAAGAAAAAGAGAAGGTAAAAAGATTGGAGTGTTACTGATCCCCTTGCTCTGACTGTGTGTATACATATTATCACGACCCTTTTGTCAGTTGGTAGCTGCAGTGCAGTAGCGCACTGTTCCGACTCTTGGTTTTAATTACGTGGCTCTGTGTTATTTGCTAATCAGTCTGGAAAGGGTCCTTGAATTTAACTTATGCTGCTGAGTAACATCCTGCTTTGTAGCTAAGCAGTAGATCTATAATACCACATGAAATAAAGCAAGACATAATTCTCCTAAAAATATAACACAGAATTCTGCAGAAGATGAACTTCTGGGTTCTAGGGGCCTGCCTTGCCACAATCTCTCAAATCAAAGCTTCCATCTGTAAAACTTGAAGAACTGAGTCTACGAACTAAATGTTCATGTAGTTAATTTAGGTCTTATATTAGCCAGCATTCACAGAATCATAGAATGCTTTGAGTTGGAAGGGCCCTTAAAGATCATCTAGTTCCAGGCCCCCTGCTATGGGCAGGGGCATCTTCAACTAGACCAGGTTGCTTCCACTAGGCCAGGTTGCTCATCGCAAGGTTTACGTGATCCACAGCAAGTTAGGTGCCAAGGTATCTAAATGGGTTAGGGCAGAGGATCCATCACCAAGCTGGAAAACTCAAGAAAAATGTAAGGCCAGTGAAGAGATACTATCACGTTTTAGTCGGTATCATCGCTTCTTTGCAGAATACGAGATGTGAGAGTTGTAGCTGTAATGCCCTCATCTGCATTATGGGTTTGAATCTACCTTGTGCAACATCCACAAGTGTATCCTCAATGATGAGCAGGACACCCAGAAGCGAAGAAAGGCTTCCTCAGTGCCTCTCATTGAAACTGCCCTACTTGCAAAGAGTAGTTAAATGTTCAGCAGGCTGGTGAGAGAGAGCAAGCATATTGCTGTGACTTACTGGTCAGGGCATGTGTCTGGAGGGTGGGAATGAGATTCCTGTTCTGCTTCAGCAGTTTTGCTTTGTGGATCAGCACATCTGGAAAAGGAGCTGCTGTGTATGCTGTACAAGGGGAGCCCTGAGTAGAGTGTGTGACTAGGTACGAATGGGATGGAGCAAAAGCAAGGTGCAGAACTGAGCAGCGGCAGATGCAATCTAAGCTTGCTTTCTTGCCTGGTGCTGCTGCTCAGTGGTGGCCTTGATGACTCAGTTACACGGGGAAAGCAGTTTTCTGAATCCAAAGAAAAAAAGTGGCTTTTATGACAAGGGAAGGTTCTTTCTTGGTGATCTGTTCACAAAGTAGAACGCTAACCAGCTGCAAATCATACTCCCATAATATAAATGTCATCTTCCTTAATGTTCAAAGCACAGATTTTACACAGTGAAAATTGGGAGGTCTTGCAGAATAAAAATGAGAACATTTTAGAGCATTAATTGATTTACAGGGTAAGAAACTCACCCCAAGCATATGGGTTTGGCTTTTTGTTCTTGGTTGGTTATAATTCTTTTTATATCTGTTGAAGATGACCTATTTTTCTAGTGGTAAGATTTGTATCTCTAAAAAATGTACTGTTCTTGTCGAATGAACAAGACCTTCCTCCTGTTTTAAAAGGATAGTTATTTTCATGTGCATAACCTGTGATCAGCTGCTTTAATTAAAAAAACCAAACCTGTGATTTACTGTCTTTGTAGATAATATGCAAGTAATACACAGGCAAAAATAATCCGAGCCTCTGCCAACCCAGTATCTCAGCCCACCTCTGTTTTGTAAGGTGATATGAAGGCTTATTTTCAAGAAAGAATGTTTTTGAACATATGGCGGTTACACGTTATGAATATGATCGTCTGAAAGGTACGTTGAGCACATGCTCAACGTGCTGTCTCAGTGGACATACGGGAGTCAGCCAGTGCTCACAAAAGCAGGCACTTCTCCATTTTAAAAGGGATTATTGGCACCATTCTGGCACAATTCTAGGTGAACAAAGACTTAGGAGAAGCCTTGACTTTTAAGGAGCCCCGTTGCTGCCATGATGTGTGCTGTGGTCATTCTACAGGTCATCTTAAGAACAAGTGGAACTTTGGCCTCAGGAAATCTGAGGGTTGGAATGGTATGGAGATGTACCGTGTTAGTTTGTAAAAAAAATGACGTAGATTGGAAGGACCTGCCAAGCTTTAGTTTAACATAAAGTAAAAATAAAATTAAGTTTTCAAATTATGTTTCAAATGAAGTTTTCATATTTATAAATTATGTATGTTTCTAAATGATTTGTCATCATAATAATTAGAGGAATGTTACTTAGATTGGATTTAATAACAAACAGTACCTTTTCTGGAACTGAGGTCCGTGTTGTAGCAGCCTACCATGAATTAGTCTAAAAGACACCCATGGCTATTACTGAGGAATAGAAAGACTTATAAAGAACAGAAAGATTCTGCGAGCAACTCTGGGACATGTTAGACTGTCAGCTCCTTACCGTGTTTATACCACCAGTAGAGAACTACAGTCATTGGTAAAAGGAGCTGTTAGAAAGTCAAAATTTCTCTGTACTTGGTATTACTGGTTGTTATCTTCTAAAGATAATAATATAAATTATATATGTTATAAACATTTTTATCTCCGGAACATCTTGTTTAATTTCTGCTATGCTGGCAGTTTTTTGGACTGCGTTTCAACTTTATCCTTGTGCTTTATTCCCCTTGAGCTTTTATCTTCATTGACACATTTTCCAGTTTTAAATATTTGCATTTCCTTGTGGTAGAAATTCATCCTGGCTCTGCTGATTTTCTTTTGCCTACTGCACTGTTTGCTCTCACACACAGAATGACACCTATTTCACCATACCAAGCTGCGGCGAAACGTTTTGGTGCCTCTTCCACCAATTCCCTTTCGAATGGAATGCCAAACCCTTTGCCAGCTACTGCTGGGGACGGGTTTCTGCTGCGTCACCCGTGGTGCGTTCAGCATGTCTTGTGTGCTTCCTGACAGGCTCTTCCTTGGTTTTGTGGTGGTTTTTCATTCTGACTGTGCAGACAAGCTGCTGGCCTCACTGCGTGTTTGTTCATTCCTGTAGGTGCTGAGAATATTAATATTTCTGGTTTTCTTCATTTATGATGTAATCTCAGTCCATTTATGATGGCACATCTTTGTGCTCGTGGTGGTCTTTTTCAGTACTTCTGACATTTCTTTTTTTTTTAACTTCTGTGGCTCCTGTTGGAGAAGCTAAAGCGTGCTTTTAAATAGAAGGCCCTCCTTTGTGACTTAGAGCATACATTTCATAGCTTGCCTGTATGCTGGCCACTGTACAGTGGACATTGGAATCCTTTCTGGTTTTAACTGGATTTGCACAGTGCATGAAAACTGAACGCAGTCTACTGCTGAATGGTTTTTGCACTCTTTTTTGGTAATTACATATCATTATAGTGCTATTTAAGTGCAACCTGACTAAAGATTTTTTTCGTACTTTACTACTTAATTAACAACTATTGCTGAAAACAGTCCCCCCACTGAGACTTATTCCACTTAAGCATCCATCCTGATAAAAGGTAACTCCCCATTTGAGGGAGTATACAACATTTTGTGGAATGCTTTTTCTTTTCTTTTTTTTTTCTTGAAAGTGAGCCACTTATTTAGTGCTGAGTATCTGAAATTCTTTAAAACAGTCTCTTCTTATGCTTTCTGCATAAAAATTGCAGAGACGATATAAATACAGTTCTCAACAACAATTCACATTCTTTTCTGGGTGAAGAGCTTTCATACAACAAGCCACCAAGCTGTAAAGTGCTCAGATGTTTCTGCTGCTAAATCAACAACTGCGTTAGTCTGGTGGTGCCACTGTGTGTGTCGTTTCATTTGGCCTCTTACTCTCCTGATTTGTTCGCTGTGTTGCAAGCCGTGTAAACTGGTCTGACCTGTAGATGGGACATACACATACAAGACCAAAAAGGCATTTGGGTGTGGGGTTGCAAGAATGGGCAAATGATTTTCTATGTGTAACTGGATTTTTTTGTTGTTTTAGACAGTTTTTGATGGAGGAGTGCTGGGTATAGGAAATAGTGCTCTAGAGAGTTCTGAAGGATTTCTGGGAATTAGTGCTGGGATGATGGAAGAGCTTTGGAATTACTTAGAGCTTTCTGCATACAGAAAAGATGTGTCATGGTTTGCTTCCACAAACTGCAAACTTAATACTGCAAGCTGACAATCTTTTACATTCTTCTTTCTTTAGGAATTTCAGATGGAGGATGGAGGATTTTAGCAGCATACATGGAGAACTTGCTTTCAAAACTGAAGTTCTGCAGGACTTGATTTTGTTCTTGTACTTGTGTAAGCCAAGTGTGAGCCGTGACAGAATCATTCACAGTGAGTGACACCAGTTTCTCATCAGGTATTCTTCAGTCATACTTCTGTATTTCCAGTCCATAAGATTGTGGTGGAGGGGAATGCAGTGTTTGAAGAAATAACCTCCTTCTTGCTGCTGTGTTTCTCTGTGGGAGGTTGCCATCATTCAAGTGTCCTAGATTTTTGTCAACCATTTGAGCTCATAGCTGAAATGTATCTTCCTTGGTGCAAATGCAGCTGCCTAAGCTGCAGCCCTTGCTACAGTTGCTAACATCTGGCAGAAGGACAGGACTGAAGGCTGGTGTAAAATTCTTTTCAACCACTCCAGCGGGGTTTGGCAGGGCTTGTCTCTTAATGCCGTAGGTGATGGTTTTGTCTAAACTTTGGTCTTAGGCTTTGTGAGGGCTGTTAGAGGAGAGAAAACTGATTTTATAGATCTGTGCAGGGAAACTAACTATGAGCATTTCCACCCTGGCCATTAGATGTCTGTACAAACTAATTCTTACCTCCATAGTTTCTTAGTCCAGGCTTAATCCAGGACAGGACAAATAATAACATTATATGGATGCTACTGGTTGTGAGTTGAGTTCCTGTAGAAGATAGCTCAGGCCATGGAGTTCAGTGGGGCAAGATGTGTGAGAAAACTTACTCATTTGTGTAGGCGTTTGCAGGATTGAGCAGCACGAGATATGGCAGAGCTAGCTGTTCTCAGCCTTCACCTGGAGCCCTATCTGCTCACTAATGAGGGTAAACTGTAAATTCACAGGTGGTCTGTAATTACCCTTAACTAACACTGGGAAGGTAATAACTAGAATATTCCCCCCCCCCTTCCCCTCCTCCACAGGTGTCCAATGTGGTTATTTACACCTGTGAAGAGTGAGTAAGAAAGTAGGTAGAAAATGCTGCCATTCTGGTTTGGCAGTGCTTAACAACCTTGTAAATGAGTGTTCCAATTTTCAGGTGGAAGATGGGCCCTCTTTCAAATCTTTTTAATTTTTTTCTTTTTAATCCTCAGTCTTTTAATCCTTTTTTTTGCTATCCTGAATAGAATATCAAGGGTGATCACATAAAGTGATGCTTCAGTGGGGAATTTCTTAAGAGGGATTAATTTTAAAATGATTTAGGAAATCTCATGATTTCATCAAACACTCCACAAGAACACTGTGAAGCAGAGTAGCATGCACAGATACTCCTCTGGGAATATGACAGATCATTTGAACTGTATTTTCATTAGGAAAATGTACTCCTTTTTATATCTGTGCAAGTATTCAGTATTATCGATTCTAATGCTCTCAGGAAACCCTTCTGCACTCAGCCTTGCCAGGATTATCCGTGGGATTTTTGTCAGAGGAAGGATCATAAGACTGGATTGATACATGTTCATGAATCTCTTTCTCATCAGTTTCCTCACTGTGACTTTCTTAAGAATTTGTCCTAATTTAAAATTTGAGAGCTTCTGTAAGTTGGAGGAAAATTGAGGTGGTTACCTGTACTAATGGAGGAAAAAAATCCATTAGTTTTTTTCTTTTTATGGAGTGTTTTCATTCTGTTCATTAAAAAAGTGTTCTCTGGAGAGAGGGTTAAATGCCTTCTTGACACTTGATTCCGTACCCTGCCTGCTGACTCACCATTTTGTTGGCACACAGCCACGGTATGGTTGTGGAGTGTGTTTACCAAGTGCTTGAATCGCAAATGGAGTGCTATTGGATTTTCTCATACTTGAAACAGTTGGGGAAAGTTTTGGCCTTTCAAATCAGCTATATTGGAGCCTGCGTCTTTAGAGCTCAGTTTAATCTCTCAACAGATTTTTAGAGAAAACGGATTCATTTAAGAAACATCATTTAGAGAGGGACAGTGTCTTTGTGTTCCAGCTAGTTACAGCTATGTATGGAAGATGATCCTACCAGGTCTAGTGTGTTTTGAGATATTTCTTTCTAACTGGCATCACATTAGCATCCAGGAAAATAAGCTGGTTTTATCTTGTTACATTTAAATACATGAAAAATACAATGTCCTATTTTTCTGGTCTGATTAATGTAGGCACAGCGTGTGCTGGGCATGGTACAGGTATTATGATTGCCTTGACCATTGCTTTCTTCAGTTGGACCTAGTCACTGGCATAAGAAAGTTGCAGGTTCCTTTATAGTTAATAACTCACATCATTGCTTCAGATGTCATTCCAGGGAGCAGCTCTGTGGAAAGGAGTGATGAAAGGTCATTATGGCAGGAAAACCCACAGAGGGGTGGACCACTGATATTATTAAGGCTTGCTTTCAGAAATAAAGGGAGGATCAGGGTCCAGCAGTTGTCGACTCCAAACCCTGCACTCCAACCAGTGGGCATGCTGCTGCTGATCAGCAAAGCCATGCTCATCTGACCTTCACCCCTGAAACAGCAGGAATCCCTTGGCAGCCCAGCTGGCAGGAGTTTTTGAGTTGTTGCTCATTATGAGCCTAATGGGCAAAAAGTGGACTTGGAGGGAATTGTTTGCTGGAGTCTGAGTCCCTGACAAACAGCTTACTGCAGCTGCATACAAAATAAACAAGTGAGAGGCTAAAATAATGCAGATCTTGAATAATTAGGCTTGGGAAGAGTTTTCTGTGAATGCCTTTATCCGTTTAATGAACCTCTTGTAGAAAGTGAATACCCCAGAGCCTGGTAGGCAGCTTATGGAATCACTAACTAGAAGGCTGGAAGGACAGCGGTATGAAATTGCTGATCTTTTTGGAGTCATTGAAGTCACAGCACTTATTTCCAGACACATCAGAAACACATTTCTGGATGACTGTGAATAACTTACTTCTAGATGATAGTAATTAACTTAATCCTAACAAGTCAAGATTGCTGCTTAGTGTTTAAATAATTTTTCATTTTATAGAAAATCTAATGTTAGATGCAGCTTTTTATCCAACATCTTCGGAGGCAGTGGCAGCTCAATAGCCCATTTCAAACATCCCTCTGATTTGCAAAGAGCATTTTCATGTTTCTCTTTATAGGTGTTCACCAACATATTTCTGTCTATGACCAATGTATAATAAAATAAGCTTCACAGATGTTAGTCATCCAAAATGCAAATTGTTAAATGTGACTGGAGAGTTAGGGAAGGTTATAACATGTCTTTCTAGTAACAAAGAGTCTCTGACAAAAAGGAAAATGTTCGATTTTATTCAAAATTTCTTAGACACTGCCGTTAAATTTTGAGCTCTGGTTATGGACCTATGCCTCCAGTGCTAATTATGTCTTTCTGATCGGTGCCGCGTTATGTTTTGAAGAAGCTACAAGATATTCTTTGTAGTATTGTGGTGAAGGGGTTTGCTGTCTTATCTGTCAGCCACTGGGGTTCATCTGAAGCAACCGAAGTCAGTAGGAGGATCTCCATCAATGTTGGTGGCTTTTGTTCAAATGAAAATTTCCTTCTTTCTCCCATAGTATTTTTGGCAGTTCCAAGTGAAAATTATTGTGTCAAGCCAGATGGACTTAATAATTGGAATTCAACAAAGTTTTTAACAGTTCTATTTTTATTATACACCTGTAATGAGCAAATTTTGTAGAACCAAGGAAAGAGTAGAAATTAAAGCAAAGTGCTGCTGGCACAGCTCAAATGGTTTGAATTCTAGGGTGGGCTGTTAATTGGGCTTTCTTAGTAATTGGAAACTCTTTCCATGCTATGACTGCAGATTGGTTTTGAGGATGTCAGACATCAGTCGTGATTGTTGTGTTGTGTTTTATTAAATTTTATAATCTTCTGGGGGCGTTTCATGACAAAGAAGGCACCAGGGAGAGGTGAATTCCTGAAGTTAAGAGGTGCAGAATTTCACCCTCCGACTTTTTCCTCCTCAACCAAACTGCCCCATAGTCTGACTCCCGGGACTTGCTTTGCTTTGAACTCCCACAGTGTTTCAAATGGTGTCCTTCTGGTTTTCTCATGGGCTTTCCTTTGCTGTTCACTTGTTTCAGAACCTCTCCTTGTTCTTTCCATATGCAATATTGTTTTTGTTATTCAAAACGAGAAATGGCATGTCTTAGTTTACGTAAAGCTTTGACCTGTTTGCATACTTTTTATATCTTAAGTGGGATTAATACCTGCCTGTTCTTTCATACATGCAATTCATAGACTAGTCTTTTGTCTGCTTAAATTTGTACATACCTACTTAATGAGTCTCTCTTCCATGTAGTTTGTTCATACATGAATTTACAACAACAAGGACTAACATTTATCTTGCTTTAAAAAGCCTTGACTTGACAAAATATTTGTGTGGCTTTTTTAATTTTAAAGACTTTTTGCTCTCCTTTAAAAATGAGTTATGTAATATAAAATTCACATGCTGGCAATCTATGTCAAGATCAAAACTTATCAATAAAACTGTTAGACAAGAAAAGTGTCATACTCTGTTCATCGTGTGCACTTGCTTAAAGTCCAGTGCAAGCTATGGTAAGTTAATTCCTCACAAGAGTCACTGTAATAAATAATTGGATTTGTTGACAGTGAAGCAAGACTAAATTGCTCAATCCTCTGCTCTAAATAGCTGACCACAGTTTTTACTAACAATGTCTGTCAGTTTAAAGCCAACCAATATAATTGCTAGAACATAATTGTCATCCTTTGAATCAAGTGTAGGGCATTTTTCCAGACCTTGTTGTACAGGTGGTTTGGGTAACACTGGCTCCCTGTAAAAATATGCTTCCTTTTCTGCCTCAGGCAGAGGCAGTTCAGAGTTACTCTGCTAATCAGGGGAGATACATGGTTGGAACCAGCATTCATGGATGCTGCAGCCAAACAATCACCAGAGATCAGACCAGAGACCCCATCGAAGGAATCCCATCTATAACCGTGGAGGAGGACCACAGGGTGATCCAGCTTGACACTGCACCAAGGGGGTTCTGGGCTGAATCTTGGCCTCCCTGCAAATACTGCTTCAAAACCCAATTTCCTCATGTGGAGCGGAAATACTGGATGCAGTAGTTGATTCTGGGCAGATATACTTAGGTGATGTGCACATATCAAGTAGTGGAAGTCGTAATGGTGGAGGTGGTGTCCTAGAAATGTATTTATAAGACAGTTCTTGGCAGTCTTCTTGGATTTGATCAAGAAATGATAAATGAGATGGATTGTGATTTTGGAGACTTCTTACTGAAGTGTCTTTTAGTGCCCTGGTTTTTGCCATTTTAAGTTTAATTTCTCTTTTAAGAAGCTTGTATGCCTGCTCTCTTTGAAAAGGCAGGAGTCTGTGAAGAGCTTTATCGTTTATAAATACAAGTCTGTAGCCACTGCTGGTCACATTCATTCTGATTATAACTAAAAATCACTGCACTGAAATGAAGTTTCAATGTTTTTATTCAAAGCAGCTTCTCACAATGTATAAATACTGCATATTAACACACATGAAAAATACAACTTCTAAGGCACCCAGAAATGTGTCCATACACTAGTTACAGGACCATCAACAAATAAATTGTGTACAATTTGATCTAGACAGTCAATATTTGATATATCAGAAGATTCAAGTCCCTCAGTACTGTACCAGTTTCAGAAAATATTTACAACACTGTGATATAGGGGTGCCTGTACCCTTATAATATTATAATATGTACTCATCATTACAAATATTAGAAACTGTTTTAGTCTGTTCCATGGCGCTCTGACAAAATAACTTAAGGGCCTAATTTGAAAAGTTCTACAATTAATTATTTGTGCAAGTTCTGAAAATAAATTTACATTGACATAATTTGTGGATTTTTGGTTCTTTGCTTCATCTCAGAGGTTTGGTAATAAGCCTTACCAATAGATGTGCCATCCTAGCTGAACGTCACTCCTTTCCCAATAGGTCAGTGGATACATCTTTTCCCCTTACACTTGACGTGGATGAGAATGCAGTGTTTGTAGCAGAAAGAGACTATCTGATCTTCAGGTCAAATGTCAAACTAGTTCGCTGGCAAAGGAACTAATGCTCTGTTAGAATAATGCAATTCTTTGGTCCTTGGTTTTTATGGAAGGCATAATATTTTTATTCACGGAAAATTGAAATCCTGTCTGTGAGTAAGCAAGCTAGTGTAGTATTTAAAGAAGCAGTAAAGAGATTTAATATGGCTTAAAACATATGGTTAATTGGGCAGACGCAGATAACACATCTAGGATACTGAGTACCCAAATGTACTATGATTAAGATTGTCTATAAGTCTCTTATGTAAACTTCTTTAGTGTCCCCTAAAGAGCGCTGGCTTTAGCCAGATTTGACTTTTATAGACCCAGCCACACAAAGCCTGAGATTAAACTACTGTGGTTGGGAGCACAAATGCACAGTTTATATATAACAAAGCCCACGCTGACAAGTCTACCTATGTTGTTCAGAAGAAACAACCCGTATTATCCTTTTCACAAGAAAAACTTAAGGCCCTGTACTCTGATTTGCTAACTTTCTTACAGCAATTATTTGGGGAAGTCCTTAGTACTACATAAGTAATTATGTAGCTTTAAAGATTTCTTGTACCTAATGGTAAGGCTTATTCACAAATGCAATACATTTATAAATTACATTTAAAACTGTAAAGGCTGGCAAAAGAATAAAAAAAAATTAACAAAATAAAACAAACCCCAACCAAAATTGTCTGTTTATCCCTAACATTAAAAGAGCATTTTATTCTAATGAAAAACTATTGGCACAAAACCATTATATTATAGATTAAAAGAACAGTTAATAGTAGTGAAAAAGATTGCCTAAAACGCATACCCTAACCTACCACAGAAATATAAAAGTTTATATTCTGAAAATATATACTGTATTAAAGTTTGTAAGCTTATTCATTTAAACAGAAATGTACTGAAATAGTAAACTAAGCGACACTTATCTACAGCAAAAATATACATGCAGGACAACACAAAATAAATTGCTTACCTTTAATATCTACAAATGCAAAACTGTAGATTTTTAAAGATTGTACAAAACAATTTACACAAGAATAAAATAACATACTTAACAACAAATTGCATTTATAATCTTAAATACTGTGAATATTAGTAAAGGTACCCAGACTAATATGTACAGTACATCTAGATATCTGAATACCTAGTAAAGACAGAAACACAAGAGAAAATCGATTCTGATTTTTAAATACTGGAAAAGAAGCTTTTGACATTGTTATTACTCTTTTTTTTGAAGGGAAAATAGATTCCATGAAAACTAGATTGTAACTGTATAGATATGAATAATTAAAAATGTTAACTATGGTTAGCGCTAGCTTTAATGGAAAAATAATCATAGAAAATGTATTTCAACCATTCCTTTGTCATAAAAAATGCTAAGATACAGATATCTGAAAATTCAGATGAAGTGATGCAGTGTAAAGGTCTTAACAACTTACGATTCTTCTCGGTTTGCAAATCTCATCCGGAAAGCACACCTTCACATTGCTGAGCAACTCTCCTACATTTATCTACAAACCCCAAGCACAGTATTGAAATCAACTTCCCAATGTCTTATTACCACATGATTAGGAGTTATGGCTCTCTGGACGGGCATAAAGGAAAGAAAGGAAACTGAGGAATCATGGTACTTTCCATTGCTTGCTTTTTTTTTTTTTTTCCTTTTTTTTTCTGAAGTCATACGCTGGAGGCCTGCTTGTGCAAACACATATGCATGTGAGTGGTTTTCACTGGAGTAATCCCCCTCCTTTGACTGGGACAGCCGAACAGGGGACCCGCTGCGCACACTGGCATCGCAGGGGCTCCCGTGGCCTTGGCCCAAGCCAGCCTGGGCGCACGTGCCCCCTGGCATTGCTGGCAGGTTGTGGAAATAGGCAAGTATTAGTAGAAAACAAGTGGTGCATCTATCACTTCAAGTAGTTATTGAAAGAGTTCTGTTTCAGACATTTAAAAGAAGTTCTTTGTTTTGATAAGTTTGTTTGAAAACATTGAAAACAGGCCACTAGAAGCCACATTTTGTCTTTTTAATGGAGAATTTCCATGAGCACTTCTGCCTTTAGGGTAATGATTTCCTTAAAATTCAGTGGTACAATTAGGCCATAGAAACAGCACTTCTCATTATTTGTGGAATTAGAAACGCTATATGAATGTGTCAAAGGCTACCGTTTGCTATGATCACCTGCTCGTGACCTTTACAAAGGCTTTGTTGAAGCTCTTCGTGGCGATACTGGGAGGGAGAAAACCGAGCAGCCTCATTTGCAGAGGCTCAAACCATAAGCAAGTCACTGAGCTCAAGGATGAGAGCAAGTGCACAAATTACAAAGCAAACAAATGTGCAAAGCTTCTGCTTCAAGAGGTTTTAATTTGGGCGTGCTAAAATGGCAGCTGAAGTCACAGAGCATGCTTGTGTTAGTTCCATATTAATTGCCTTACTAGCAAGAAAGAGCTGAGAGAGGTCCAGTGTTCAGAATTCAGTCAGTGTCACCGAAAAGTACTAGGATCACATTCTGAAATAGCAGATTGGAGTTTTGCCGTTTATTGGGGACTGCTTTTATGGAGAGCCATTAGTTCTTGTAACAGATGGTGGCGTGGCCAGGTGTGGAGGGCTGGGAAAAGCAAAACAAAAACCTCTCCCTCCACTTAGTTCAATACCTAGCACCTTGTATAAACTGCTGGCCCACACCCAAAGGCCTCCGGAGCAGAAATTATCTCACACCTGAGGAATCAGGCAACTAGACTAAGGCTCATAAGGATTTGCTTTTAGACTTCAGACCAAAAGGGGATGTTTAAACCTGAAAAACAGTACGATGCCATGTAACGGCACCACTCACCCTGTTACTGATAGCCGGCTAACAGGAATATTGTAAACTTAAATAAAGCATCTTGTTGGCAAGCCCTTCAATGCTCCTCAAGAAGGCAGAAAGTGAAGAGAGGCTGAAGGGGGACTCACTGTTTCAGAATCCACTTTTTTCCCCTTAACCCTCGCAAATGAATCTATTTCATGATTTGCACATATTTTTGTACAATTTTACACGTAGAGGAGCATGCACGTGGCTGTTTCTTTTACTGTCCACAGTTCTCTGTGTTTTCTATATATTCTTTATTTTTCTACATAATTTGCTGCTAAAAATGTGTTCACGTTCTCATGTGATGCCATTAATTCAGTCGAGGGAAGTATGCAAAGCTGTGATCAATAAACAGCTGAATATGAACACGAAATAAATAAGTTAAATAAATTCAACAAAGAAAAAAATCCTAGTAGTTTTTGTAAAACTAACTTTACATATTATACATATAAATTATCAGATTTTCCCATTATACTGTTAGAACTTAGAAAAAAATAATTAAAATATTCCTAAAGTATGGTGTTTGAGTCTACAAAATCTTGTGCTGACCCAGATTTTAGATCGAGCCCTCTGTGTCAGCCCAGATGGGTTGCAACAGCAAGAATAAGTTAAGAAGGACAGACAAAATAAATCATTACAGATGGTGTGCCTTCCTGGGCCTCAGCGGTGCTCCTCAGCACATGGAATGTATACTTTTATCTGGATGAGCAATGTGAAAGATGCAGCCCTCTGTAGAGATTATGTGCACTGAACAAGCCTGCCTACGTCTCGGTTACACAAAATCAAACCAGCTACAAGCAGCTCTGTAGCTCACAAGGAAATCGACACAACCATAGGTATTAGGATACACTGTCACAAATTCCTCAGGGATGCATTGCCTCTGCTTTTCAAACACAGGTAATGTTTGACTCTGTTCACAAGTGGAGCATTTTCTCTTTAAGTTAGGCCAAGACATCAGACTTCATAAATTTTGTCTTGCAAGTAGCTGAATAATGAATCCAGTCCTTTGGAAGAACTCCACAGCTGTTTTAACATCTGACACTCTTTCTCGTTCACATCTTCAAGTCCGGATTTCAGGAAGCTCCGCACGAGACATTTGGACTCTTCCAATACCTAAAGCCAAAATATCACTGAGTATTTTATTTTGAATCTGAAAAAATTATTACACGTAACAGCGTGAACAGCATTTTTACACTACTGACTCTGTTTTACAATCTAAATAACTCCTTTGGGCACAGAAATTAGATTTGATTTACAGCTGTGACTCCACTTGCCGGTAGTCAGCATCTTTAAGAATTAAGGACTTCTGAGGTTTATGTGTTAGTGCCAACATTTTTAAAAGGAATGAAGGATTCTGTTATTGAAGGTCTGCCATGAAGCAGTAGAAGACCTGGACTCCCTCTTGTTGAAAATGCGATCCCTTGAAATGAAAATGTGTGAGGCATGGCATCTTGGCTACCTGTTTTCTGGAAGGTGGCCTTTAAGGTTACAGAGGTTGGAAACCCAAATGTGGATGGCCATCCTCTTTAACAACCTCCCCTCGTGCAGTATTTCCTTCTCAAAATAGACATTAATAGGAAAGGGCCTTTACTGCAAATACCTTTTAAAGTTTCTTCCCTTCATCTTTATAAAACTGAAATATTTTCTAAAAGAAGGATGTTAAGCCAAACACGCACCCTCTGACTGTGTTCTGGAGATAGATTTGCTTAGCAGAGACAAGTGGTGATAACAACTCATCTAAGGTTTTTGCAATGGAAAGCCCGATTTCAAGCCCTCAGTAGTTGCTGCAAGTTCTGAAAGCCCTGAACAGCAGGTCCATGGTTTCCCCCGTAGTACAGCTCATTTTTCCCAGGCCCATTTTAAACGCGTTGAGATTGCATTCTTTAAAATTCTTTTTGAAATATATAGCACTAGTATGTATCTCACAAGGAACCCACCTACTCAAACAAAACCGATCATACTTCATACATGACTGATTTTTTGAGGGCAGAAGATTTAATCTAAGCAATGTTTATGGTGAGGGAGGCGCGTACTCTCCACTCAGCTTTGGCAACACCTACATGTTAAGCTCAGTGACTATCTGGTGTAGGTTACAACATTGCTATTCCAAAGTAGTATTTCTCTTTAACTCAATTAAATGGTGTTATTTGCAAATTCCAGGGCCTCTGTATATTTTTTTTGGTCCGTTTGCGAACAAGTATCCACAGTGAACTTGGATGAGCTCATCATACTCATTGTTTTTGTGACTTCAGCCTGACTTGCATTTGGGATCTCGGAGAATAAATCTAGCCTTTGACAGTTTTAACACTCATCTTTGTCCTCAAGTTAGCACCAGTCTTTCTAACAGGTCTCAAGAGAAAATTTCATTGACAGCCAATAACGGTGAAGGAAGGAGGAACTCACAGGAAGGCCTAGAGGTTTTTCCAGCTCATCTAATACACGTTATATCAGCACGATCAAATAAGTTCATGCTGCCTTTCCAGAGAGTTTCATTCTGAATGTCTTTTGTGAGATCTAATCTACAGTTCATTTAATTAAAAAAACTGCTGTGTCTCTACCTTCTCTTTTACAAGGGATCCCTTAAATGAAACTGAGTGATGCTAAGACAGTTGCAGGCATAGGAAGTTATAACAAGAAACTGCAACAACTTGCACTTCAGTAAGTGCAGTTTTATTGCAGCCAGTACCACTTCCTCCACTGCATGATTATTAAACAAGGATGTACCCAGAACAGGAGCATATCTGCCTGAAGGGAAAAAACCTTAGGAGTAAAAATAGGAAAGGATTTTCTTTCAACTTTTATGTACACAGAAGGAAAGTTATAACACTCTGTGACCAGACTGTGTTCAAGTCCCTCCGTGTCTGGATCTCCACTCTCCTTCACAGCAGAGGTCAGCTGGCACTATCCTACCCGTCTGGTGCACTGTGTAGAACATTTTGCAGAATCAGGAACTATGCAGGTGCAGAAAAGAAGGCAGACTCAGCTGAAACATAGTAGGCCAGGACAATGTGAAAGGCAAATATATTTTCTTACTGGCCCTACAGAGATTTCCCAGTACAGTTGTATAGTTTCCGAGTCTTCCACCTTCACAAAGGAAACCTATGCTAAAATCCCCCTCCAAAATCTGAGGCAAGGAGGTTCCGCTCATATGAAATAAATAAATGTAAAGATGGGGAAAGGAAATAACCCTGTCTCTGAATAATGAGAAACTCCATGAGCTCACTGATCCCTATCCAAATTTTCTGTTGTTTGCCTTCATTCGCAGGTGTAGTTGTGGAAACGGAGGATCCCCCATGGGATGAGCCTTGGGAGCACACCTTACCTCGGTGAAATGTAACATGGTCACAAGGGCGTTTGATTTCTTACCACTGCACTGCAGGATGCCATCTCTTTCACTCGTAGCATCACTTCTTGGCTAAATGTTGTTGGCCAAAATACTTGTGACACTAGTCCTCTGCTGCAGGCTTCCTGTGCTGTCAGCTTTCTCCCACAGAACAGCATTTCATTTGCCTGGGAAACCAAAAGATTGCTTGTGATCTTGGGTTATGATGGCCTTACAGAATTTTCCATACTTGCTTGCTATTTTCAAGATTAAATTTACAAGTGGTGTCCTGTATCTTTCCATATTGCAAAATACTCTGAAAGGAGTTTCGGTAGCTATTTAGGGAGTGTGCAGGTGGCCAGCGCACAGCATGGGTTTCATTTAAGGGAAATGTGCTGGCACGCATGATGAATCTCTGTTGCTGATTTTACAAGAGTAACTGTCAGCGAGACTGTGCCAAGAGTCATGGAACCTAGTATGAAATACTCTGTGGGGTAAATTCTGTTTTGTTATAGTGGTAAAAACTAAGCAAGCTTACCGGAATTATTACGGATTGTCTTTAGGAAGCAGTATCCTGCTCCGTTACTGCACTATCCTAACACTGACAAATACTCTGCAACATTGTCCTGCTAATGTGTTTCTTCCCTTTTGTACCATGATCTTGGCAATCTTTGCTTTCTCAACCTGTGTTCAATGTTTCTTGTGTACAGCACGTGCAATATGTTGGATTCTGAGGTCATTTGGTGATAAGAAATTGGAAGGGATTAGATGAACTTTCCACAGATTGCATTTCCGTTCATGACAATTAAGAGAAACAGTTGTCTTCTGTTTCACTTTTTAAAGAGAGAAAGAAGAGCATGAATTAAAGAAAGGTTCTTCTGCAATTTGAAGTAGAAAACCTTACCAGTGCAACACCCAGAATTTGCGGGAATGTGTATGATGAGCAGCCAGCTGGAGTGAGTCGGATTGTTGCATATGGTGTCTGAAACCATGCCTTCTCACTTGCCCAAACGATATCACAGAGTGGTAAAATCGAAGCTCCTAGCCCAAGAGCAGGGCCGTTGATAGCAACCACAATTGGCTTCTTAAATTGAATAAAAGCTTTTACAAAGTCCCTAAAATAAAAAATAAAAGAAAGATCTTGAATGCAGAAGTAACACTTAGATAAATACCCAAGCTTAAAGTACTTAATCTGAAAACAAATTAGAACCACAGATGAACACAGTAAATGCCATGGCCCAGTTTTATAAGGTCAGAATTGCAAGATACTTTCTAGCTTGCACATGGAAAATTTTGCTCATGTTTAGTTATTTAATCTTTCTGAGCACCTGGGATATGAAATAGTTTTGTATGTGTTGTATATGAACTGATTAACTGAAATGCACTGACTGCTGCACTTTTTGTAGAATGGTTTGGTGAGATCTAGTTTTACTTCTGGACCAGTAAGTCATGAGTTTGTACATACAGCGCTTCTCAGTTTGCTCCACAATGGATTCTGGTGATCTGGCTTGACGAACTTGATGAACACATTATAGCATGAAGAACGGCAAACTCATAGATGGGTTGCTGGATATTGATTCTTTTCAGAAAGTTCTCTTAAGTTCATGTAATTATCAAAGGTTACTGCAAGTCCCATCAATGGATTGGGAGATAGTAAACAATGACACACCGGCGGAACCAACAAGACCCACAGAGGGGAGTCAGAGAGAGAAAGAATGTTTGAACAGGGAAAGAATTAGGTGAGTGATCAGCTGGGCCTTCATTGCTGCAAATGTCTTTTGGCAAAGTCCTAACAAAGTAGATGCCCTTGCCGGCCTACAACAGTACGTGTGAAGTGATGGGAAACAGCGGGGAAGGAACTGTGATCGGATCCATCTGGATGAATGAACTAGAACATGGTAGATTCTATGCCACAAGGAGATATTTTAAATAAGTTACCTACCAGCCACTGTGGAAAGACATCTGTGGAATGGAACAGCCTATACCCCAATTAGGAAAAATCATGAGTGTAATTGTGGGCAAATTGCGGGCTCCAGCAGCTCAGTGCACAGCAGGTATATGGAGGCAAACAAGATGCTCAATTGCTTTAGCAAACAGACAGGTATAAATCAAATTCAAACAAAAGAGGAGATTCTCTTCCTGCACTGGATATTTCTTAGGTTAGAATTGCATTTTTGCTAACAGAGTTTAAGAAAGAATATTTTGTCAAACATGCCCTTTGATGAGTTGCAGCTCTCCCACGGAGGTCGAAAAGACCCAGACTTCTGTAGCTGAGGACAGGGGGTGTGCCTTGCAGGGCAGAGTGGCAATTTGCAAAAATTGGAAAATATACTGAAGAGAAGTATTTTATTGGACTGAAGTGCAAGGGCATTGGCTACGTTTAAAATGAAAACCAAGAGTCTAAGGTGACCCAGCATTAAATGTCCAATGAATGAATTCTGTTTTTCAGGTTATCTAGTGAGGAGCTGAGTTTTGACCATGGGAAGACAGACTTGCGGGAATCAATGCAGCTCTGTTCACATGGTGAATAATAAAAGGGAAGATCAGTGGCAAGACAAAGAGAGTGAAATAAGGAACAGCCTATTTGGCTGTTCCACCATTTCTCTCTAGAGGATGGCGGGGTTAAGGAGTGGTGTGGTTCAGCTTTGTTTGCAGAAGCAATGCTGTTCCCTTATCTTGTTATTTCTTTGGTTGTTTACGGTTGAGTACTGACTGTGGATCACTGCACCTGATCGGTTCCAGAATTCTGAGAACCCTCGTAGTTAAGCAAGTAAGCTTTCCAAGTACGACTACAGATGGCAACAGGGATGTGACGAATGACAGGTAGAAAGAACAAGGTATGGATAAAAAGTGGTAGCAGACCAGAGGACCATGTGGAGGCAGAAGAAAACACTGTTGTGAAGAAAGGCAGGAAGCATGTGGTGATAAATGGGACTGGAAGTGAATATGGAAAACCAGTCAGGACTGTGGAGAGGAAACAGTTAGATGATGGGGAGGAAGAGCAAAGAACACATTAATGGAGGGGAAGGGCTGAAGGAAATGTGAAATCTTCATATGAGTGAGCAAGGAAGGGAGGACCTGGAGATGGGGAGAGAAGAGAACATTGAGAAGACACAATGAGCCTCTGTCACAAGGGAAGGATGGGGAGCACAGACGATGGTAAAATGGATGGATATGGAACATGCCACCTGTAGGATGGAGTGGAAGGCTAAGATATTAGGAGCTTGCAAGGGCAACACATGCCTGCATTTGGCCTACAGAAGCTCAAAGATGGGAAAAAATGTCACATGCAGAAGTTTTTTGGTTTTGCTAGAGGATATCTGGGAAGTTGACCACTGAATACACTTTGGGATGCTCAGATACTCCTGCATTGTTGGAGAGGTCTTGGTGCAGGTCAGGGCTCACAAGTACGTGAAAGGCTATGCAGAAGTTGAGCAAGTAAAGTCATCCTTCCTTGTTTTCT
Source organism: Eurystomus gularis (assembly GCA_013400335.1). Classification (NCBI taxonomy): domain Eukaryota; kingdom Metazoa; phylum Chordata; class Aves; order Coraciiformes; family Coraciidae; genus Eurystomus; species Eurystomus gularis. The sequence continues at coordinate 683,920 of VZZY01006345.1, read as the reverse complement.
TCTGAGCACATCCAGAATTCTATGTATTGCGTCACATAACGATGCCTGACTGATGATGTGAGACTGACGCTGGGACTACCTTCCAGTGAGTCTCGATGGCAGGGCTCTGTAGGCTGCAGTGCCGTCTGTCTGTCTGCCTTCTCCCTGCCCCAGGAGCACAATGCCAGACACACATCTGGGTGATGGCAGCACAGGCTGATGGATCCATGTTCAGTCCTGGAGAGAAGCTCAGTGCCACACATCTGTGAGTTGCAGGCCTCAAAGGCAGTGGATGAGGACAGTGGCCAAAAGAATAAATCATTCGCGCGAGATGAGACTTGATGGGTATTTAAACTTCGGATTTAACGGGTGGTCAGTACATAAGATCTGTACTTTACAAAGTGGAAACACATGGTAATCAAGAATTTCAGTTCATTTTGATACAAGCCTACCTTGATGTAAAGCGGTGGAGGCAGAGATTCGTTAATGTGTTCTAGGACACCCTAACCACTGAAAAAGCCAAGTGTTCTATTTTTTCTACCCTTATTACAGTATAGTTTCCATGAGTTGAGTCCTTTGTTCACAGAAAGCACAGAGAGTGCTGAATGGAAAACGTAGCGTATTGTTTCCAGCAGTACAATAAAAATCTATTTCCAGTGGGCCTGCAGCCGACATTCTTGACGAGGAGCAGCTCATTGCACCAGTATTTCAAGAGAGTTCTGAGTCCAAGGATAGAAAAACTGACTGTCATACTCTGGCCTGTACTGATTTAAATGTTGAATTGATAAGTAAACGTGTATATTAAATGTGTGTAGATAAATGTATACGTATATAACAATACCTATCTACACAATATTTATGTGAATAATATTAAATTTATATCTTCTAATGGAGCGTGAGTGTGCCTGTGTTTTCAAACAAGAATAGTGATTTTTCTTCCCTCATGGTTTTCTTTTGGTTCCACATTATTAAAAATCCCTCATATTCAAAAAAATTTAAAAATTAGGATGTGTCCTTAAATGGGTTCTTGTTTTCTTAAATATCACTACATGATATTCAAGCATAGCTAGGGCCTTAAAAACATGTCATCATTTATTTCATTTAAGAAATACACTTTAAGTTCTTTTGAAGTAATTCCTACTTTGAGAATTTCAAAAGTATTAAACTGAGAATCCAAACTGATCTGCAGTAGATCTAGCCAAGATAATTCGTGGTTAATACATGTAATGTAATAACTAAACCTGATCTCATGTGACACTAATATATCAAAAATACAGATCTGTTGTAAAACATCTTCTCTAATATTCTTTCATAGAATTGTGGCATAAAGTTTGAAAGCTCTCAGACGAATAATTTTTATTTGTAGGAAGTGGGGGAAAAAAAGGGACCAAACCCTCTCCTGGTACAGACTGGTGAAATACCACTGGCTTTAGCAAAGAAATGTTGATTTATATGGGAAGATCTGCCACAAATGTGTAAGGTCTATCTTGTGGCTAATGGAAATATTTGGTGATGTAGTGTGCAGGTGATTGATTTGTGGGCTGCATGTCATAAACCCTGGAGTTCTATTAAGGTAATGTGATATATATAAGGAAAATCACATTTTAGTTATGAAAATAAAACTACATTTACATATATATTAAGTAATTTAAGTTTAAGAAAAAGAGTGGAGACCCTTCTAATAAGGTTCTGAAATACAGCGGCAGGCTTCTATTTCAACAGAATATGAGTAAGCCATGGATTCCCATTTGCAGTGAAATTCATTAAAATGATGAACATTAAAACAGGTAAAATATCTGCCTTTCAAGAACCAGTATAGAACACGAAGCAATAGCTAATTTGGAAAAACAACAACAAAGTTGTATTTGAATTTGGAGGAATGATTTGAAATATTAAATACAGAGAAGTGAAATACAATAAATCCCTACGGATATCAGCACTGGAATAAATGTGCTTCCTTTTCTAGTAAGGAAAGGTCCAAGGTTCTTCTTACTAAACGAATTTGTAGGACTGTAATTAGAATGCAATCAACACTTAAATATACAACATTTTTGGACCTGATAAATATCTTTATAATCACACACTGCATTTCATAATTTAGAGATCATAGGTAAGCTTGGGTCACCTTATAGCTTCTGCAATCCTAGTGCTTTCCTTTCTTCTGTCATTGGATAACCTGCCAATTAAATATGAGTAATCTAGGCCACTACAGAATACACTTCCCACTGCGCTGAGAAGTAAGAGTTTACTGTCATCAGCTGATGCATTGCACAATGCTCTCCGAACTTCCTTCATGATCTGTGGATAAAGAAAAGTAAACAATTCGACATGCATGCCGTTGCAATATCATTGCCCTACTTTTACAAACCTTATTGATTTTGAGAGACGTACATTTTGGGCACTATTAAAACTTACATCAATTATATATATTAATATAATTTTAATATACTTAGAATGATAACACTGAGAGTTTTCTATTTGGAAGTGCTTTGTAGATGCTTACTGATTCAAAGAGTTTTTAGAACTTGGTAGTTCTTTGCTTATTGTATGGGAAATTCTAGCTAGCTTATGCTATTTGATTGCAATTTGATAATTTCCAATATCAGGTTTTAATTTTCATCATATATATTCAGTGTACATCACTGTATCCTCAGTAACACAGTTAGCACAGCAATAGCCTATTAACCTCAAGAGGTCGTAAGCAAAATCTATAAACCCCGGTTTTACAGTTTTTCAGCTACTTTGTTTTTTATGACTTGAACAAGAGCAAGGCAGGACAAGAGGACATCATATACATCAACATGACAAATATATTATTCGTTTTTCTGTGGTCACTGATATTGTTAAACTCTACGAAAGTTAGAGCAAAAAAGCCACTGGAAAGAGAGACATTTTTATACTCTGATTTACAATTGGATCAAGCTATTAATTGCACCATAAATCAAATGTAATTGAAATCTGTATAGGATTGAGCTGCTGCTATTGTCAGAAAATAGCCTTTCATCTGAGCAGAATTGTTTTTCTAATGATTTGTAAACAGAAATATTATTTCATAAACTTGCGATGGGTTGTGTTGGGTCACAGTTCAGCACAGTTTGTAAGCTGTAACAGATTCCAGCCATTTCAGATCCCCCTTTTCTCTTCAGTGACTTGCTCCTCACTTCAAGGGCCGTGATCTCACCTGGTGTGACATGTCCTGTGCTTAAACATACTCATGTGTCTAAGTGTCTCCTCTAGACTGGGGGTCTGAGGGTCCTGTTGAGCCCATTTTTTCTCTTTTGAAGAGTAAGGTTTCCTGTTAGTGTAAATTTAGGTAACTGGTAGCATTAAATATGGTTTCCACATGAGAGAAACCCAAGATTTTTAGCTTGCGATTACTTTTGTTCACTACATTCTGTTTCCAAAAATTCTTTAGATCTCTGAAGTGCCTGATTTATGAAATGTCCCTAAACACGGAACAGTTTTGTTTATACCATTCTAATTAGCCTTTTATTAGAAATCCTGTGGCTTGTGAGACCAAGCTTGAACTTGGCTATTCAGCCTATGCAGCGCAGTGCTACCTGCCTGCTTTCCGTACGTGCTTGCATAAAAATGACTTTTACTGGCTGCTGAGAGCGGGACACGAGAAAGCAGGTGGTGAACTTTGAGATGCTTCACTTTTACAAGTACGCTTCAGAACGCCTGTATGTGACGGGGGGTGGAAGTAAAGTAATTAAAAGCAGCAGAATTTGGAAGTGTGTTTGAAATTCTTGTGCAGGTAGAAAAATGTCATCAGTGACTTTACAAGTATTGTTTATTCTCAGTCTCAGAGGCCGTCTCAGCCCTCAGTTGGTGAAAACAGCAAAACTGCACATTTTGTAAAGGGGAAACAAATGAAAAAAAAAAACCCCTAAGACCTCTGTTCAAAGTTAAAAAGAAACGTAGATGTTGGTAGATGTTAGAATTAAAAAAGATATGTATTTTGGTTTTCCTAGTTCCATATGAATGCAGGATTGTTCTCTCTGTTTCTTTTAGATGTTCTCAAAATCTGCTTTCTTAAGGAGGATGTATAAATAATATCAGAGGTACCAGTCCAACATTTTTATATACAATCAGAAGTGTTACTTTAAATAGGATACTCCATTCAGCAAGTTCCTTGACCATTCCCCTCCCTCCAGTGATATTTGCATGTGGATCATCTCTTTGATGTTACCACCGCTATCACATCATTACCATTGCAACCCTGTCTCTTTTTTATCTTACCCCTCACTGATTTGGACGGCTAAAGCCATCTAGAAGTGTACCAAACTCCTGAGCAGAGGTTATACTACTCGTAGGAAAACCCAACATTCTGCTATCGCTGTTTTTCTGATGTTTTGGAGAGGGTGATATTAAAGGTCTGTTATTAGGAAGCACTTTCTCAGATATAGTTGAAAATGAAGAGGTTTTGACAGTATTTTGGGTGGTGTTTTTGGGCAGGACTGGAAATTTAGTTCCACTGCTCCACTAGTTTCTAGCAAAAGACAGCAGTATCAGAAACCAGGCAACCACAATGTATCGGTGTTTTCGGGCGCCAAAAAGGTTTGGCTTTTTAAAAAATATCTGTGAGTTTGTCATTAACTTTATCATCAAAAGGTGCTCGGAGGCTCATTGGAACACACCAATGCCAGCAAAGTCAATTCTCCCTCCCTTGCTCTATGCCATGATTCCTTCGTTGGTGCAGTCCAAAATTCACCTGGTCGCCTTGTCACTCAGGTACAACCTTTCTCTCTTGCACAGCCTGTAAAATTTCACCCATTTGGGTATAACTATGGCATTTGTCCAATTAGATTTTACTTTCTCTAGCAGATCAGATCTAATACTACTATTTGCAGGGCTCCAAAGCAGTGTTCTCCATCTCCGTGTGTTTTTAAATTAGCTTTTTAATGATATTTTCATTAATTTTCAGTTGTGGGGACAGTATTTCTATTTGAGTGCATTTGACTAAAATTTCTGAGGAAGTATTTTCAAAACAGTACGGGCCTGGTACTTATCTTATGGGAATCTATCAAATTATAAATTTAGACCAGGCCTAATGCTTCGTTTACTTTTTTACTGAAACCCAAACATATAACAAAATTATTGCTTTTTATATGCTTATTTTTTAAATCCTGTCAAGAAAATAAGATGGTTAGTTCTGTAACAGCACCCCTGATATTGCAAAATAAACGTAGAATGTTTAAAAATTTCATTAAACTTCTAAGAGCTTATTTTTATGCCTTTCACAGGACATCGGAAATTTTTAAAGGCATTTGGTGCTCTTTGCTTTCAATCTTGCTTACATTTGGGGGAATTTATCACAATTACACAAAGTATCTTGCACAGAAGTCTCTTGTTCATATAAATAGAAATAGTAGTCTAAAAGATCAACTTCTGTAAATCTCCAAGGTAAATATTCTGTAAACATTACAGTAGTCCAAAGTTTTAAAGCCATTCTGTTGTTCTTAGAACCTCTTCCACACTTGCACCTTTTTACATAAATACACTTTTTGTTACTTACTGACTCTTTATACAAACAGATTCTGAGTCCTTTCTCTGATAAATAAAGGACTTAGGAACCTACAAGGTTCAGGCAGTAGTACTGCCCCAAAAGCCAATTTGTCTTTGTAACAGCAAAAATACAGATAACAGTAAATTTGTATCTGCCTTATTATTTATTTATTTTAAACTCCGGAGAAGTTGTAAGTAAGGAAAGTGAAGGCAAACCAGTGCTCCAAAATGCACCTGGTAGAACTTCGAACCCTGTAATTCTCGTGGCTAGAAATTGGAAACCCGATTCTTTCGTACGAGAGGTGTCCTTGAGGTAGTTCTGTCAGTCTTCAATGGAAACATTAGCTGGTGAGGGTATGTTTTGCTTTTAATCCAGGGGAATATTAATTCCTAGCTCTATTAATAGTGCAAACTAAAAACAGTGAATAGTTCCATTTAATCCTAAATTTAAAACAGAATTTGGATCCTTGAAATGTGCTGAGTTAAAGCAGCAACATCATCACTGGAGAAAGAACTTCAGAAGCAGCAAAAGACCCAGGAGAGAAAATGCCCTAATGGAATTTATAATGATGGAATATTTTACACATCTATTTTAAAAATGAATTTTAAAAGGAGCAAGCCTAAGCCAGTGAAATAAAAACAAGCTGTGCTGCTTCATGACACTGGCTTGGAAGTTTTATAAGGTCTTGTAAAACATAAGAAAGAATTTCTGTAGTGCCTTGAACATTTTTGTAGGAAAAACTCAATTACTCGTGTGGGCACTGAGCCAGGTTCCATCAGTGCAAATGCTGCTGGAAGGAGCATCGGCACATTCCACGCTAAAATCACCTGCACAGTCCCACAGGTGGGACGTAGTTTCCAAAAGCACAGGATGAAGATTCAGGTAGACTTGTCTAAGCTTTTTTTAAAAAATACATATATATAAGTTCTTTGCTATTTTAATTGAATTGGCATAAATAGCAAAGGTCAATGGTTGAAGAAAACGATTGAATTTCAAGGTTGAGATAAAGCACAAAGGGAAGCAGAACTCTTTAGGGGTGAGTGTGATTTTGTATAAGCTTAATTTTATAACGGTTGTGGGCAGTGCACACCTTTTCTTTTTTCCCTAACCTAGATGGCCAAGAATAACCAGACCACTATTTTAACCACACCAAGCAGACCTGCTCTGATTACATTAATCATTTACTATTTGGCAAACATAATTTACCAAATGTCTAATAAAACCTGAAGTTAGCGTTTCTTTTGACAAAATGAAACACACTTTCTTCATTTTGTAAGAATGTTGTGTTTGTATTTCTATTCATTGGTGACAAAAGGTGTCAAAACCGGAAAATGTTGTAAACGTCCCTGAAATACTCTGTCAGTTTGTCTCACCTTTGGCTATGGGTGACAAACTGCAGGGACAAGGCATTCAACATGTTCCTCCTTTCAGTTCCTTGGATTTTTGCTGTAATTGCCAGCAAAGACGTGGAATTGCCAGTGTTGGAGGTGCTGGATTTTGTGGTGTGAATGATCACGGGCTGCAGCCTGGACCAAGGCCAAAGAAGTCGTTTCATATCTGCCAGCAAGCAGCCTTCAGAGGGCATGGGCTTTCAATTGCTCTCAGCCTGGATGAGTTTTAAACAGACAATCTCAATGTGGAGAACTCATTACCTTGATTAATTCCTGACCATTCAGATCCTGGTCAGTAATGCAGTTTTCTAAAATGTATTTCCTGGTTTTCAAGTGAGCTTCAATAAAGGTTCTGGAAATAGTCTATGCCAGTGATGCAAGAAGAGGACTATTACAGGCTTATCATTTATTCTTCCTCAGAGGTGGCTTCCTGGCATATCGAACATTTTCAAAGAATTGAGCGGATTGGTTTGGCAGACGTGAAGAGCCTGAATTAATTCAGTGGTTAGAGCGTTTGAACACTGCTGCTGTGGAACAGCACAGCCAGCAACGCAAAGGTGTCTGTTCAGCCTCAACATAGCAAGTCCTTGATTTCATACTTTTTCAGGCCCTTGAGCTCTTTGTTTAAATTACCTGCAGTGCCAATTAGTGGTAATTAATACATAGATGGAATGATGATGGATTTGATGCAATCGAATGCGTTTTAAGGAATAAGTATTAAAAGCAGGTGTTTGGTGTTCAGTGTTAATTCCCAAGACGGTCCTTTTAAATATTACATAGTTTAGACTCTAGGAGTGATAAATGTACGTACCATCAGTTTTAACTATTTAGTATAATTCTGCGTATTTGTGTCCAGGTGTAGGTGTGCGTTTGGCAAAGGGAATTAAGGGCCTGTCATACCTGCCAGTGGTTTTATCTGAATCTCATTTTAAGTAATCAATTTCAAAGTTATTTAGTTTCTTATTGAATAAAGTAGTTCCTCAAAGCTACAATCTATTTTTCCCTCAGATTGTGCTCAGAATGCTATTTCATGTATTCTTATCTTGAAGTTACTGTACAAGACAGAGCTGCACTGGCATGTCTGGAGGGCAGACAAGAGAGATGTGCCACACTGCGGGCAGCTCGTGGAGGAGCTCTGCCTGCAGAATGCTCAGACAGGCCAAACTGGTGCTGGGAGGCAGCTCCTGTTGTTTCCTCTCTCATCTGTGGTAACCCCTTTCCATCAGGCCATTACTGCCCACGTGGAACCGGGCTCAAGCCTGTTCTGTGCTCTCCAGGACATGCAGCCTGATGCAGGCATTTATTGACACCACTTTTGTTCTGACATGACAAAGGTGTGCCAGGGCATCGCCGCCCACTACGCTGGGATCACAGGGAAGGGAGGAAAAGCTTCTCAGCCCGTCCAGTGCTCCGTATCTGTACTGAAGTTGTACAGGCTACAAGTCCAAGTCTGACCTTAAGTGTATAATATTTGGAACAAGGGAATTCATTAATATCATGTATATGTCGTACAACTATGCAATTCGGCTGGGAATAGAACCCCTAACTGGTTAAGATTTCTTAAATAAGGACTCATAAAGTGATTCAGAGAAAAAGCAATTCGGGATCAAGATATACTTTTAGAATTACTGTCTCAGGATATAATGTGAAATTCTCCATATACAACAACTGGAGCACTATTTAAATTAATAATGTGAAAGAGATCAGATTTCTCCTAAGGATAGTAAATATCAGTAACTTCAACATGTGAGCAACTGCTTCACACAAGTCCATGCTGGAAATACTGATTCTGCCATTCCTTTCTTTACTTCTAATTTTCAGTTTCAAACAGGTAAATTAAAAATTAATTTCCATTGCATTCTTTTCTGATAGGAATCCCAAGCATGAAAAAATGTTAGATATATCTGAACTCCGTATTTCTTTTCTAAGATAATAAATTAAGAAAAAAATACATAAAATCCAGGTCAAGTGCAGTGTTTCCAAGATAACCCGCACATTAGGATGGCTTTCTTTGGCTTTTACAGCTACACGCTTACCTCTGGGGTCAGTGCATTGTTATCTGAAGTCTGACTCGACAGCAAAATATGTGTGAAACCATCTTCTTTCCGGACTACAATGTCCCTGAACCGGCAATTACTTTCGTTTTGACGCACGCTGTATCTTAGTCTCTTATCGAAGACATAATCTTTCTCCCCATCTAGTTTCCTTTTCACAGTGCTGTGTAGATTCAAGCTTCCATTGGCCAGAGAAGAACCTTTCAGATAGAAAGAATCAAAGCATAATTATGTCTATACCTTCAAAGAAGGGGAGTGATACTTTCTATTAGCTTAAACAGAGCTCAGTATTTACAACAGCCTCTATGTGATAACGTTGATAAAGCAAAACGATGCCTGGCGAGTCCCATGTGGCCTCCAGCCAATCTTATTATTCTATATTCCAGCACTTTTTGTTCTCTGCTCAGACCACCTCCAGATCCAGTGATGGACTGATACTCTTAATGGGATTCTGTTCTGCTTTGATGATGAACGCAATTGTATCAAGGTCTTTCATCTGAATTCGGGGTGATCCCTGAACCCATAGGAAGATTCTAATTCAGCTTTGAAAAAAACTTGACGTAACGGGTTTAGTTCAAATCTTTCAAAGTTACATTTTCTTCCTTTTCTGGTGCCCTCAAAGTCATTATTGGTTTCAGATGCCATTCTGAACGCACGCTTGCTGCACATCTCTGCGCCAGTAAGTTAGGGGAGCTCTCAGCAAGCTGACAGCACCGGCCTTCTCTTCCACGTATCCTGGTGTTAGAAGGAGCCGTTAGCCGTCCTCTTTGCTCCGATCCCAAGTTTCTGGTCATTACATTTTCCAGTAACAATAATTAATGATTTTTGACTAACTGGTATGATATTTATGCTGGACTTTGTACATCGAAAATCAGAATGCTGATGCCATTTTGGAGGGTATCCAGCAGTAGGAAAAAAGGGGACTATGACAAAACCAATATAGTTCCTCCTTAAAAACAAATGAGAGTAGTAGTACATCAGTTTAAAACGGCAGTTTCTTCTGGCTTACACCGTGTCTGAACTGTAAACTATCACTTTGCTTATGGTTACAGTTCCTCTGTAATATGCAATATCATGACTGCTAACAATGCTGAGCATGAATGTTGAAAATACCTTGAGACTCCTTTTCTAATTACAGATGTTTCACACTACTGCCATTAGAGGTAAAGCAGAGACAGGTTGTTGAGGAACTGAGATTAAAGTCTCTCTGTTCATTGAAATAGTTTCCAAATCTGTTTTTGTTTAAATAGACATGAGCCCACAATACACCATATTTAAGAAAGGCCAAGAAAGAGCGGAATGAAAACACCTTTGTTTGTTCCGTTCCTTCCTCCAGCCAAAGCTGACCTGCTCCAGCCTCTGGTATCGAATAGCCAGGAATTTTTAAAGGGCAAATGACATAAATATTAGAACACAGATTTAAGTTGTACTGTTTAAATGACCACTACCCAATTAAAAATGCTCTGTTGGAATAAAACTGAATGGTGAATTCGTAACAGATTACTCTCTAAACCCAAATCACTCACTCTTCTTTGGGATTAGCTGTTTCAACTGGATGTTTACGTAGGTAACTGAACCGTCCGAGAGCTCGCCGCTGGCAGTGGCCTGTGGAATTGCTCACAGTGTGTGAAGAGCCTCTGTATACACTGATGTTATACGTGATGTTAAAATACATAGAGCGCTTAATACAGTCTAAGTGGGGCAGCATTTGCGCCTCATCATGCAATGTCTGCCTGTATCTACACACAGAAATGCTATTTCCATCAACCGTAAAACACTTTTGCGTTGTTAAATGGATACTATCTAAAGCATCACCTGTATTCTCCTGAGCAGAGGATTTAACTGGTGCAATGCAAACACTGGCAAATTACATTAGATCATCAATTTGGAAAAAAGTCATTTGAAGCCAGCAGAATTTGAAATTTGTTTTCTTGACAAGAATTACCTACAAGTGTAGAAATTACCATGTGCTCGAATTTAAAAAATTATAAATAATTTCTTAAGGCATGTTTCTTTTTCGTAAGGTTTTGCTACTGCATATATTGACATGTATTATTATGAAAAAAAATCAACTTGTGAAATTACTGATGGAAGACTAAAATCATTGAGAATAATAAATGAAAAAAAATAATTATCTGACTGGAGCAGACTTTTAAATATTGCATTTTAATCTATTCAGTCCTTCCTATGTGGCTTGATCCAGCGATAAGCTACTAGGATGTGAAGAGTTAAATCTTCCCCAAAAGTGTAAAGAATTTATAAAATCAGAGGCACAAATTACCCTTGAATGGAAGATGTGTCAGAATAACTGTATCGATTATCTACCCAATGTTGAAGATTATGCCACATGTATTTTAAATACTGATGGTAAGAGAGTAGAAGATTAATACGCACGGAAAATCCAGCGCAACAAAAAGCCTCATAACTTTAAATATTTTAAAGTTTTCTTGTGTTCTTCTTTGAGTAATGTATTCAGTTTGTAAATAAAATATATGATGTAAGAAACAGTAGATCTTATCACAATATTTTAAGTATCTGCGCACCAGCTGACAGAAATTTAACCAGAGGAAGGCAAGGTGTAAAGGAAATATGAGAGAAACGTAAGTGGAAAAGTGTCATTTCCAAGAACGGGTGATTGGCAGAACCACATACAGTGAGTAACTGGTTGTTTCAGTGCGTACCCTGCATCCCTGTAATCTTGTTTAATCTGATAAACTGGAGAAAATGATGAGTAAAATCTAAAGACAACACTCGTGTGAAACCAGGCCAGTTTAGCACATCTGTTGCTTGGCTTTGATGGAGCTACTGCAAGTTTGCTCTGGAGCCAGTGAAGCATCCAGGCTGTCTGTGCACAAGGGTTAATAGTTAGCACCCGCTTAACGCACACAAGGGTAATGGTACCTCAACATGCCAAGATGAAAAATGACTGTGACATAGGAAAAAAAGAGACATTCTCAAAGCAATCTATACTGCATGTGAAACAAATTAGGGATGTCACAAATCAACTAAGGAAGCTTTAAGTACCTCCGAGTGTGGCCAACTGACTTGGTAGTGAGTATTTGACAGCCAGACTTAAGTACAAAAAGAAAACAATGGGAGAAAATATTCTTTCTTTAGTGGGAGTTTGATCTAATTATTATCTTGGTTTTGATCAGCAGTAGAACCTGTGGAATTCCTAAAAACACACTGATATTTAGAAGAAGCTTCGATATTTTTTAAGGGATCTTAGGATATTCCCAGGCCACTGGTGCATCTAGTCATCCTTCTCCAAGAACGGCAGGAAAGGATGCTGCTTCAGGAGAGAACGCAGGCTTGGCTGCTTTCTGCAGTCCCTTCCCCATGTGTCATCCCCAAGTGTTATACAGGGATATGAGATGATGCATCCTTCCTGTGTCCTTCAGTGTTTGCTCTGGACCTGTTCATGGACTCCTCTAATCTCCTTTTGAGCATGTTGATGCTGTCTTTCTCCACAGCTTCCTGTAGCATGAGTTTGAGAAGTTGTGTAGCCACCACACACAGAATTTTCTTTCATCTGTGCTTTTATCTGATGTTCTACCAGCTTCAGTGAGCGGTCCCTAGTTCTGCTATTGAGGGATTTAGTGAACAACAGTTCTGCATTCCTCCGTCTTCCCAACAGTCTTTCTCTGTCTCCTTTCTGTCTTTTTTGTGGGTAATGGTTAATAGTGTGCATACTTAAAAGCAGTGTTCTGTTGATAATTTGCTAATGATTTCAGACTTCTCCAGCTCAGGGAGCATCTGTAAGATATCTAAAAGCAATGCGTTTTTATCCAAACTGAGAAAGCAAGCAGATTTGGTTGTCTTTTACTACCAGTATTGCTCCAGAATAAATAAAACAGAACAAGCTAAAAAACCAAGAGGAAGCAGTGACTAACTTCATAGAGAGTATTTAAATTAAGGGCACCAGGAGACTACAAAGATTTTTGTAATGGGGAAAAAACAGTGGTTTTTTAAATTCATCAGCGGATGGTACAGAAATAGCGCGATGTAGAAAGAGGAAAGAAAATTAAAAGGGGATGTTTTTTGATGCTGTCAAGAAACTTGACAAAACAATCACTCTCAATTACAGTATCTGGAGAGAAACAGAAATGTCATAACAGGAGACAACAAATATAATCAGAAGGAATGGTATTGTTAGCTCCTGGGAGCAGCAGTGGATGTTCTCGCACAGTTTTTCAACATTTTCCAATTTGCAGACCCTTAAATAACTGTCAGTAAAGATGACTCTACTCTCCTCATGACGAGACGTATAGAAGGTAGAAGAGAGGTGGTAAGAAAGGTCTGTCCCTACTTCAGCAAGATTCCAGGCCTCCACTTGGGTGCACATATGATTTTGTGCATGTATTTGTAGGTATGCAGTCATCTTTCTGGGGCAAACAGCTTACTGGTGAGAGTTTTATCTATAAGTTGAGCAGGAAACACTTGTACCCAAGTGGATGTATGCACAAAACCAAACACAGACTGGTGGAAGTCCATTCATGGAGTCATCAAAAACTAGTTTTCAAATAACGATTACTTGTTTCAATAGAATTGGCATACCACAGGCAAAAAAAAATAGGGTTTTTTTTAATGAGTTGTAGTTTATAAATTAGTGATTATATTGCATGGTTCAGTACACTGCTAGTTAAACACTATTGTAAGATGAAAGAATAGTGGTTCAGGTTGATGTGTTTTGGAGGCCTTCAACCATAGGCCAACACTGGTTGCAGAGCTGGATTTTCAAACGGTGGGGAATTTTTGAGTTTTTGGAATCGAGGCTTCAGCTCAAGACCAACTTAAAATTTCTGTATACGTTTTCTGTGCATTCTTATACTTAGCTGTGAAATGAGTCTGACATTTATTTGGGCTCCATACAGGCAATCTCGAAGCTGACACAAATGTCTGCTTCATTGGATCCTGCACAGGGCTGCCTGGGAGCCACAGCTTCTGGGAGCCAAACCCAGGTCCTCCAGGCTCCCTCTTTGTTCTCCATATAGTGCCCAGGAGCCCTGCGAGCGCTGATGGGGCACGCCGGGCTTTCGACTTCCAGAGTCCATGGCAGGCTGCCTGAAACCTCTGGCATAGCTGGCTGCCTCCAAGCTAAGCGTGGGAGTCCTGCCAAGCAGAACTGCCACATTGCTCCTGGTCTCAAGGGGCAAAGCCTTGGGACCTTGGCTCGGACTGGGAGAAAGTTTTGAAACCCAAGATGTTTGGAACAAAACTTCTGTTATTCAACAAATGGGCATTTTTCTCTGAAACTTTCTTCATTTGTAATTTGTGAAATTTCAGACCAGTTTCAGTGTGATTTATCCTGATGAAAATGAGTTTGTGATACTAACGTATCACACATGAGACATGTGGCAGAATCATGCTGGCATCTTCTGTGCCACCTCGCTGTGAGTGTGAATACTGGGGGAGATCAGTAAAGCGTTGGACTTGCTGAAGGGTACTGCCAGTTTCTTTGATTTGACATTTTAAATGATGCAAAATCCTGTATCAGGAAATGTGTCTTCCCTCATGCTTGTGAGGGCAATATTAGAAAACAAGCCAGTATTTTTATTTTGACCCTTCTTCTCCAGTTTCTGTCTACTCTTACTTTGTAGTCTTATCTCTCCCCGTCGTAGTTTTCTCCACTATGCATGTGCTGGGTCTCATAAAGCCACACTGGAGGGCTTTCTGACCGTGGGACCCTGCCGAGTACGGGGTTCTCAGTTNTAGTTTTCTCCACTATGCATGTGCCGGGTCTCATAAAGCCACACTGGACTCTGCCGAGTACGGGGTTCTCAGGCGAGAACCAGGTAGAAATTTAAGATTTCTTGCTTTTGCCTACAGTGAGGTCAGAATGCAAGGGAGAAAGGAGAGCAAAATGCAGAGCAGAAGTGATGGATTTGGAAAAAGCAAAAACCACCACACAGAAATGTTTTAAAGGAGCTGTGCATATCAGCTGTTGGGCCGGGAGCCCTCTCTACGTGCAGAACACCTGGCTGCTTAGGCAAAGCAGCTTTCGACTCAAATAGAGCTCGCTTACAGGGATTATTCAAACAGGGGCTGGTGGATGCCACTCGTTAGCTCTTGTGGGGACAAATGAAAGGCTTGTTTGACCTTACAGTTCTCTGTGGCCCTTCAGTTCTTCATTAAAAAAGTAAAGATTTTAAAATATGGAAATGAATGCATTTTAAAAGATGCATTTTGTATCAGAACTTCCCCAACGAATAACATGAAAGAAATTATTAAAAAAACCCAACATTAGAAAAAGTAAGAAAGCAAAGGAAACTAACTTTATACACATCTGTAATTAGATATGCAAGTCCTTTTAAAGACATTTTAAGCAGTCTTATATGAGCTCAAACTCAACAAAATGTAAAAGCCTTGCACTCTCAATTTGAAGTGTCATTGACATCATCTGGGCTCCTCACGCATGTAAAGCTGACCATACATTTTGCTGGTGTGGGGAGCCTGTACCAAATACTTGATGCCTGGACTGTAAGATCCCAGTAGTTTCAGGATGTAACCGGTAAGAGTAGGCAAGGTTAGTTCTCCTTCTCAAATCAAGTAGCATTTGCTGAGTTGCCAGTAGGGTGGAAAATGGAAAGTGAGGTGATATAATTTATGTTGACTTCTGAAAAGTTTTTGGCAGGGTAATTCACAAGAAGCTGTTAAGGAAATGAGTGCTATCATGGGCTATAGAAAGTGGCTAATAAAAATAAATAATTGGAACAAATGGTTACTTTTCATCAAGTCAAATGATTAGTAGCTGGCTGCCCCAAGGACCTGCAGAAGGATTAGTTTATTTAATGTACATATTAATGAACTGGGAAGAGAAGTATGAGAGGAAAATTTGAAGGGAATACAAAATAAGTGGAGTAAAAAGTAGGAAAGATTTTGAAGAGCTTCACTGAGTCATAACAAAAAGGTGAACTGGCAACAATAAAGCAGATTAAATGCATAATGAAAAGAATCATACATATAGCTGTGTTCTAAATTAACTGTAACCAGGAAGGAAAAAAACCTGAGCAACTGTGTATCACTTAATGAAAACTTTTATGCAGTGTGTAACAGCAGAAAAAGTAATTCTCAAAAGGTTGTATCAGTTGTATCACCGCTGTATCAGTAAGCAGTAGGAAATCATTTGGAACAGCTCCCACTGTTTTTAAAAGGTATTAAAAAAACCCCACACAACAAAGGCACACGAGGATATTGAAAACTACCAAGAATCTGGAAGGACTTCCATGTGGTAGGAAGGCTGAAAAGGCTGGGGCTGCCTACCGATGGACAAGACATCTTCTACTTCATCTCTTCATTTAAGGACAGGAGCTTATTCCATGGAAGTAAAGGTCAAAAAAACCCCAACAAGACCCCAGACCGAAAAACCTAATTAAGACGTGCATCTCATTGTTAACTCCTGGAAATTACTGCCACAAAGCACCACCAAGGCTTTATATTTGGTAGGATTTAAAAAAAAAAAAAGATTTAAAAATTGCCACATATAGATAATGAGAAGCTACTTGGTTGGATTGAGCTGAATAGTATTGAGAGAACATAAACCTTTTTTCTTTCACAACTACGCTGCTCATGACTATAAGGATTAGAAAGAAATGTCTCCTATTTCTTCGCGTTCACTTCCAGGCTGTTTGTACCTTCCCGTAAAGTATGTCTTACAACTTCTGATGTACCCAGTCACTGTCAGAGACAAGGACTTGGCAGTTCTGGGTACTCCTGACTCTGATGAGCATTAATACCGAGGACCGTGGATGTTACTCAGCCATACTTACCGGGATACTTTAGCAAGAGCGGTCTTAATTGTGTTTCTAAAATAATCCTGATCTTTCTAGACCACTGGGTCTGAGCACACAGAACTGAGAAGTGATTTGTCACTCGGTGATACACAACCCCAAAGTCGCAGTATTATACGTACCTCAGTTGTCACTCCTATTCCTTACTGTCATTTCCCCACACAGACTCTGTACTGCAGCGGCGTGTAACAGAACCCTCACTGCTTCACACCGCTCCGTGGGAAATGGGAGAGAAGCCAACTGATGGAAAAATGGTATCATATATGGGGAAAGAGTGTGAAACTTGTTTATGTGCTTCTCACCATATCACTTGTGCAGCAGGACAAGGATTTTACCACAAGTGGACTCTCTGCAGTTGCTTTGGTTAACGCCCCCCTTCCCCCCCCAGGCTGTAGATGTTTAAATCACATACCAATTCCATTCACAACAGGTGAATCATTACTAACTTCCAACACGTTGGGCAAATTTTGTTCTCCTTCATGATCATTTAAATCCATGTTTTGCTGTTGTGAGCCATTCCCAAAATGTCTAGAATCTTTGTCATGGCTACCATCTCCATTCTGCAGACCATTATGTGGCTTTTTCAGTGGCATGATCTGTAAACCGCTGGGAGTAGTTCGGTAAGTCACAGTTTTAGCAGCCCTGTCATTAGCAGATGCTGGCTTTGCTGCGTATCCTCTCTTCTGTTTTTGAAGAGATGGATTAATTCTCTTCCTTTTGTGTGCTGACCCTTTAGACTTCCCAGATTCAGAAGGTCTATGTGATATTTTGTCAACAGATGACCCTCGGCTTTCCCGTAAAAATTTTGGAGCGCTGGCCTGTTTCCCATGTCTTGATCGCTTTTCTCTCGTAACATGTAGTCCATTGAACTCATCAATAAATTCCTCACAATGTAGTAGATGATGTTCAGGTTCCCAGGTGTCTTCGTTGCTTCCGTAGCCTTTCCACCTGATTAGATATTCCCATTTGCCCTTCTTGTTCTTCCTTTTGTCCACAATCCTCTCTACCTAAAAGAAAAAGGAAAAGAAATATTAGAAAGAAAACCAGTTTGGTAATGAAAAGGATGTTCTTCATTTACAGCTAGGAAGGCCTCCCTGACACTGTAAAGGCACCTTAATATTCATGCGATTCTCCTAAAATACAGTGCCTAAAATATGAACTGCCTCTGACATGAAAGCCCACCCGGAGTGGCCCAAATGTAGCAACCTATTTTATAGATGTCAGTGTACCTTATCTTCATAGGATGCAGTCCCACACTACATTCCCATTGGATCCTATATAGACTACGCTGGCAGCTGATGAGAACCTACTTGGTGTGTGTACAAACTGCTGCATCTAATGTTCAGGAATCAGTGTTTCATGTTCCTGTTGGACAAAGAATTCCCATGAAGAGACCTGGCAATGACGAGAGGAAGGCAGTAGCCCCAGCGGTATTTTGACAGCAAGACCATTGCCCCTTCTGAAAACGCCGACAAGAGATGCAACCACCTGATCAAATCTGATAGCCACCATGTGAAGAAACAAGAGAGAGCCTGAAGAACATTAATGACAGCATGATTTCTTTGAAAATCTGGTTGTAAAATGAGGCTATTACTGTTACATTCCTCAGCTGCCTCTTGTTTGAAAGAGCTAAATAAAGCATCTTTTGCTATATTGGCAGCTACTGATCATTCTCCTGAATCCACACATGCATTCTGTCCCTATAAACACCCCTATACTTGTGTCTTGAACTACCTCAGAGAACTGATTATAACCAATTACAATCTTTTACACCAAAGATCTACTTTGCTATTTCCAACTTTAAAAAACTGTATTTTTAATGAATGCAATATGTGAAAAAATACACAAAATCTGTGAGTGCACCAATTAAAAAAATCCCCAAACAAATGAAAAGCATAACGATAGGGTTTTTACATAGAAGCAATGAGTTTCATGGACCTGTGCTAGAGAATGTCAGTTCAAGGAACATTTCTGCACCAAGGGATAAGGGACTGTGCTGGGACTGCAAGCTGAATGTGAATTAACCATATCGTGCGGTTGTGGAACAAGGACTGTACAACTAAAGAAATCTTTGTGCTATCTCAGCTCTGGCAAGGTCTCAACTACGTATGAAAGCCCAAGCACCATCAGTGGACAGCAAGTCATGGGTTTAAATGGCATCCAGTGGAATTGAGATCAAGTCATTAGGAAAAATGTTGTGCAGGTACTAAGAGTTAGGCATTAGAATAGGAAATGTGGAGAGGGTGTGAAGGGGTTTTAGAACAGTTTTTGTTAGACAAACATCTGCCATGAAAAACTCTTGCTGGAAAATTGGGTTATGGTGAGAAAACCTTTTGAAGTCTCTCCCAAGCTTCATTTTTTGATTCTTTAATTTTTAGATTTTTTTTTTAAATGTGGCTTATGCAGGATAAAGATGCCACTAATGAAAAAAAAAATCATTATCATTAACCTAAAGTGCTATTGTTAATTTAGAAAAATAAATAAGGGGATAGCTAATGTAATAGCTTTCATTGCTCTTCAAAGAAAAGTCATCTCATGTGAAGAACAACAGTGGAATCTGTATGGAGAATTTAACCTTGAAGAAGGGCAATCACAGCAGTGTAAGTAATTGTTCTTTTTAGGTCCCCTGTTAGAGCAAACCAATGGATTAATTCTGTCTGTTCACTGGCTGGAACTGTACATTCATAGAAATCTTGGTGGGTTCCCCAAAGGAGTCTAAATGTAATTAGCAACTAAACATTACACTTCCATCTCAATTCATTTACATGGGAACTGTCTAATATATCTGTGTCTGAGTCATAGTGGACAGCTTTCCTCCATCTCCAGGGCACTCAACTGCAGCATCCCAAACAGCTCGTTCCTGTGCTCTGTCTTATCAAATATCTGCACAGAAGCACTGCAGAAGCAAACCAGGCATCCTCTTCACTCTGAATTCAGCACAGTTCCCGTCAGGACTGCTCAGAGTGGCAAAACAATGACCTGAAGTGCAATCTAGGCGAGTTCGAGATCATTTGTCTGAAAAGAAAAAGTCTTCACAAAAAAATGGATTGGCGTTTTTGGTTTTGTTCTCATTCGGGATGTGTGCCTTTCAATGGTCAAACGAATAGACTTACTATGATCTTGTTGGCTTTATAGAGAGCAGCTGTCCAAATTATCCCTGGCTTTAAAATACTTCTCATCCTCCTATCTGGGACTGGCTAGAAAGACTGTACATCAAACCACGGAGCTCTGTAGTGGCCTGTGGGTTGGCTGTGGATTTGTTACTTTAATTACTGCAGCTCCCTGTACCAAGGAGCAAAACATATATATATATATGTGTCCTGGGGAAAAAATTAAATTGCTGCTAAACTCAGTAGACCACAGCTATCATTACTGTGGAGAATTTGGTTTAGTGCTCTTCTGTCTGTACTAGCTAAACAATACTAGCATTCCCCCCTCTTTTAAATTCAGGAGTTTGGACTCAGAACACAAACTCAGTGTCAGGTTGATGCTACCTTGGTGTATTCTTATGAGGGCTGACACCAGTTGCATTCCCCTACTTGCTCGCTGAAGGAAGAACCTCACACAGGATGGACAAATACCTTGCCACTTTGGGAATCATATACAAAAAACATCTCCCCAACCTCATCTTTTTCACTCATGCACATATCTTTAAATGTAACTGTACTGATTCCTCATTTTCACGTTGTGGCTCTACTACAAGGAGGAAAGGTGAAGGGATGAGGTTTCATGGAGAGCATTTTTTAGTATGGAAAGCACTCAAGGATTTTGGTGATGAGACATTCTGCATTTCAATTAAGAGGATAAAAGGAGAAAACACGAGTGGTCTTTGTTCCTGGGAAACAAAATGCTGGCAGTGGAGAATGTGATTAACCAGTTCAACACATCATGAAGGGAGAATAAAAGTATTGATGAAATTGGGTCAAATTTAATAAATGGTTTCAGAAAAAAACATTCAGAAAGCAAATATATTTGGGAAAGACTAAGCATTTCATTACAGCATTTTCAGAACAAAACTATCAGTTTTCACTTCTAATTCAACTAACAAAACTAAAATAAAGAGGGACTAAATAAACTGAAGACAAAATGTTTTGTTTCTGGTCAACCCTCTTTTCAGTTTATTGTTTTGCTGGGGAGAAAATGAAAAAAATGTGGGTTGATCCAAATTTAGTTGTTTTCCTTGAGTTTTTTGGTTCAGCCACCATAGCCACTGGCTTGACTAATGATGTGTAAAATGTCCCAGTAGATATCTGCCTCATCCTCATTACTGCCTCATTGTTCATTACTGAATGCATTTGAGGGTAGCTTTGGACATACTTGACCTCTCGACATGGTCCCTTTTCTTTCTGGGAGCTTTTAAGTTCTTCATTTATCCCTTCCAGAGTGTCACTACGTTCCCTCGCTGCATACAGTGAAGTGCTCCAGGGTAGGCATAAACGTCAGGTTTTTACCCACGCCTGGTGCCGTCTGTCCCACTTTCTCTCTATTCACAGTAATAACAAACATCAATATTTTGGTTTTTTTTTAATGATGCATATTTATTTAAACAGGTAATATATGAAGTAATAATCTTTCTGCATTTACGTAAGGTTACACGAATTCACAGGAGTTTTCTTAATACAAAATAATTCTGTGACGGCCAGTGATTAATAGAAATACTAATTTAATTCCTTCCCTAGAATAAGCAATACACCATTCTGGGAATATGCACAAAGTATCTATGGCTTCAATGTCCAATTTTCCATTTTTCCCCCAGTTCTGTCTTTAGTGAGACCTGAATAACATCTTCCCAGCAGTGGCTCTGGTAGTTACAGTTTGCCAAGTCCCTGAATCCTCTATATTTAGTTTGGAAAACTAAGTAGTTAAATTTAATAAAACTGAAGTAACTGCAAACAAAGCTTGCAGGGTATCAGAGTGAAGAGAGTTCTAGAATGGACATACACCATTACTTCCCTGGATTCTCTCCCTCCCTGCACCTCCTGGCTGATTCTGGATGATTTGAAGTGCTGAAATGTTACTGTGTAAATATGTTTAAAGAGAACAAATAGAACGAGACCATGGCACCTGTATAAATGCATTTACAACAGACTTCTTAGCTTCCAACTAGCCTTAAACCTTGCTCCATACACAGATGCACAAAGTGGGATGAAAGTCATAAATGAAAGCCTTTTAAAAAAAGTTTGTATTCTAAACTTAATGTGAAATAATAATAATAAGAAAAAATCAATTACAGTACAAATAGAGCTTCATAAACTTAGTGCTGTGATCAGTGCTTATTGCCTTATTGCTCTCTACAACTACCTAAAAGGAGGTTGTAGTGAGGCTGGTGTTGGTCTCTTCTCCCAAATTAGTAATGATAGAATGAGAGGAAATGGCCTCAAGTTGCGTCAGGGGAGGTTTAGATTGGATATTGGGAAGAAATTCTTTACTGAGAGAGTGGTTGGGCACTGGAACAGACTGCCCAGGGAGGTGGTGGAGTCACCATCCCTGGAGGTGTTTAAGAAACGAGCAGATGTAGCACTTGAGGCTATGGTCTAGCGGCTGGAGAGATGTTGGGATGAAGATTGGACTTGATGATCCTGGTGGTCCTTTCCAACCATAATGATGCTATGATTCTATTCTATGATATGCAAAGTACAACACACACACATCTTCCTTCACAGGAGATTCAGGGTCCAAATCACTCATTTAAAAGCACAGTCTTACTGTCCACTTCTATATAAAAAACATTGTAGGCTAAGTTAAAAAAGGATAATTCCTACTGAATTGTTTATACAGATAAAACCGTAAAGTTGGAGCAGAGTGTACTCGTCTCACAGTTCACAGGAGGTCTAAAGAGCATAAGTAAAGATCCTTATGGTCCCAGAAAACACCTTCCAGGAGATCAGTAAACTTCCGGAAAGGTTTTGAAGATTGTTTATCTACTTAGAGACTTCCAAACTAAGTACATGTCATCTTCTCTTCTTGCCATGCATATCTATGTAAACAATTTAAATTGTCATCTGTGATGCTCAGATGGTCTCTGTTAGGGTACTGTACGGAGCGGCAGACTGATTTAATGACACACTAGAAAAACTGCTTTTCATTACTATAAATTACAGGACTTGTGCTGTTTTATGTGTTTTTTTCGTTGGAGGTCTTTGTCCCATGTTGTGCCTCAGGGTGTTGGAACGGTATTTGAACAAAGTGCCAAGGAAAGAAAGGCAGTAAGATCTCTGAGAGAGATAAAGGCCATCTGATTCAACATGTTTTGTCTTTTAAAAATTCATTACTGCCCTAACTTCCTCCTTTTTGTTACCTTTGCTTTAAGAAAGAATGTATTTCATTAGTTGTAAATCTCTTGCTTGCTTGCATTTGCAACTTATTTGTGTTTTTCTTGTATTTGTATTTAATTTCTCAAAATCTGGTAATTGGAGCATTTGTTCCAGATGTACCAAAAAAAAAAAAAAGGCACCGTATCTTCTGAAGCAGGCAGTATTCACATTAGAAAAATAATAGTGGAATGGATGCTGGTCTCTCTTCAGAATCTGACCCAGAGTTGAAAACCAGAGCAGATCCAATCAGTGCGCCAGTCGTGAAACACCCGCAGGAGTAAATTTGTGTAGTTACCTGGAAGGTCAAAATGAAAGCGAAAGGGCTAGCTAGCCACAAAAATGAAAGGGAAGACATTCCTCATCTGAATTATTCACAGGCAAAACATCAAATGACATCTTCCCAGGACGTTCAGTGAACACCCTGCTAATGTCAAGAAAACACTGCTTTTTATTCAGTTCCTCTTTTCAAGCATACGGATTTAAAAATTTCTGCAAACTTCTTAGAATCAAAAGAGGTGTTAAACTTGCTAGGGAAATCCTAGAACTTTTGTTCTGCATTTCTCTGGAGAAAGGTTGTTGGCCTCATATTACACATAGTTGCAAACCACTGTGTTATGGTGTATGTGTCCTCCAACACATACCTAGAAGACTTAAGACAGACCAAACAAATACTGCGAAAACTCCTGCCGCTCCCTGTATGTGAGCCTGCCTCTTTGATCTTCTCCTCCTGATAGACAGTAATGCTGCAGAGGCTTCCTCCTAAGTGAGTTGATGGTCCAGGTGTGTATAGAAAACCAGACGTACACTGCACGTTAGTTGTATTTTAGAGACAAGGCAATTAGAAACAACTCCTAAAAGACTTTCCTGGACTCAGCGTTTTGCCTGCATAAGTACACTGTTCGTTACCTTCCCTGGCATCCAGGTATCCTAAAGAAGCAGAAAGATAAGCCTTGCCCCATGCTTACACAAGCAACGTGATTTTCTCTTTGTTTAAGGGATCTTCTGGCAGAAGAAGCTTGCCTTTAATACCAGTTTAGATCAAATGAAGCCTTGGCTGATGGCCTGCAGAAAACGAGGCAACCACAGCTTCCATCTAGACTCGTATCTCTAGTGACATATGCCATTTTTCTTGGAAGTCCCACCTTTCTCTGAAATTCAGTCTCAAGAGCACTGAAGTTCTGGTCTGGTCTGTCAGTAGTTCTTTTCTGGCTCTTTTGAAAACTGCCCTGGTGCCACATCTCGAGCTCCACACAAGGGCTGGGTTTCCCCCCTTGATGCCATCTGCCCCTGTTGCTGCCTCTACTAACAGAACCCATTCTCATGCCCTTGTCCTCTCTCATTTTGTTTGCAGCAGCTTTCTCCTGGTCAGAACTTAACGGTGCTCAACTCTCCCAGTCTGTTAAAGCCATGTCCCTCTCCCACTATAAATTTAAGGATGTAGTCTAAATAACTTTCTTCTATTAGGATATTTAAGTGTACGTGTGTAAATAATACCTGTGGTGGAAATGCCGCAATCATTGTGGTTTTTGACGCAGACAGGAAAAATAATACACACAAGAATCTTGCACTGGAAGAAGGGTATTTTTGTATAGACTGATACTGTCCCTTGGGAAAGGACTGGAAAAGGAAAACTGACAGATGCCACAGGGAGCAGGAAGGGACCTCCTGGTCAACACGTGTAGGCCCCGTCATTGTAGGCAGTTGCATCATAGCAACCCTTTCATATTGGCTATGTTCATGATGCAAAACACTATTTCTGGCTTATCGGTGGTAGATCGCACAGCAAGCAGCTGTTAATTCTTAAATGCCATAATTTTGTAGAAAGTATTATAGGTTTTCATTTGGAAAGCAAGACAGTTTCAAAGGTGCAAGAGAAGTGCACTAAAAAGTAAATGTATTCTTTAGCAGTAGGTAATCTTGACAATGTTCTTTCTATGGAGGAATTTTTGCCTTTGCAGTCCAAGTGTGCACCTGTGTCATCGACAGAACCAGTCTGCAACTTGGGGGATCACTCTTTAGCTCAGTTCCTCCGTAAATAGTTTAAATCCTTTTCACTTACAAACATTAAACAACACATACAACATAGGTGGCAATTCAAAGAACATGGGGGTTTCTGTTTATTTTAAAGCATAATTATACATTTTGTTTATCGAATCCCCATTTTCTTTTGTACAACAAGTGAGTTCTTGGTTGTATTTCAGTGTTCCTATTTCTTAAGGGAAGGAAAGCGAGAACTGGCCATACCAAATTCCTAAGGTCCCCTGTGTTAGAGAGTGGTCGGTTGTGAACACACCCTCTACACTGGCTAGCACAGTTTATTTCAGAATAAGCCTGTTCGAGTGCTAGCTACAACATTTGAATTTGATAGTAAATGCTTACTTTTATTTCAGTACTAAAGTACAGCCAGTAATTTTTACTATACTGCTAAACTTGTTTTGTACATTATAGTGCTCACTTTAAATTTAGAAACAACAGCTATTTTCCTGGTTTGTAGACCAAGGAAGGAAAAAATAAACGCTGTTCCTTTTTACTATCATAAGAGAGATTTAAAAACACGGTTAGTGTACGCTGCTAATCTGAGAGAATTGAGCGTGGCTGAAGTGTGCTTTAAGCAGAACTGTTCTCGTACAGTCTATTTCTGTGACAAGCACAGATGACTAAAAGATGAATGAGAAATCTAAATTCAAGGAGACAAAATATTTTGCTAAGCTCTACAAAGAGCTGGCTGTTTTGGACACATGCACGGCTCTCAGCTTTCTAATGCTGTGGATGACTTCCTCAAATGTTTCTCTGCCGAATTCAATGGGATTCTCCAGTTTTATACCATCTGGGAATATGGTTATGGGAAATGTGTGTGTTTATCAGAAAAAAAAGAGTCCAACACAACCTAGTAAGGACCTGATTCTGCCTGTTCTTCCTTCACAGTACTGCAAGTCAGCAGAGTTATTCCCAATTTACTTAGATGCCAGTAAAATCAAATTAGGAATCCCTGGGATTTAAACCATGAGGTTTTTTACTTTTATTTTAAAAGCAGTTTATAGGAACAGGAGCAGGACTTGAAGGGACTTCTAAGCAAGCCAGTGTTTATGTGAACATATCACACTTCTTTCAGTAAAACTGCCTGGAATTTGTTAAAAATACTCATGTTTCCAACCAGATGTGGAAATGTGTAAGCAGTACTTAAAAATAAAAATACGACTATCACTAAAGGTGCTTTTCATCAATGTTAAAGCAAGTCCAAAAATGTAGGAAGCAATTATTAATTTACATAAAAATCTGCAACTGAAAACATTAGAAAAGAATTAATGCTGTTTTCTTTGATGTTCATTTGCAATTTGCTCTCCTTTACCTTGTTCGGTTCTAGCTTACTTAGTGTTCTGTTGTGCAGTTCGCTCAGTCTCTTTCTCCACCACATGGGCTTCATTCAAATTCCACTCAAGGCCAGGACTTCAGTTCAACACTTTTACCTCCATCCCAAAGCTTAGCCAGAAGTGAAGATTCCACATTAAAAAAATACAATGGTTCAACTATAATACAGCATAAATAAACACTGGAACGGCTCTGCTGTACTACCACTCAGTGACTTGTTGCGTTACAAATGCTACTGCTGTGACTGTCATAAAATAAACCGCGTGTTCTCATGTGGTAGGTAGAAAAATATTTTTGTAGCCCTTTTACAGCAACGTGGTCAACTTGAGCTCAAAGAAGTGAAAGCCCGGTTTTGGGGAGCTCCTCGTCACCTGGTAGTTTCTATAGGTGCTGAGGACTTAGGATTTCACTGTGGGAAGGAGCTTCAGCTCTTCAGAGCCTTCACCAACCTAGTGTGACAACAGAGAACTGTCTGAGGGCAGCTTGCTGGCTTTGCAGAGCTTACTCACCACGGAGAAAATGAGAGACAACAGGAGGGTGCAGCATATGGAGGGGGCTACAAGGTGATGTCTAAGTGGCCGTTGTACAACACAGCCTCCTTACCAAAGCTTTTGAAGTGAATTTTACAGTGATCTTTGAAAGAGGACAATGTAATGGCTTTGCAGGTATCTTCAAGGAACATGTCCCACATTGAAATGATAGCTTGGTAAAAATTAAAGCTCTATATTGGAAAACAGGACAAATGGACAATTAGAGCATGTATTAGGTAGCTATTCCAAGATACGGGATGTAGAATAGCAATTTTGGAGTATGGTGTGTGAAGAATCTCCAGTGACAGTATGTGTCTTGTAGCTACCGTACATGGAGAGACACGAGCATTTTTAAAAAGATCAATACATATTTGACAGAGCAGCAAGTCACAAAAAGGCCTGAGCATGAAGGAGGATGGTAATTTCTCCGCCATCACTGAGACAGAAGGGAGAAGGAAATGAAGAACCCCGTCTGTGTTATATTAATGGCTGGAGAGGGGAAAGGAGATGTCAGGAGGATAAATCATGTATCCATTTCATGCTTTCTATACAAACTAGAATAGGAGGCAACTGGTTTGGAGCATCCATATAGCAAAGGTAGAAACAGTCAAATTTATGAATAATACCATGCAGGGGTAGGTTTTAGAAAGAAAGGGCTAAAAATAGATAACTTGGTACAATATAGAAGGTTTTCTTTTGAGTAAAAAGCTGAAGTAGCAGTTTGTAAAATAGTGAGATAATAAGAGAAGAAAAGTCAGGAAACACAAAGGTTTCTTTCAGAATTCAGTAGAATTCTTCGTTTTCTTGGTTACACAAATGAAGCTAATGTGATGGCAGAACACAGGAATGAGCCAGAAAGAAAGGCAGGGCAGAAAAAAGGAATAAAAGAACATGCTTTAGGCAACTACAATGGCATGATAGTAGCACGGAATTTTATAAGTAAGTATCCCGGTTGCCGGTGCAATATCACAGAAAAATGGCATATAAAATCTCAAAAATTATCTGTGAAGGAGTAATTGTCAAAAAGGAAGAATGATGCATCCTTATCCCCTCAGAAATAGCTTTCAGATGAGCAGGGTCGGTAGGCCAAGGTCTGGCCTCAACTGTTTGCATTGTTTTTCCCTGCAGATTTAATTTATGTTCGAGATCTGAATTCTGTCTAGTGTAAAACAAACTTCCTACTGGTGCCTGGAAGGAACAAACTATCTTACGGACGGTAGTAGAGACAGTTGTGAACGCTGTGTCAGCGTTCTTCAGGCGGGCGCAGCTAATTTGAAATCTGCATTTTAAAAGTGGGGACAGTGCTCTAAACGTGGAGATGCAAAGGCGTATTCATTGATTTCATATGAGTGTGTTTTGGAGCAATTAGATGGACTGCGTGTGAGGAGGACGTTTGCTTACAGTCTGGATGAAAGGCACTAACACATCTGTGCTGGTACAAATGTCTGCAGTGAGTCAGACTGACTACACCACACTGCCTGGCAGGCTCTGCCCGCCTTCTACTGTGAAACTCCTCTGGCAATGGCAGAGTCCCCTGGGAGCTGCTACCAGAGCACTGTGCTGTGGAGAAGGCAATCACAGGTTACCCTTCTGCCGTCCTCAGGCCCTAGATCCTCTTGGAAGCTGACAACAAATAGTCACCATTCCTTGACCTCAGCGAGTCCTGTTTCAGCCTTGGTAATTCACACAAGCCAAGGAAGTGTTAATTGATGAGTTCTTTTAGATCATCTTTATTCCTATGATGGGTGTCAGCCAAGTGCTGGCAGTACTTCCAGCCATAGGGGTTGCTACAGACTCGAATCCATTACTCTGTTCAGGGAGGTCCCCAGGAACAGCACCAGGGTTTCTCTGGTGGAGAGCTGCAGATCATGCTGTCCTGCTCACAGTGCTTGCTAGATCACTCCAAGGGTTACTGTGGAGGCAAGTGCCACATCTCCGTGCTGACGGCTATCTTCTCTTTCTGTTGACAGATGATGCAGACGTACCAAGCATCAGGTTGAGCCTGCAACTCTGCTGAAGTTGAGGAACCATTTAGAGATGTCTGTGCTCGAAGCAGTATTGAATATGTAAGTAGTGAATATATTACTGAGGAAATTTTCCATGTATTTGTTAGGCAGATTCCTAACTTGGCGGTTGTGTTAATACCTCAGCTGCTCCTGGATGCATTTACAGCACTGATGTGGCAAAGGGCTTTGTTCCATGTGCCTCCATAGAATGGGGCACTACATTTTTATAAATGTAGGGTTTCTGAGATTGATCCCCTACGTTTGTCTCACTGGGACTAGGCTGGTGTATGGTCTCTCCGTGGCACTGTGCCAGTCACAAACTGAAGCCGTGGAAGGCTGCAGCTGTCTGCTTGTTATTAATTGAGGGTTAGTGCAGAGACCAGCACACATTGGTGCTCCAACACCCAGACTGTTTTCCAGATACTTCATAAATGGAAGCTTAAATTCATACTTCAGTATATGAATCACATTTAATACTAAGACTCCACTTGTAAATGGTTTCTGAAATTACAAAAAGGAGTTTTAACAAATGGCTAGTAAGTTGTAGAGACTCTTATGAATCTCACACCTAATTAGTCTTCTAATTCTAATGAGTCCCTTAGAATCTTCTGAGGTCCTTGCTGTCATCCCTAGCACAAAGTATCCATGTAGTCAAATGCTGGAACAGATGTCCAGAGAGGCTGTGGAATATCTGTCCTTGGAGATACTCAGAACTTGACTGAACAAGACCCTGAGTAACCTAACTAAGTTGGTGCTGCTTTAAGCAAGGGGTTGGATCAGAGGATCTCCAGAAGTCCCTTCCAATTTACATTATTCTACAATACATAAATTTTGCCTAAAATATTTACTAATAATTTACTAATCCTTCATTAATTCTTTTCCACTTGGAAAAGCAGCTCAATTTGGAAAGCTGAGTTCTATGCAACCTGCGGAAGTGGGTGTATGAACTGACTCAGTTAAGCTGAGTTTAGATGGAAGGGAGTTTACCACAAGCAGCCCTGAATTTCCTTCTTTCCTTGACCTGATACTATCAGGGCTTGTTGGCTTTCAGGTCACACAGCAAGAGCAACCTACTCTCTGAAATGTACAAGGGAGAGAGATGGGTTGGAGAACCAAGGTTGGCTGATCACAAGGTTAAAAATATTTTCTTAGTCATTAAATGGACATTTTAAAATACTGAGATACATTGAGACATAATTATTCAGTACATTTTCAGTGTCTGTATGAACATTCCGTATTTATGGTATAAGCAGAACAAGGAATGTGCTAAGTTGGGGTGTGAACATACAACATATTCCATGACAGCAGCTATGTATTTGCTCTTCATCCATGAAGGAATTAAAGACAGGGATAAAAGGGATAAGTTACTGTACATGTACCACAAAGGTAAGAGGAAACATGCTAATAAAAATACACTGGTAGTTCTTACACCTATCCTGAAGGTTTGTGCACAGATAGTACCAGAATGCTCTGCAGGCCAAGACGCTTAGATGGGGCTTGAAAGCCCGAGTTTCTGTTTCTAGCCCTCCTCAGCACCCCAGCTGTTCTCCTCATTTTTATGTGCCTTATCTGAAAAGCACACCCCCTCTGTAAAGTGATTTCAGATCTGGTGTTGAAAACGGGAAAGGCGCATTGAAATAATTTTAATGTACAACAGTCTACAAAACAAAAATTTTGATGAAGCAAATCTGTTTTGAAGCCTAGTCAGCAATATAAAAATAGGAAAAACCCCCAAGATTAACTTGTGCTGAATATCTGCATTTAGTATTTGTGCTTGCTGCGGCTTGTACTTCGCAGTTTTGTAGTTGCTTATGCAGTGTAATGTCCTGACAAGAGCGAGAGGTTCCGAGCGTACTCAGGAGTGGTGAGAGACTCGTAAGACAAATACGCATTTCCTTTTACTGGGAAAAAGAATACACCTGGACTAGATAGCTCTGGAATTACATAAGGAATTTCTGATCACACATCAATCTTCCTTTTTCTCCAAAGAGCAGTTGTGTACAAAGACATGCATAGAAAAAATAACGTAGAAATAAACAGTAACACTCATGCTAGAGGAGTGTTATACTCTTACTACTTCAACAGAAATACTGATAAATATTGGGGAAATTATTGCTTTTATTATGTTTGCCAGCCGTAGCATTATGAAGAAACCTCATCCTTTTGGAATATTTTGGAATATTTTTAGGGATATTAACTAAACTTGATAAGGCTTCTAGAATGCAACTAAACTTGCCTTTTATATAGGAAGAAGAAAGCGTTTTATGTTTTGATGCTTTGAAGATTTCAAGATGATATGCACATAGTAAAGTTTTAGTTTAA
Organism: Eurystomus gularis; assembly: GCA_013400335.1. Lineage (NCBI taxonomy): Eukaryota > Metazoa > Chordata > Aves > Coraciiformes > Coraciidae > Eurystomus > Eurystomus gularis. The sequence continues at coordinate 652,656 of VZZY01006345.1, read as the reverse complement.
TTCCAGAGAAGTAAGAAACTTCAGGGGGTCCTGAAGAAGGATTTAAATAAACTGAGTTTGTCTTTAAATAATCAGACAGTTTCCCTAGAGAGTATGCATTTCCCCAATTACTGCTCTGGGGTGTTGTTTTCATAGGTACAAAGCACTATGCAAAACTATCCTACTAAATGGATGCTCACGATCATTACTATTACTCAACAGCATAACAGGGGGAGCTCGGAGCAGCGAGTGCTTTCCTTTAACATGTAGTGTGCCATAATGCTTTACTTGTTCGTAAAGTTAAACGGTCAGAATGTGTTAATCACAAAATCTAGTCTAGAGCGTCTGTCAGATCAGCGCTAACGATTGCTCAGTGTGCCCCAAAGACAAAGAGGTTAGTTTTGCAGTATGAAAATCCGGTGTTATTCTGGAAAAGACCTTGCCCTTGGCTGTTGAATGTCACACGCAGTATTCAGAATATGCACTGTGCAGTGCAGGGCAAATACAACACCTGCAGAACCGTACGCTACATCATCTTTACAATTTCTGCCTCCTTGATTCCGTTAACGCACACAAACAGGCAGTGAAGATTTAAAAAGGCAACTTCGCACCTGTGAATTACTTTTAAAGGAATCAGAGATATTTTACACCACATGTAAGCATATATGCTAGTCAGACGACAGCCACTGGGGAAAAATGAATGGAACATTCTTCAGTTTCTCCCTAAGTGGCTAGAAAGAGACTTCCAAAGGTTGACAGTAGGGGAGACCAAAGTGTACGGATCACCTGTACATCTGTGTTTTGTTGGGAGTTTTTCTTACTCAGATGAGCAGTCTGAAGTGTTTAGTAGCTTCCTCGGATGGCCATATAATATGAAATCATTCTTAGTCAAGATAATAAAAATGTCTGAAATCTTTCCACTTTCAACTCTGGTGATGTACTTTCTCATTTTTTTAAAGCCTCCATAACACTATACAGATTAACAGCGGAGAGTCCTGTCCAGGTTAATCAATAAGCCACTTCAGTTTTGCGTTAAGGAAAGTAATTGCATTTTTTGCTTCAACATAAAAATCCACTTGGCTTCATTTTTTTAAATGGGAGATATTTAGAGAGCAAGGAGATTTTTCAAGCTCTCTTCTGCCCCAGAGTTTGTATTTTAGGATTTAGATTCTTTCCCCTGTCTAATACCTGTCTAGTTACAGGACTTATAAATCAGCAATATGAAATCTAATTATGTAAATAATAGTGGGCGTTGTTCAATGAATGGCATCCTGTGATAATCTAAATATGCTGCACGTACAGCGAGAAAAGATATAATTCTAAAGACTTAGAGTCTGATATGGTTTGTTATTTGTAACAGTATAAAGTACTGAAAATTTCTGCTACATGAGAGTGATACGCGCTTTATAGTTTATTCACGCACTAGAACTCGTTCTTGGGCAGCTGGTCACCATACCTTTCTTAAAATGATAGGTTTTTAACCACTGTTTAAAATAAAAGGCTAATAATATCCTGTTCATCAGATGTTCTATTAATAATGGTGAAAGAGACTGCACGTTTGAGCTTGAGCTTTCTAGTATTTTAGGTATTGTGTAATAGAGTCTAAAAATGAAAAATACAAAACTATTAAAGTAATAGTGACCTGCCACAGCGAATGATATATGAGACCACATTTTTTTTCAATGTGACTAAAGTTTTCTTTTTTTGACAGATGATTAGTCTGTGGTTATAAAACTTTAAGGGGTGTATTGTCTTGATAACATTTTGAAAAAAACCTAGAATACAGATCTAGGGTGTCTTACATACCATGGCACTGAAGAAGTACCAATGGCACTTCCATTTAAGTGGAACCTACGTTCCTTCTGAGTACGATGGCCCACACTAGATCAGTTAACTGTCATGACATTACTTACAGGCCCACGGATTCACATATCTGAAGGCCAGAACGGACAGTTATATCCATCGAGCCTGTCTTGGGTTCACAGGAATGTTTTTCATTCAACAGTTCCGCATCAGGTCCCAAATTCCAATTTAGTTAAACCACATGTATTAGAAAATCATTGCATCTTAATTTTAAATGATTCACAGAAAATACACCATTGCTGTTAGTGAATCATTCTAAGGCTATAAATAAAATGCTACAACCTTAATGTTAAAAAGCGCATCTCATTTCTAATTTATGATGGGTAAACTTCCAGCCACTGGCACCTTTCATATCTCTGTTAGCTAATTTCATTTTCCAGGCCTTAAATCCTGCAAAGTGGTTTGCAGCTAAGTGAACAGATGGTCTCCATATTTCTTTAAGTTTTGTAAAATTTGGGTGCTAATGTGATGGCTCTGTCTAAAATTTTGTAGCTGCTTCAGAAGCCATATTCTAAAATTTCCTCGTGTTAGGGTTCATCACTTGTGTTTAAAGTTCAAATTCATGTTATTTCATGTAAGTTTAAGGGAGAACATTTTTATGAAATGCAGGACTATAATAACTGCATTCACTAGATTGATATGAGTCACTTATTTTCTTTGCTTTATTGATTAGAAAAATAATGCCCCTCTTAAAGATGGCACTGTTTTGACTAAAGGAAAAGGAAAAATTAAATCTAAGGAAGTTATGCAGTGTTCTGTTCTGTGCGCCAGTTTCATTCCTGCTATGCAAAAAGTTTACTACTTATTGTCTTAAATCTGTACCCATGTCCTCAAAATGGACATAAAAGAACAGTTCCCCCCTGTGCTATACTGGATTGTTGCATACAACTATATAATTACCCACATCTGTCTACAAACTGCTTTACATCCACGTAAATCTGTACCTCTTCTGAAACAGGACAACAAAATTCTCATTTGTTTGTGAAAAATTCACAATATTTATTTGTATTTATTTAGAGTCATGATACTACATAAGCGCAAAACCTTAAAAATAAGTGATATGTGAAAGTTACACATGCTGTAAAAATGTAATCTACCTTTAAAAACCCTACATTTTCATTGTTTGTATTTTTAAAGCCATGTGCTATGAGTTAAAAAATACTAATTAAACAAATTAAAACAGAACTCTTTAGGCATGTTCTGAAAGCAAGCATATAAAGCACTGATCAAATACAAGGATAAACTTCAAATACTTTGAGTTTACTGCTTTGTATGTTCTTTAACCACAGTAAAAACCATACAAGTCTTTTTATCCAAAGGATTCAGATCCTTTGGATACCCGTGTCTGAAAATAAGAAAGGAATTGGTTTTGCTGACCTGAGAAACCATGCGCTAGGCACAAGTAATTCACCATAAACTGTCTTGTGGGAAACAAAGAAGTAACAGCATTTTCTTCTTAACCTCAAACTTATTAAATAGTTTGTTGAGACTGTTGGGGTATGTAAAAGAACTGCTGTCACTTTAGAGCAGACAGTGAACCAAAAATTACACAATTTTCTCAAATGAAATTCATGACAAGTGAATCAATTTCTACTAGAATAACCCAGTTCTGCATTTCAGAGATCAGGGGACTCCATGGGGTAAATTCAGTCAGTAGTTTGCATTAGTGGTACATGAGCTCTCTGGTCCAGGGCAGCCAAGTATGAATGAGATTTTCATTCACTGATGAAGGTACGTAAGCTACACTTCCCTGTCCTTATAATACTTGTGTAGCCGACGTGAAAGCTGTACATACTGAGCTTAATTCTGAAGCCAAGTTTCCTGTGGACTCAGCTGCGGACAGCCTGTCTTACTTTGCAGGCTCTCCTCTGCGTGGAGGCAGCAGAGAGAGGCGGTGGGGTGCCAGAGAGCAGGATGGGCAGCGGGGGCTGCAGGGCTGCCGGATGACTTCCCAAAGACAAGGCCAGCAGCATCCCGGGAATTTCCACTAGCAGCACAAAGGGATGGGATGGGATGGAAAAGCACAGAAAAGAGCTGAGCGTGGAGAAAGTGCCTCAGAGCCTTCAGTGTAGAACAAGCAGTTTGGGATTGGGAATGATCTTGAAATCACTGTACCTATTACCTAAATTATGGGTTCCCGCTGGTGGAGCAATCGCCTGCCTTATCCGTACGTCACATGGGAGATTTACGACATTCTTGAGCTACACACACAGACAAATGAGCAGCACAGACCCATCACAAGGACAGGTACAGCAATCCTCTTGTGTTCGAGGATGCCTTCACTTTCCTGAAAGAGTCACAATCTTTCACACCAGGAGCATTCTGGAAAGTTGTGAATATTTTCACTTCAGTGCCAGACCCTCAGGTGTGTTTTGGTTTTAGATACCTGAAAACCTTTTCAAAAGGCTTCATAAAAAAGGAAGGGAAAGATAGCTTTACCTAATAGTAGAACAGCATTAGGTTTTTGAAATATACATAAATTAAATTCCTAGAAGTGACAGCAGAACCTAGCATATCAAATATTCCCTAGTCATCTGAGTCAGAAGCTATAGATTATGTCTTAGGAGAAGTCATGAAGAGTTACACCACTGGTTAGATTCTGATAGGTTAGTTAAACAGTGCTACACTCATAGCTGTGTACAACCAAAGCTCTCCAGCACTGTAACGAGCAAGGTCAACTTGCTTAGTTGAAGTTCTGTTTTTTAAATGACTTTTATAAAAACATTTTGCTGGAGGGCTTTTAATTTTCTTGGTATATCTTACCACATTTTCCAGCTTTTGGTATTAAAGCACAATGGAATAATTTTATAAAAGTAATTTTTTAGTTTTTGAGTGCTCCAAAGTAGGCTGACCAAGAATGTAAATTTTATAATACATGTCCATTAATAAAATGCACTGTAGCCAGAAAATAGGTGTGATAGTATTTTTCTTTTAAGATTATACCAGTTCATCACCTTGAGTCATTTTGAGGTTTCTATGGTGAATATTTTTTTCTGCAGAGGACACCTGAGAGTTTCCTGGCTGAGTCTTCCCCCCAGTGCATTTTCTCTCCTAACCACTACGGGAGATAGGTGTTAGAAATCCTCCCAGAAGCAACCTTTAACTTTGGGAGGAGAGGGCAAGAACCTTGCTCATTGTGAGATAGAGTCGATGCAGATATCCACTTCTTTTGATAGCAGTGATTATATGACATGGCTGAAGGTGATGAGGAGTTGATAGCCATGACTGTTGAACTTAGGAGATTTCCTTCCATCCTGCTTTGCTAAAGTGAGATAAATGGTGCTGCAATGAATTGTGCCCTTTGAAGGTCAACGTCTATACTGTACGTGAAACAAATCCTTGCCATTCTTGTTCTACACGAACAATATTAACATTCATGAACATTTCAGCTTTAACCATGTGATGAGTTCGGTTAACAAAAATGCCAACTCCTTATCTTCCGTGGGTACTTATTTCTCAAAGCAAACCAGTTCGTTTCTACATAAGTATGGACCTCCTGGACTTCTGTGGGCATCTGTGAACACAGTGACCTGGGGCAGTGGAAGCCATTTGCAGTGCAATGTCATTTGAGCTCCATTCAGAGAAGTCTGATCAACCTGATGCTGAAAACAGCTGCTAAAGCGGGTGAGCTACTTACACTAGGGTTGCTGATGTTGCTGAAATTGGTGCAGCATAGAAGTGGTGCAGTTTTTTAGAGCTCCATAGTGTGCAAGGCTCAGAGGTCAGCCTGAGAGCACTACTTTGCAGGACTGAACTCCAAAGAAACTCTCAGTCCTATATAGGATTTATTAAGCTCATTAAAATAACACCCAGTCCCAAACGAGCCACAGCTTTACTTCCTCTCTGTTGTGGCTCTTGAAACTCAGAGAGTGTGATTCCCTAACACAATAGCAGCGACAAGCCACAGATCGAAAGCAGCTGCCACCATGGTTGCAAAGGGGAACGTGCTCCTAACAGTCTACAGTTTCTGTCCCAGAAGTGCTGCAGCTACTGGTTTACCCCATCGAGAGATGTCTCTGTTTGAGTCAGAGACTCAAGTAACCTTCTCAGAAATGGAGCTAAAGACCAGTCACTTCAAAAGAAAACAACAACAAAACTGACTGTAAAACAGCCTGGGTTCATCCTGTCTCCCTGAGTTCCACTGTGTCTGTCACTGCAAGGCCCTATTACACCACTGTAGAGTCAGAGGGGGAATGAAAGGGTAGGTCTTGCTGTCAGTTCTTCTGTGAGATCTAAGGCTTATCACACCGTTCCTCTGCTAACCCTGAGGCTTACTACTCAAGTACTTTCTGAGTCTTGAATAAGTGATATATCAAATACTAAATATCTGTAGGCAATCCCCAGATATTCCCTTGATGCCTGTATGCATTTAAATACACATCCAAAACATACCATTGTGATTCTCAGTACTAAACAACATCCTCAGTGTGCAACCCTGCGCTTTGAACGATCAACTGCCATTGTGCTGCAGCTTTTGATTACTGGAGATGCCTGTGACCTTGGAACGGGGGCCTTTTGGTGGAAACAGGAGCAACAGCAGCTGGACATGAAGTGAGAAAGATGTTTAGGAACAGTTCTGTTAGAGATGTTCTGAGCTGCACAAAAACCTAGAACTAAGAAGGGAATCTAGAAATTTTACAGAAGTGTTATGTTAAGACAGAAATTGTTTCAGTCACCTAAGGAATTCTGCTTTGTGACTTGGGGATAAAACTGCATTAAAGAATGTTGTCCTTGGTTTGTGAACTGTACGTTGGACACATATCTTGAAACAGACTGTAGAAAATCAAGGGATTTATACTCTAAGATATACTAGCAGTGCAGGTTGCATATCCAAACTCAAAGAGTAGTTTGTGTGTCTTAACTAACCAGTAAGCAAGATGACTTTCCCTATATACTAATAGCCAGGAGGAAAACTGCATCATTCATGGTACACAGAGAAGGTCCAGTTGACATTAGGAGACCTGCCTTTGTCTTCTAAACACAGCAAGTTGTCAGTGGTGGTTGATGTGAGTGGATGGAGCACAAAAAGCCAGCAGCACAGCTGCAGAACAGTTCAAATCACAGCCCACGGTAGCTTCTCAATAAGTGGTGACCATGCACACACTGCAATACTTGATACCACTTCCAAGGGTGAGAAATGTGGTATCACTGGCACTCACTAGAAGTACTGCAAGTAACGTCATGTCATAAAGCCAAAGCGTAGGATGGTCAAACAATGCAGGAAAAAGATCTGGCATCCTTTGTGGTGCTCATGACAAAGCTAGGGGACTTGTTATTCAACTGGAAGAAACAGCAGTCTCCCATCAGTTCTTCCAGCAGTTCCTTGAAGCTTTCTGAGGCAGCAAGAACAACAGTTCATACAAGATAATGAACTACAAGAGGCAGTCCACGTGTTGAGCCATGCTGTTCTCTGATGAAAGCGTGTTCTATCAGTGTAATCAAAGATTGATGAGAGTAATAATCCACAGCTTGTGATGTGTACAATGAAAAAAAAAAAGGTGTCTTCTTTGGAGCTTGGAATTTTTGTAGTCTTGATCCACTTGATAAACACCAGACAACACAGCATTTGCATAGGTCTTAGTCAGCAGGGAGAGATGACAAGGCCACCTTGGCACTACTGCATTATTCTGTCATCCGATGGGAGCGCATGGGAAGGGCACTGGAAGTCACTCACTGCTGGCGAGAGGGCAGCAGGAAGGTGGCAGGAGGGCGGAGAAAGAGTCTCCTTCCAATGGCCTCCAAACAGTCTTTGCTGAGTGAGGACATGGGAGGAGCAGAGCACCTGGATACTCCTTAGCTGCTGTCGGGTCACACGGGCAGCCTGCCCACCACGTACTCTGATGGGGTATTTGTACTTCAGCTTCCCTAAAAGTCCCAACACATCAGTATTAGGTACAAAACACTACAGCAGGTCCTAAACCAAAGGGAAATCGGAGGAAGGAGCTGATCCAAACGACCTGGGCTCTGAAGGCACTGCTCAGCCCTCTGACACTGAACAATTTTGCTCTGAGACACCCACGATTCCCACAGTTAATTGGTGATTGCCATTCTTGACACCAAGAGGCAAATGGAATGCAGCAGTGAGAAGGCCATGAAAGCTGGCCAAGGGCTTTTATTAAGAAACCTGAGTGTTTCTGTGGGTGTAAAGCAAAAAAGCCGCTATTTCCTCAGTATATGTAGAAATATATTATCAAATACAGTTTTCTCTGGTGTTTCTGTTGCATATTTTGTGTATCATCAGTGCTCAGACGACCAGGGCTTCTATTGTATGTAAGACATTATCAGGCCATAAAGGTAAGTAATTGGAACATTCAGTGTTACTAAATTTTGCAGCCTGAATTGTCTGGGTTTTATTTAATTGCTTTTTTGTTTTTATATATGAAGAGAGAAAAGCAGTCGTTTTGCACTTCCACTGTAAAAACTTTAAAAAAACACCTAAAAACTTCACATCTGCTGCCGAAGAGCCGAAGCCGATACCTGCTGCTTCTTTCTGCTTCCTGTTACTTTTATCACTGTTTCCATACAATGGTGTATTTTGCTGACTATTCAAATACTGTCTGCTATCATGTACTAATCTGCAGCACATAGTAGTATTAGGTATATACTAATGACTACTTGGATAAAACGTTGCCAGGTTCCTCATCATCTCTACCATCTCCTTTTCTGACTGTGACAGTACATCGGTGCTGACATTTCAGCACAGAAGAAAATTATGAACCAGTGGTAATGTTTAATCACACAAGAGTGGAAGCTGCTTTTCCACTTTTCACATTTCCGGATTGTGAAAAGCTCGAGTTTGTGCGCCCAGACTCTCTTACAGTCTCACTTGCAGTTACTGCAGTTGAATCACAAAGTTTTAATTGCCCCTCATCTGCCAGTGTTTATTCCTCAAGAACTTCCAGGTTCTTTCCCCTGGAGTCATGTGAAGGTATTTTAGTACATAAATATAGTTTTCCTTATAATTTCTAGTACTTAATTTGGGATCCAGAAAGTCTCCATCCTCCTCCCTGTACTGGGATTTTGATACTTGAGTCATATTCCTATTTAATTTGAGCTATACTGTTATGTCGTACCATTGCTGAACCTAAAATGTTGCTACTTTCCCTGTTTAGGTAGAGATAAGTTCAATCATCACTCATCAAAGAAGGTCTTCTCATGCTGTGTCATCCTAAATTCCTGCATTCGTGTTTGTGCCGGAATCTGCTATTGCTCCCTTACATTAATCACCAAAACACTTTGTGATCAACATCTTTGCAGCCTGAGAGTCTCAGACTCCATTCAGGAGCCCAGTGAGCATTACTCTGCATTTTCTCTCCATGTGAACCATATTTAGCAGAATTCCCCAGCACCTTTCCTGCCAGACTTCCTGTGCTAAAACACCTCAAACCTATTGCAAAAAGATTTCTGAGAGACAAATTCAGCAGGTGTGTTCATGTGATTTTATATTTTGCAAAACAGTCCCTTCTCCACAAAGGGAAATGATTTAACGGTTTCAAAAATATTATTAGAGCAAACTTCAGCTGCATAACATGGAAGGTCCATTAGCATAGCTACACAAATCTTACAAAGCAGTCCTTGAAAAAACTATGCAATGTCACACTTTATTGGGAATATCTCTCTTACTACTAGGACTAATAAGGTACATAAGCAAAGCTCTCTCCGATATCTGAGAACAGTTTGCAATATCACTGCTCACTGCTGTGACTGCAGAGTGATGTCAAAATATAGTTTTGTGTGTGTGAAAGAATTTGACAAGTTGAGCTGGTCATTTAGAAACCAGCCTGTTTATATTTCAGTCTATTAGTAATCACCGCTGCTGGGAAAAAACCAACACAATAGCAACTTGATGGGTTTCTTAAAAGTTAGGGGCTTTTTCATGTATATTCAAGTAAGGCCTTTAAAGATTGATAAATGTGTAATAACAACCCTGTACAGCATGAAGGAAGCCTGTGAAACCATCCAAAAATGTAAATACAGAGAAGTTGTGGATAAACCCTTTTAGATGCTGAAATGTTTTTCTCACAGAAGTAAGAGAAAGCTGGTTTTGTTCATTAGAAACATTTTATTACATTAATATAACTTCCGATTAATACTGACTTGATCATTGGTCTCATTCCAAGCATTTACTCAAATGTTCTCTAGTTCATCCCTTTCGCCCCAGTTATTAGCCAGAGCTGGAGCGATGAGCCAAACCATTTTTAGTGTGCATGTTTGATTCAGTGTTACTTCATCACCTTCTCCCTTCTTCTGCCCTTTTATTTGCTTCTGCCACCTGCTGCATCTTGTTAGAAGTCTAGACTGAGATGTCTCGAAAACAGAAACTCTGAACCCACTGTTGCGATTTGCTCTTTAGTTTGCAAGGATCCTAACTGACAATGACTGGCAATTAGAATACAACTTGTGAGGCGAGTATGTTTGTGATCTCTGCAGACCGTAGCAACATCTTAGTCAATACCTGTGTTTGTTTAATGACTGTAGTAAGTACAAAACTAAGAACTGCCATACGAGGCCAGACTAAAGGTCCATTTAGCTCAACATGTTGTATATTCTAATAGAAATTAGTCTTGGATACTTAGGAAACAGCATCTGTAGAGTAAGTGCTGCCCTTGCTCTACTCTCCTACTTTCTGGTGATTAGCAGTTTAAAGGTTCTTTTGTGCTGAAAGGTATAAAAGGATCTGTCCTCCAAGAAGCTGTTTTACCTTTCTTTGAAACCATTTATGGCCCTGACTTCCACAACATCCCACGGCAATGAGTTCCAAGATTTAAACACTGTGAAGAAGTACTGCCTTTGTCTCAGTCATTTGCCTAATCATTTCATTTGCTGCATGCCTTTTCTTGTGCAATGAGAAATAGCATTCATCACTGAATTAACTAATCATCCTCCATTTGTCTTCTCCATACCATTCATATCTTCCTCGAGTACTTCTTCTGTCAGCCAGAAAGTTGCCATGAGGTGTCTTTCCACAGCCAGCCGTTCCACACCGTGCAACAACACCCTGTCAGCCCTGCTCTGCATTATTTCTAGTTCCGTGTTCCTCTCGCAGCGGGTGCTGCACTGCAGATGTGGAAGCACAGTGGTGTTCCCCAGAGACATGACAGGGATCATCTTCTGTTTTGGTCTTTTTTAGTAGCACCCCAAATTCTCTTTGTCTGAGGTTTACTCTGATAAACAGTAGTCTGGTCCCATGGACTGGACTCCCATTAGGAGCTGGAAGGCGTTTTCTGGTTTAGTTCCACCTGAAGGCAGTGTGGTCCCTGCTCTCCAAGACACTTCTGTGATGCAGACAGAGGTGTGGTAAATGGGGTCACGGGGAGATTCACTTCAAAAGCACGCACGTGATCCAGATTAAAATACTGATGTAGACACACCCCAAAACTTTCCACAATGATACCAAAATCTTTCCTGAATAGTAATGGCTTCTTTGGGGCTTACTGTTATGCGTGTATAGTCAGGATTATCTTCCCTTTGATCATTAGCTCGCATTTATAAACACTGTATTTCAGCTGCTCTCATCCAGCTCTTCACAGTCAACCTTTCTCTAGACAATGCTATAATAATCTGTAAGTTATCAGCGGTAAAAGTAATTCTTTTCAAAGAATTGATAACTCTGTTGTACAACACAGTCCCAGTACCGATGTTTGGACACTCTACCATAACTACCCTTCATTGCTTCCTGTGAACCACGTGGTCTAAGAGATGACCAGCCCGTCAGGACCACAGCTTTGGTTCTTTAGCTCCTGTAGGAACTTACATGGAAGTCTTTTTGAGAATCCATTTATACCCACCAGAGCCATTCTTATCCACATATTCACTAAGAGTTCTGTGAGATGTGACTTTCCTCTACAAAATTCATGTTAACTCTTCCCCAAACCAAGAGACGTTCATATATAACTGCTGATTCTATTTCATTTTATAGGTGCTACTAATTTGAGTGTAATGGAGCTCAGACTTAGTGGTGTGTAGTCCCTTGTATCCCTTCTTAATCCACTGGGTGCTGAGTGCACGTCAGTGATTATATTATTATAAGATGATTTCAAATAAACCCCACAAAATCTAAATAAATACAGCAAAGTGCCTTATAGGAGAAAATATCCTCATTGTTCCTGTTTTGCCCCTCTGAAGGAACAGGTTGCGAGTTTTGTGGGTGGTCTGTGAGAAATCTAGCAAAGCCAAGTGGGCAACAGCTATTTTCAAAGAAAAGTGCCTTTCTGACGCATATTTTCAATACTGGTTTTTTGTAGGCTACCGATCACGCTGCTACTGTTTACAATTCTGCAAGAGCCAACCTATTTCCCCATCTTTGGTAAACCACAACAAGAATCAGTTTTTCCCTACAGGGGCCTGTCACATTAACGTATTGTGGATGTTTTGAGAGACCTGAACAGATTTGCAACAAGATTTTATATTATGACTGATAATGAGATAGTATTGAAATAGTACCGGAATCTACATGTTCTCTGTGTAATAGAAAAAAAATAAATTAAAGCCTATTTTCCCTTCAGCTCTGCAATATTATCAGTCTAAAGTTTTGATAACAAACAAAGAGTGTGATGTTGTTATTCAACAAGCCAAAAGGACGATTTTCCTATTGTCAAAACAAGAATATTCTTAATTGCATGAATGGAAAGCATGCTAGCAGTCACATACCCCACTACTAGTTGCCCTATATTTAACTTGAAATTGTTTGATATATTATGTTGTTCTAATGGTTTAAACACAAGAAACAGGTAACTTTTTTTTTTTTTTTGTCAGTGTCATAAAACATGCTGCAGAAATTGTCTGAAAAATATAAGGTTAAGGAGGAACAACAAAAAGGGATTGCACTGATGAAAATGTAGAGAGCCGAGAAACCGTAACCCTGCTAAAAGTCAAATGAATGGACAAAGAAATGCTATTTACAGCAGAGCTGGCCATCACAATCACTCCATTGATTTTAAAAAAATAATTCACCAATTTCTTTCAATATTAGACCACACTTTAATTTTGGCATTATTTGAACTGTCTCTCCCTAAATATTTTAACTTTCAAAAACAATTATTAAACAATGAGTTTATGGCTGGATTTTAATTTTTAATCCAAGACCAATCCAAAGTAAAGCACTGTATTGGCCATTCGGAAAGTGTTTCAAAAAAAAAAGGAAAAGGTCATTTTAATCTTCAGATAGGTCTGAACCTGGACAATGAAGGGAACCATGAAGCACGTTCAGTGCATTGTCTTTGGTGGTGGGAAAGTCTTCACTGCCTGTGTTTAGGCTTTAGAGTGATACAGAGTTCAGTAGCTCTTCCAAGCAGGAGTAGGCTCATGACATGTATCTTGAGATAAACTACACTCCATCCAGATAAACCACTTCATCAAGGTGGTAGCAAAATGGTAACAGGCAGAAGAAATAAATTGGTTTCAGTATCCCCCAAACAGGCCAAGCAGTTTACAATGTAATGAGGAAGTTGCAATCATGGTAACAGAGTGACGTTGTAGGTAAACAAGACAGTCATTATGGCCATTGTAATGTTCCCTATGTGGCTGACACTGGAATTTCTTAGTGAGATAATGAATATTGCCAGTTATCCAGTTAGGCTTTTGAAACTCACTCAGTGTCTTTGGAGGACGCCAGGACCTGGGCAGGAGGGACCTCAACATTAACTCTTTGTGAATGGCTTTATACTTCAGTTCAACCTATTGTCCTGCCCACTTGAGGATTGAAGAATACTGTCTGTACTGCAGATCACACCTACTTTGGAACCGAGTCCCAAAAACTTCCATCAGGCAGCAAGATTTCTAGATTTCTACCAAGTAGGTGTAGTATTGCTCAGGTAACCTTATTTTGAGGACAGTTGTCTTCTAAAAACTTATTTTGATAAGGACAATGACATGATAATGACAAAGATCAGTGACAATGTATAGAGAAATAGCTGATTCTTCCAAGAGTTATTAGTGAAGCTTTTCCAATTAAAAAAAAAAAAAAAGAAAGAAAAAGGTGTTAGTTAGAGATGACTGGATGCGTAGCTGCTGGGAACCAGCCCAGAATGACTGAAGTCAGCATTGCCCCATCCCGTGCTGTTCTACAGGAGTGGGTGCTTAGCTCTGGTCTGTATTGCCCAGACCCTACTTCAAGTCACTGTTTTCTTCTTGTGAAATCAGACATATGCCTTCAACAAGGAACTGTTATATCAATGAAGAGGTTGCTTTAAATTGAAAAATAATAATATTTACTGAAATACACCATTTTCTTGCAAGTTGCCTGGGTCTCAGAAGACACATGTGTGAAATACTTTAAAAACAGATTTCTGCTTTCCAGTTCAATAGGTGGATTCAAGCATGCATCTCTCCTAAAGTGACTCCACTGAAAGAGATGCAAGTTGGAAAGCCACAGTGCCCCAAAACTTGTATTTCCTCACTCTGTAAAACGAAGATTTTTTTTTCTAAACTCTGCGTCTGCAAACCAAACCCAGCATCCAAAAGTTCAGCCGCATTCTCTCCAATCTGCAGGTCTCCACACGCCATGAGGGTTCAGCAGACCAAACAGCGCCATTATTATCTTCAAGTTTTGGCTTTGCTGGTACCTGAGTGCAGGTATAAATGGGAGATGTTGTAACCCATCTGCAAAGACATTATCTTTCTGGTGGATCGCGTGAGCTAAAACACACAGCAGCTCATTCTTACAGAGCTGCAGAAACACACTAAGATTTAATTGAGACCTGTCACTACGGTGGACAAACCTCCTAGCCATGGGAGCTGTATCATTTCCGGGAGAAGGTGCCATATTTAAAACATCACTTTTCCACAAAGCGTACACTGCTAAGTTTTAAAGGCTGATTTTATTATTGTGATCCAGAAACAGACACGTGACAGTCCCCTTCAGAGATTTAGCTAAAATCATTACATCGCTTACCACAGGTGTTGTACTATAATCTGACCCTATGTTAAAATAAAACCTTGGATTGCAACATCATCACCCCTGAATGTCTAATTGTGTTCATTGTATACAAACCCTCAAATTAGTAAATGAAAAAAACCATTAACATCAGCTTCACGAGCATCTCCATGATTCTGATAACTGATTTTAAATATTCATCAATACAGTAGCATTTTATTGCAGTAAATGGGCTGCTCTGTGCTAGAAAAATAAAGTTACTTATTTTATATTTTTCGGCTCTAAAGCCACCTCTTTTAATACCAGAGTCTTTGTGAGAGAACCATTTGGGCTCAGATTACATGAGAACTAAATTGTACATGGAAAATACAAAATATTACTTCAAATTACTGTCAACAACTTCAACGTGAATCAACAAACTCGGTATTTAAGAGTAAATACACAACCCTTTCTGTTTGTTACCAAAATTAACAAGGATTTCCTATCAACACATCCAGCGGCGTATTTGAATCATAAAGCGAACAGGGCTGCCTTACTGAGGGCCGCTACCCTTCTGTCAAGTCCTTTACTTTCAGTTTGTTATTTATTAGGAATATGCACGTAGTTCTTCAATATTTAGCAGGTTACCTCTTATGAGGAAGAGTAAAAAAAAGGAATATTCCATGACTCTTTCACCCACTCCAAAAACCTTGAAGTCACAAGCACGTGGAAGTCAAGCAAAGCCAAACTTTAGGTAGCAAAGCTACTTTATGTAGCCTGAGAATTACACTAAAATATACAAATATACACAGCATTCCTTACTGTTCAAGGAAAAGGAATATATTTACCTAAAAATAAAACTTCAAAACACACACAACTGTCTTCTGATGTAAAGTGTCTTGGTTCTAATACACAAATCTGGAACTGACTACCACTAAACACAGAATTCCCAATGAGTGTTCTTTTGCTTCTAGAACAAATTGGTCCCTGTTTCACCGTCCTAGAAGAAATAGAATGAGAGGTATTTCAGGTGATTAGAAGCCATGTTTCACCAGGAA
Organism: Eurystomus gularis; assembly: GCA_013400335.1. Classification (NCBI taxonomy): domain Eukaryota; kingdom Metazoa; phylum Chordata; class Aves; order Coraciiformes; family Coraciidae; genus Eurystomus; species Eurystomus gularis. The sequence goes on along the minus strand of VZZY01006345.1, from coordinate 636,903 downwards.
AAGGCACTTAGTGAACCAAACACTGAGGTTATTTTGCCTGTGATCTTATTTTACTTCAATATAAAGATATTAATTGAATTTATCTTTAAAAGGTTGAAAAGCCTTTTAAAATAACATGACAGTAGCAAATGAATGAACTGATGGGATAAAGATACACATCTATTTCCAAAACTTAAAGTTTTATACTTAAGTTTCTTGAGTGCCACCAAAATCTGAGAAGTTAGTGCAGGTAACACAGCCTGTCCTTTTTCTTGCGCTTTATCACGGCTCCTAGATAATGATTGGCTTTAACAAAAAATAATTTTGCAGCCAGTGTTAAACACTACCAACTGCAGAGGTAATTGTTGTCCTATCAGCTGAAGTTCAGTAAGAATCCTTGAAGGACTCACATATTACTAGGGGGGTCAAAGGGGAATCAGGAGTGTAGCATACCTTTGGAATGTCACCATACGCCCCAAATTCTTCATTTACACCAATAGCCCCAACGTATTTCAAGCTAAAATCCTGAAACTCTTTAATGGTCACCCTGCCATCTACATAATGTCTTACTTGTTCAGGAGGACAGAAAAGAATGATGCATCCAAGCAAGAACAGAGTGTCAGCTCTGAAACCACAACGCACTTCGTGTCACGTGCTAACTGGTGTGGGACATCACAGCGGTAAGAGCTTTCTAAGGAGTCCCTTTGATACAGTTGGTTTTGTGGGATGGGAAGGAGCAAGGAGGCAAAGCTGAGTCGTTTGTTAAATGAAGCGACTACCATCTACACACTGGCCACCTACTAGACATACAAACTCTTCAGCTTTCTAGACATTTCTTCTGACCTCTGTCATGGAGAACTTCACAGTGCTGATGCAAAATGTAGATGGATTGATAGTCAAAGGCCTGCACATACTTTTCCCCACATCTCCAACATGTAGATGGAAGATTTTACACCTTGACCAGCTGAGAAGGTCACGTTCCAAACATCTCACACAACAAAGAACAAAGAGCCATGCTTCCACCTACCTGTTCTGGTGGATACAATTCTTCCATATTATACAATGATAAGCAAAAGAAGTTCAAATGGAGATACCAAGAAAGGAAGTGGTTCAGAGGCTCTGAACCACAGCACTAACAAATCACATTCATCCATGCAGGTGCCTGCAAAGTGACTGGGCCTAAAACTGACTGCAAACTGGGTTAGAAATCTGTTCTCCCACAGAACACCTCCACACCAGGTCACTACCTGAGCAGCATCACTCTTACACCACGCAGCAGTACTCAATGCACAGCTCACATCGACCTGCCAAACATCATCACCTTACAACAACACAAGGATCATCAAAAAGCAGAATTTTTTAATGAGTAGGAGCTAAACCAGCACGGCTACCAAAAGCCCAAGAGGTGCTGGTTTTATTTCTTTCCAGAACTAATCCAAACATCTGAAGGAAGCTTAGACAAGACCAGGCAAAGACCCTCTACACATCCTAGAAGTTACCTATACAGAATTTTATCACTAAGTTTTTTGGGTCAAAGTTGTTCTTCCCAGAACTCCCACTGGCTACGCTGGAGTCACAACAGCAATACAGTTGACACGCAATAGCCTTAGAATTGTAAAGTACTATGGCAGATCTCACAAAATGGTGGGGAAAAGGTCAATGATACTATTCAAATCACCACGTACTTCCCATGATTTAACACCACGTATGAAAGTGTAAGTGCTCGTCACTTGAAAGGAGGTCTGCGTCCTCCTCAGCAAGATAAAGTCCTAATAGAGCAAAGTCATGCCTTAACTATGACCTTTGCTGAAGACTCTGAAAGACCATGACAAAGTAAAAAGTGTCTACATGAAACCTGGCAGATCCTCCACTTCTTCCACTTAAGACCCTACAGCTGACCATCATCAAGATGGAGAGTAAGTCCAACCATGCCCAACAAACCGCAGCAGCCATTCCACGCCCAAGCACGCCCTGATGTTTGAGCAGCGCCTAATCATCGCCTCACAGTCCCAACTGGAAGGCGATCGTTCTGTCCTAGCCTTTAAACTGTGGGCTCCAGACAACCACAACACAAACGGCCATCTCTCGCCAGGGAACACGGAGCACGGGGAGGTGCTCCAGACCAAGAGCTGGTGTAGGACGTCCAGTCTCTCTTGGTTGTTTCAGATGGTAGACTTCCCCCCTGGTTCCACTTAGTGGAGCTGGATATTTAAAACACTTGGGTCCAGTCTTTCTTATTTTTAGTTTCTGCTTTCCCCCTTCTTCTTCTCTGGCACGGGAAGAGCGGCGAGACTTGTTCTCAGTTTGGGCATTACAACTGGGTGCCTGAGGTCGAAATTTGGCCGGGTCTCGCCCGCTGCCTGCCAGCTCCTTCACCCCTCCCTCCCCCCGACCTGCAAACCGGGCGGCCGTCGCCCGACGCATCGCGGCTGTCCCCGCCGCCGCGGCTTGGGGCGGGCCGGGGACCGCACGCC
>VZZY01006345.1:598009-633275 GCA_013400335.1 Eurystomus gularis | reverse complement strand
CGGCCCTGCCGGCCACCTTCCCGCCCCTCGGCGCCGCATGGCCGCCCCACCCACCCCACGGCCGTCGCCGAGGAAGTGGAGGTGGCGGGAACCCTCCCGCCAGCCCCCCGAGGAGGAGCAAGCCGCGGAGGGCGGCGGGTTTTGGGGCCACCTCTCACCTCCACCGGCACCCACCCTGCGCCTGGCAGGAGAGGCCTCTCCCGCTCCCTTGCAGCCATCTTGCAAATTCGCCAGCCCTCTGCGGGAAATGGAAGCCACAGGCCTCCCTCCCGCCACCTGGTCTTCACGTGGAGGCGCCAGGCGGCCGGCATTTTGAAGCGGCTGTGGGACACGGGGCAGCGCGAAGATGTCGGCGGTTGTCCCATTAGAGCTTCAGGGCCTTTCCCCTGAGGAAAAGGGCGGTTCCGTGGCTCCTGGCATCCTCACGGTCCAGCATGGCGGCTTGCCTGAGGGATCCTCATGAAGAGGGCACCAAGCAAGCCGGGCAGTATCTTGACCTCCCACCTATTTTTATCTGCCATTACTGCCGAAAACCTCCTGCCTGGGGATTCCCAGGTTGAGGCGATCTTCTCACACCAACTTGGCCATGAGTGAAGATGGACTAGCTCGTTGTGAGAGGATGCCCCACTTTCCACCCGGGATTGTGAAGTCCTGAGGAGACGGGAGCTGACGTGTGTCGAAGGGCCCGTAGCGTAATGCTGTGGCCACCATGAAGCAAAAGGCTGTGATCTGTGGAGTCGTGTTCCTGCAGCTTCACACTGTGAAGTTGTTGCTCCAGGTAAAGTGTTGATCGTTCGCTTGGTATCTTTATTAATGTGAGGAGAGCGTTGTTAGGGTTTGCTCTGACCAGCTCTTCACACCTTGGCTTCATAGCCAGCCTACTGTAGTTGTTACCGGCTTTTAGACCCCATGTTCTCACCTCGTGGCTGACCTGTGGTAGTCATTCCCCTGGAGTCTGGGAGTGATGCTGTGCTGTGCTTTGCCATGGCCATGGCTTTCATCCGTCTTCATTGTCTTGGCATTTCTCATCTTTGGATGTCCGTCCTTTGTGTCGCGCTGCACCCCACATTAATGGGGGACTTCGCCCTGCCCACGCTGTTATCTAAGCGGCAGGTTAGCGGAGGTTATTCAGTGTGATACAGTAACTCAGCATGTTGATAAACGTTGAGCGCTGAATGATTTCTGAAATTTCATGACCAAAAATCCCAGTGCGGTCCAAGTGGGGTGAAGCCAAAGATTCTTCTCACCGAGAAGATTTCTGTTTGAAATACTGATATTGGGTATTTTGGATGTTTTATCATGAAAGTAGGAAATAACACATGCACATCCAGCTCTTGATTGACCACATCTCCTGAACTGTGAATATTACCTCTGGTGATTATGAACTTACCAGCTAACTAGTTTAGTATTGACTTACAGTTCAATGAAAACTGGCTTATGGTAGTTTGGAGCTCAAAAGGTGTTTATGGTTTGTGTGGTTTGCTGGGCGGTGTGATAATGCTGAATTCCTAAGGACAAGCCACTCTGCTTATGTAAAACCTGTTTTTGTATCTTCACTGAAGTCACTGGAGGGTTGTTCCCTGCTTTCCCCTTTGTAAACTGATATTTGGATTGTTGCGATTTGATATTTGAAGAGTAAAATGTTGAAAGGATTAAGAAACACTGTAAACTACCCATGCCTTTAGCAGTTTTAGTAATTTGTGCAGCAAAAATTCCTTGATTCCCAAGAAATGCATTACTTAATAATCACACCCCATGGTTTCTTCTTGATAAACCAATTATTTTGTCGTATTGTAAGGTGACTTCTATTGTTTACAGTAGTGAATCAGCTCTTCAGAGCGCTCACGGAGAAGAATATTCCATCGATACGTAGACATTTTGATACATTCCTCTTCAAAGTCTGCTTTATTACACCTACTACTTTGCTGCATTCCACAGCAGTAAACAAAATGGCAGTCAAACCAGCGAGTCATTCTTCAGATGCATTCTGAAATATGCCTTCTCTGTTGGCTTTCTTCATAGTATCAACTCTGTCCAAAGGTGTCTTGAAATAATTAAAAAATGCCCCTTTCCAAGCGGTAGAGGAATATACATCTTTTCTTTAGAGACAGCTCTAATAATCGGACTGTTCTTTCCGGCCCTTGCTATTACTCTGCTCTCAGACAGGTTAAATTAGAACAATGCACGCTGCACCATATTGGAAGAAATCACCATGACCTGGTCTATATTTTAGAGTATTTCATTTGCATTGTGGAGTGTTTAGATCGCATCAACGCTGTCAGTAGAGTTGCCCTAAGACTTACAACCCAAACAAATATTAGTTTGGGAGTTTTGAAAGGATGAATGCTTTAGTGAATACTTTGAAGAGGGGAAACATCTTTTTCCTGATTACTCATTCCTTGTTTTAGAGTGCACAGTCCTTTGGGATGTGGTGGTGTGTGAGTCAATAGCGAGGAGCAGAGGAAGGACTTCTGTGATTGTCAAGCTCAGGAAAAGTTGATTGTGGTTCCAGTGTATTTCCCTGTCGTTTATCAGAAAACAAGGTTTTAAGTTTTAAAAAATCCAAGTGACCTTCATTTGCCCGGCAGGTCTCTATTGTAACTAGTGAAGTCATGTGGTAAAGCTCTGAGCCTTCTGGAAAAAATAGAAATATTTAAACTTATTGCCGTCTTTTTTAAAAGTTTCTGATAACAGGTTTTCTGGAAATGCATCTTTTCCAATTTTAATTGCCTTTAAATGGGAATATCTTTACGCTGAAATGAAATTGCTGAAAAATCCAGATTTCTGTGCAAATTGCAAACTCTAAACTGAATGTTTTTGCTAAATATGTGATTATTCATTACTCGTATTGTTTCACCGCCTTCTCCTATTTCCCATCCCAAGAGAGCAGTGCAAGCAAGGGAGGCATTCCAAGTGCGATATGTCACGTTTGAACGCTTCTTTTTTGGGTTGGTGGATGCTCTGGTTTCCACTACTTTAATTACAGGAATTATCTCTCTGACTGAATAAACTTAAAATCAAAACGATTATATTTCAGAAAGCTAAAATACTGTTCTCATCGCGGTGCCATTGATTTGTTATTGATTGCTCAGTCTGTCCAGTGCTATGCAGATAGTGGAGATGCTGTAGAGTCAATAGCACGGTTCCCCCAAGGAGTGTACAGTCAAATTTTGGCAGCAGTCTTTGAGACGTCGCTGCAAAGGATTGAATTGTCTCTTGAAGAAGAAGCTGGACGATGGGTGAGAATGATTTGGCAGTTGGAGAAATTGAGAGAATTCTTATAGTAAGGTATGAAAATTAAATGAGAAAAGGGTGGAAACAAGGTATGAGTGAGAGGAAGGAGAGAGGGACAAGGAACCAAAGGGGAGCACAAGGAGGAACCTGTGCAGAGCCTTGGCTGTGTCAAAGAATGGGAGGCAGGAGGGACTGTTTTAGCAGCAGCAACTGGAAGTGAAAGCAGGGAACAAGGCAACAAGATGTCTCTATCTAACCAAAGAAGAGAGGATGAGCGGAACATGGAAAAAGTCAGCGAGGGTGAAAATGAAAGACAGTGTTTTAGTGAGTTCATAAAGGAAGCCGTGACAGAAAATGGTGAGTAGCTACAACAGGCTGGGTGATAGGCAGGATGATGGATTTCCTTGGGCTTGGCACCATGATGACTGTGTAGTCACCGGTGTGGTCTGAGAGAGAGCTAACATAGACTAGAAAGCTTGTCAGAAGAATTATCCAAGATAGAAAGTCAAATAGGAGTTGCAAAACAAGATGAGGATGTCTTTAGCATACACACAGCATCTAAAAACTAGAGAATAGATGCAAAAGGAAAATAGGAAGATGCAATTTTTCTTGAATAATTGGTTTACACTATTTTGTGACAAGAAGAAGTGGATCTGGGAATAGCACGATATACTTTGCCCTCTGCCATGCTGTCTTTGAAAGCAAACAAGTGGTTGTGATGGTTTGATGCTAAATAAATGTCTTCCTCCAAACCCTTCTTTGGATCTTTTAACATCCAATTATTTACAATCAAGAGGAAGCCTTTGAAACAGAATCTGAAATACCACAGTATAATGAAACAAACGAATGTATAGAAAACAAAGTAATGTTTATTTGTTGGGGTACAGCATATGCCACCAAACAGAACTTTTCTGGGGTTGAAAGTGTATTTTAATGGCAACTGTTCTGAAAACCACCTTTACTTTGTAGAACTTTATGATTTTGTTGTATGAAGTATGGCCAATGTAGTTTTGCCTTGATTTAGGGGGGAGGAAAATGAAACTTTGACTCACAATACATGAAAAAACGGATGCTACTTACCATATATGGAAGCAGATGTTAATACATTAAATCTTCATAGAGGAATCCGTATGATACCATTGTATATACTTGTCACTATCCATCCAGACTTAGAAAATCAGGCAGTACCCTTGCTTAGCACATGTTGCTTGTCAGTTACTTTCAATAGAAGTATTTCATATTAAGTATAATAGTGATTCTGTGAGCTGATTCTTGTGATCTATTGACTTTAACAGATCTCCATGCAAGTATGAGGATCAACTCATTGTGGTCATTTTAACGGACTGACATCATGTGAGAAAGAGAGGTGGAGAAAAAACTACCTTAAAAATTAAAGCACGGAATGGTGTGTCGCAGGAGAAGGAAACAGAGATCATGTGCACCACTGCAAGGAAAAACAGAGAGTACAGAAATGAACCTTCTGGATGAGACTTCACTGTCAAAACAGTGTTTCCATAAACCAGTACAAGCAGCGTTCCCTAAGAGCAGTCACTGAAGAAAACCTGAACGAGTAAGACTTTGCATCGGAGAGAAGTGGCTCAGAATTGGTTTCTGGTGTGAGTCAGCAAAGGTATGTTTTCCATGGATTATTATCACAGCCAAGTAGTAGCCATTGTAGAAGGTGCTTTACTAGGACATATGCTTATTCTGGAACATAAATGATTATGCAGGGCTTCATTCAAAAACATGGAAATGACTGGAAGTGTTCTTTTAACCTCTGTGAATTTAGGTGCCTGTTCATCTCTCCTTTCTCTGCTTCCTCTTGCTATACAGTTGTATCATTCACCATCTTATTTTGTGAAACTAGAGCCACGTCTGGCAGCAGTGATAGAAGCTAATCAGAGTTGCATCTTTTCTTATGTTGAAGATGAAGGTAGCTTTGTCTTTGAACACATTGATTCTTTTGCTAGTACCTCCAATGACACCAAAAATAACATCTTTCCATATTCTGCTCCCTCTTGTTTGCAAATACAGTTTTTCCACCTGACATGTGGTCATAGATAATAGGAAGGTGCCAAGACATTCTTGTTGAAAGATTTGCTAACTTTCCAACTACGGGAAAAAAAAAAAAAGGGAAAGCATAGATCATGTAAAAGTCAATCTCATATGGGAACTCTTGTGTATGCAGAGCTTTCAAAGTTGATGGCTCAACAGTGGAATTTTCAACAGATTTAGGAAATGGTGCTATACATCAAGCAGGAGCAAATGGCACACATTATTTTCTTATATTCCTGTATATCCTGAACATCAGGTTAGAGGCCACTATTGGAGACTGTGGTTTTGTGTGTGTAGAAGCAGAAGTGTGAAGTGGATAGCTCAAGTGGTTTCTTCTGTTAAGCAACAAATGACGGTGTGTAAACACCTAAAAATGCTGTAAGTTGTAATGCAACATGTGGTTTGAAACTTGCCAACTTTAATGTGCTGATTAAAGGAAGCTGGGGGAAGTTTTATTAGTACTCTCTGGACAAGACGTATTAGGATCATTATGAAGAATCCATAAGTAGCACGACGATAGAAAACACTGTTAGATTTAGCTGACAGAAAGATTCTCTTAAATGAAGACATCTGACAAATTCAGTATGGTTTACACATGGAATATATGTAATATTCAGAGTGATCACAGTGTATTGCAGCATATCAGTGAGCTAATGTGTTTTTTCCCTGAAACTTTGCTTTATAAAAATTGCACTGAACTAGTGATATTTTCTAATACCCAAATCTGCAGGGTTTGAACATGTAGGTGTATGATTTTATCTGTTAAATGGTACTGTGCTTTGTGATTTTATTCAGGGACTCACCTTAGCTCTGTGTTTGCCACTCACAAAACACCCTCTCTATGGCCAGGCTACTCATGAGGGTCACACAATGAAAAGGAATCACTGCATGATACAGCTGTAACTGAAACTATGCAAGAACACATCACATTTCAGAAAAGGAAAAGAATCATTCCTTACTAATAAGAGAGGACAATATGGAGCCTGATTCATCTATCAAAAGGCTCACATACCAGCAATACTGTGAGAATGGAGAGCCTGAAGCCAGAAGATGCCACCAAGTCTGTATTTCTGGGCTTACAAGCAAAGCCTTCGTAATACAACTTGAGTGTTTAAAAAATACATACAATTATAAGAAAAGCACAGAATATTGGTAGTTGGAGAAGACCTCTGTAGATCATCTAGTCCAACCCTCAGCTCAGAGCAGAATCATCTGAAGCACACTTGCTCATGACCATCTCCACTTGGGTTTTGAGTAACTCCAAAGATGGAGATTCCACAACCCCTCTGAGCAACCTGTTCCAGTGTTCAACAGCTCTCACAGGAAAAAAAGTTTTTCTTAAGTTTAAATGGATACAAAAATTAGATTCCATAAAGCTAAATTTAATCAGATTATTTTAATGAGATTTTCAAAATACTTAAGAGAAGCATGTTGATATCTTGACCACGATGATCTGATCACTGGAATGTATCACGACTTGGTGACTCTCAAGATCATGGCAAGTTACATAGTCGGGGATGAAATCCATATCCCGACTCTCAGGCCCTCACTCCGACAATTAACTGGCTTATCTCTGGCATTGTTTCTGAGGACATTCTTGAGGGCAAGACTTATTTTTGCAGTTATCGGATTCTTGGGCCCTGGGAAATTACTAGATTACACAAAAGAAAATGCATATATATTCTATTTGAGTATCGTAACATAGCTCCAAATATTATTATGAGCTAGCAAAGGATTAGCTACTGTTTTCCTGGTAGTTTGGAACAAAGAGCTTTTAGATCTTGACAAAATGGGAAAAGCCTATTGTAGTCCAGGGAGAAGCAGCATTAATTTTGTCTGGTGGGCATTCAGATGTTCTTTCTAGGCCTAGTTCTCCGGAGTTACTAATGGCATGCTTTTTAAAGGGTGTTGGTACTAACATGCGGTTTGTTTAGGAGCGTGGAAGCTAAATTTTCAAGGAATATTTTTCTTTTTTCATTTTGCTAAGACGTTTTATGTTTTGAAATAATGTATGTTGTGCGGTGCCTTATCATACAGTATGCACTTTAAAAATACATCAATCTATCATGCGTGTTAATTATTTGTTACTATAGATGCTTTTAAATACAAGCTCGTGGAACTCCCCATTAACATACACGAGCTGTTGCTGGGTTTGGTAATGTCTCCAAGAAGAGAATTATACCCACTGTGAATGAATATACAACAGGCTCTACGTTACAGTACACTCTTAGCTATGCTAATCCTTAGGACTACTTTTTAGGGGAAGGGCTATAAACTAAGCCTTATGGGACCTAGTATTTGCATTGCATTTATTTGTGGGAAAAGTACTCTTCAAAAGCATAATTATGCTGTTTTGGACAAAGAACTTGCAAAACGGTAATATCTTGTTCTTAGACATTCTAATTTTTGGTACTCTCATTTTTATTTTTATACGTTAGACATTCTCAATGTTTAGAATTGTCAAGAATTTAACTTTATTTCATCTTTGCACCAAAGGGACTTTTAAATAAAGTCACTCTGGTGCAAAAAATTTATATCTGTTTGCAATACGGATTTACAAATAACGAACATTTGACTTTTCTGTAGCGTCTCTTGCGGAGTGTATCAGGATAGATGAGGCAGCAGCCAGCCCACTTGTGGTGGGCATGGACCGGTCCACAGGCCCCGTAATAAGGCTTTCTTAAACCAAAATGGGCTTAGAGTGAGAGTGAAAAGAACTAAATGAAAAAGCCTAGTTTTAATTTGAAAGACTCATTCGTTTATCAGTGTGAATCGAGAGTAATTCTGGAAAAATCAGGGAGTGTAAAAGCTGAGGAGAGGTGAGAATCAGGTCTGTACCTTTATGCTCAGCCTCAAATTTCCTACACAGTCTGATTGGAACAAAGGAATTTGGCGCATATTAAAAGCCACAACCTGAGAGCTGGACTTTCGGTAACTTTAATGCAATGCCTTTGGTATAGCAACAGCAATTCACCTTCTCTGAAGTTCTGGCCTGGAGTCTTTAACTGAAGGTAAATCACATATTGGTAGCAACCAAAGGACTTGCTCCTGGCTCGCCTCTCACCACTTAGTCTTACTCAGTGTTATTTTAGTTCTGTAGTAGTGGGTTAATTTTACTTCTTCATCTGCTCTCTTGGCAACGTGTTACTTCTAGTTCAGAGTTTCCTGCAAGCAGAAGTTGTGTTTTTGTTTCAGCTTGGCATTCTGGTCAGTTGTAGTTGTACTTCTCATTGACTTGTATTGCTGCGTGTTCCCGCTGTCGCTGAGCAGTTAAACCAAACCCAACAAGCCTACATAAACGTACCGTATGGAAATAAGAGCCGAGTTCTGTTTATTTGTGAGCTCACGCAGCATATTGTTTGTAAGTATGTGATACAGATAATTTTTCATGCAAGACATAGCGCAGAATATTGGTACTGATATCATCGGATAACAATCTTTGTTTTTTGTTATCTTGGACAGCTTCTCAGTTACAGGGTTTTTTGTGCACAAACCAGACCATTCTCATTCTAATTCTGAGTAATGAAACATATAATTTTCTGTTCTAGTTTTAATAATGCCGTTTTAGAGGATGTGTCAAGTAAGTGTCCCTGTGAAAATGGCTCCCCAGTTCCTTATCACTGTTCTTGTTCATCTTTCCTCTCTAATGCAGAAATCTTTGACATGCGTTCCCCACCCTGTTAGTTCCCTGAACTGAACTTTAGTTCTGTTCTGGCAGCCAGAGCAGGTGTCTTAGGGGAACACTTGAGGCCAGCGCCAGTTTTCAATTGACTTAGAGACTGGGACCTCACACCTAATGTCACTATGCTACGTAGTGATCATTTTCAACCCTTTAACCTTGTTGATGCAAAGCGGTGCACTGTGTCTACATGCTAAGGGGTACGATGTGATACCAGTTGGACCATCAAAGTGTCTGGGGAACTGAGAACCTCATGGAAGAAGGGGCTGAGGGACAAAGGTTTGCTTAGTCCAGAGATGAGAGGCCTAAGATGGATCTAACAGTGGTTCTACAAGGTGGTAATAGGGAGGATGTGCCAGACTTTTCTGGGAGATGCACGGCACAAGGATGAGGGGCAATGGTCACAACTTGCAAGAAGGGAAACTTTGACTGGACAGAAAGGAAAAGAAAATCATAATGAGAGAGGTTAAGCGCTGGATCAGATGTCCAGAGAGGTTGTGGAATCTCCATCTTCAGAGATTTTCAAGATTCATCTGGACAGGGGCCTTATCTAACTTTGAAATTAGCCCTTCTTTGAGAAAGAGGTTGGACTGGATGGCCTCCAGAGGTCCTTTTCACACTCAGCTGTTCCATGAGTCCGTAAAACCAGAGGGAAAGATCTGGGATTTTCTCTTTGATCTGTAACTGCAGTTCTAAGGATTTTACTCCTTGAAATTGCAACTGTTAACATCATGTCAGTACATAGTTATACGAAATAAAAGTGTTCAAATTACCTTGTGTGGGTGGAGGTAATCTGTGCAGCCTTGAACTGCAAATAGTAATTAAAAAGGGTGGTAGCAGAACGTATCCTGTGCTGGAGCTCCTGCTATCTGTGTCGCTGTCTGCTCTTTCTGCACTGTGTTGTGTATGAGTACCAGGACACCCTCAGCTGAAGGAAGGTGGGAAGCAAGTAAACTTAGGAGACAATCATGGACTGCCTGTGGTTGTTACGATACTTATGTACTACTCAAGTGTGATTTTCATCTCGTGAAAGACACCTGCAGTTGGGCATTTCTGTTTCTAAGAGAACAAAGTCTGTTTTCTCCATCTTTGTGTTTAATTCATAGGCCTTTATATTTAGGTTTCAGGCTATTTCAAAGTCTGACTCTTGAACTTTTCCAGAATGTTGGCACTACAAGTCTGTTACAGGGCAGTGTTATCCAAGGACATGATTGTTTGATGGCTGCTTGATGATTCTTTGATGTACCTGCCCACAGCTGACATTCAAAAAGAGAGTTGACTAACATGACTGGTCATTCTTTCTGCCGCAGCGGTCTTGGTGCTGTTTGGTCAGCAGCAGCTGCAGTCTGCGCAGGAGTTTCTTGGAGGGTTCAGTACTCAGTAGGCCTGTTACAAGGGATAGTTTCCTTGGTTCCTCAAAGCAGCAGAGACAGTTCTCGGACTGAGAGCTGTACTTGCTGTCCCACACCACCTGTACCATACCACGTGCCACCTTCTCACCCATCTGCAAGGAGTCGAGTTGTAGTCAGAAACTAAGAGCCAGGACTGATTCAACCATACCTATGGCAAAGATGCTGCTTTGCTGCTGGGTCAGGACCCTAGCTGCGCAGTGTCTTCCAGCGGTGGCCAAAACATGGATGTTTCTTCATGCATGTACCACCTGCCCCAGAAGACCTCCTTTCCTGTTCACGAGTATCATCCCTGTGCTGCCCTGTCAGTAAAGCCTGAGCTGACCCACCCATTGTGTCTCACCCTGGCCAGCTGAGATGTGGGTGTGGTGCTGGCTGCCGCGATGTGCTGCTCAGAGGTCATGCACAAGCTGGGCTGTGGACTCTGCTTAACTCGTGATTGCTTCCGTGGCTCTGCTGTCACATGGTGACGACAGCAGCAGCGACAGAACTGCCCTTGCCTCCTTCCAGTGCAACCAGACGTGCTCAGTAGCTGCCTCCTTGCTGGCTCTATCCATGCAATCAACTGAGAGGCTGAAAAAGCAGTTAACGTGGAGGAAGGGTCATAAAAAAACTAGTCTGCCCCTAACTGGAGAAGAAAAATATGCCTGTGAAATACATTTGGAGTCTTGAGTTTCAGGTCTAGATGAACTGTTACCCATGTCACAAAACCAGCCAGTTTTTCTGGCAGTCTCGAAAGACGAAGAGGAGTGGATGTAAAACTAGAACTCTGTCATCTTAAGTGGTGGTCTGCTTAGCTCAGAGGCGATGTGTATCAGCTGTCTGCTCTTGAGAAGTCCAGTAATATGTCTCAGTCCTTGTCATTATTAGCTGTCACCTTTCTTGAATAGTAAAATTCCTAACAGGGCAAATCTTGCCCCTACTTACACAAGATTAGTAAGACAGAAGTAAGTCAGTTCATGAGCTGGCTTTTACAGAACACTTGAGAACACGCTACTGATTTTAACTGTGTTGAAAGGTGGCACCCTTAGAAGCAGTATTTCCACTTCACAGTTAGAAAACATTTCTACAAAAATGTTGTGAGGAAGATTAATTTCAAACGTAGTAGATATATGGAGCTATCTCCCTTCAGATCAAAGAATATTTGTTTCTCTCAATAGGATCTCATGAGTGAAGGCAGACGTGGAGGAACTTCCATATATGCACAGAGAACATGTAAAATTACCAAAATAAACTGCATTTCTCGTCAAAAGACAGAGACTACAGATATCAGAAGCCACTGAGTAGTCACTGTTGGGGCCTAGAGCAAAACTGAGCAATAACAGATAAAACTTCTAACTCAGGAGGACTTCTGAATCAAACGAGTAATCAGCTACATTAACAACTGCTCCTTTGACCTGTGATGGGTCTTGAAAGCTATGTAAGACCTGGTGGCCTTAAAGGCTCTTGGTATATACTCACAGCTCTCTTTTCAGTAGAAATCAATCTTTTTGATTTTTTTTAATCAAGAGGTAGTTTATTGCTGCAGATTTCAGAGTTATCCAAGGAGGGAAGAAAAGTGGGTATACATTGGAGAGATGTACCAGCCTTATCCTTCACCTAAGGTAGTCTTTGGAACTAATATTTAAGCAACGATAGGTAAGATGTATTGCTGTTGTCCTCCTGGGGTGTCTTCAGGATGTATTTTATAAAGTTAGGCTGAACCACAGCAGTGACACATTGTATTTGCTAAAGCTAGATATAAAGGATTAATTTTCTGGTTTATGTGTCTATTTGTGTGTGTCCATGATAGATGATATGGCAAGAGAGTCCCAAGTGCACTTGGAATACTAAGTCATTCGTAAATGCCGTTGATGGGTATTCAGCTCTCAGACTGGCACCTGCGTGGACTCCCTTGATCTCAGGGTCTTTCTCCAATGCTTCACAGCAATGGACGTAGATGAGAAATGGTGGAACAGTGTTGAGGCTCCTCTTCCTGCTCCAGGGAATCAGAGGTGTTCACTAACATGAGAAAGAGATGTGGTGCCTTTCTGATCTATCATCCTGAAATTCCTTTACAGAGAGAATTTCAGGGTAGAGTTTATAAGGAAATTTATTGGGTAGAATAGAAAAAAAAAACAAACCCCCCCAAACCCAAAACCAAACCCTGAGAAATAAAAGATGGAAAAGAAACAAAATTAAAATTTCTACTCTCAGATCAACTCTGGTTTGTTCATCCAGTGCTTTGTGTTCCCAGCTTTCAGATGTTCACTGTTTGCAGTTTCCAGGCTCTAGCAAATACAGAGCTTTTACTAAGACTCCAGCTAATTTTCCTTGTGTGTCTTTTTGCATCAAAATCAACATTGACTCACCAAATGTGATTTTATGCTCTATGTTTTCTTCTTTCCCATCACTGATGCTGTATTTTCCCCCCTTCTTTTACCAGAAGTATGTGTATTTATCCCTCATGAAGTCCATGGGTGATACAATTGCATGAATCTTTGCGCAGTATGTCGCTGTACAGATGTATGTCCCATTCTGTTCTCCAGGCTGTCACTAAGCTTTTAGATCCTACCTCCCCATTGGACTTGGTGAAAAGCCTTTTGAGAGCTTTTGGAAAATTCACACTGGTTTCTATGGCTTTTTATTGGACATTTAAGAACTCTTCTTGATGTTTTCTGGTTTTATTCTTATGTCAAACACTTCCAGAGTTATCAATTCCAAAAGTACCTGAGAAATAAAAAAAATCTGGGCTTGCAACAGCACTGTCCTTCTGTTCCCTGGTGGTAGTGAGCTCCAAAACCAGGTGCACCTGTAGGAGTCTTGCTTTGTCCTTTTCTTAACTGAAATTATCAAAGAATGCTCGATGATTTGGGTTAGGGAAGAGTGATGTGGCAGCTTTAGGTTCGTCATGGGACCCCGGTAGGTTTCAGGAGTTCCCAGTGTCACCTGCCTTTACTTTGCAGCGATGCAGACCTCATCCTTTAGAATGCTCACGGACAGTTAATTTTTGCTGGGCTTCTGAAGCTCATTAGGGGAGTGGAGGACCTGTTTTGGGGTAAGGAACTAAAAAAGTCTTGGCTTGTACAACATAGGAGGAGAAAAACTGAGAGACAATATGAGTACATGAGGGAATAAATACAAGACATGGAAAAGAGCTATTTAAGCTGAAGGGCAGCATTTGTGCATGACAAAAATGGGTCTCAACTGGCCGTGAATATGTTCTGGCTGGAAATCAGAAGGAGGTTTTTTAATTACATGAGGTTCTGGAACACTGTACAAATGAGGTAGTGGGTTCAGAAAAAGAACAGCTACTTTTAAGGTGGAGCTAAATGCTCATATGGAAAGGATTATATAACGTGGTGCCTACGAACTGCATCTGATGACTCAGGAGATCCCTTCCAGTCCTATGTTCCTAAATTTTCCTGAGCAATTCAAGTAAAAAAAGAAAATGTCAATTTTAAACAATTTGTAACTCGGCTCAGCCTGAGCGCAATTCAGCGGGATAAAGAAAAGGCACTTTTTTAGCTTGAGGGCATTCTGCCTTCTGCATTTCAAAGGCCTGTGGCAACCGTGGTAGCTTGTCAAAATAGTCATAAGAATCTTTTAAAATACAAGGTTTTAGAGATTATAAACCTGGGACCTGCCAATAGCAATAACGTTTAATGTCTTTTTAAAACTTTCTGAATCTTCTCCCTCACGTAAGGGGGGAGGAAGAACAAGCTCCGTTTCCATCCTGTGCAGAGGGAAGGAACTGTATAATGCAGTTAAGGGAAAATTATTGTGCTAATGTGAATTACCTGTGGCCCAAGACTGGCCTGTAGTGATTACACGTGTAATACACAAGTGTTGTGGAGATGCGTAACTGGACAAGAAGTTGTAGGAAATGTTCTGCCTCATTAATTTGTTGGTGAAATGCTTCATATATTTTACAGAGAAGTTTTTTTATGTTTGCTAGGTCTGGGCCATTGGTTCAGTAACTTAATTCTCCATGCCCATTACCCAAACTTCCTTTATTGACAGATACAGTTTGCTACGGATTGGAAATGCCGTAGAACTCTATAGAAATGCTGCAAAAACTGGGAGATCATAAGATACCTGTTAAACCATGTTGTTGTTTGCAAGCTTTCCTTCAGCATTTGGGATTTTCTTGAGCGCTAGGCTCCCTAGAAACTCTTGCTTTGGCCTAGATTAATCCCTACGAGCAGAATACAAATTACTTTGTACTTGTGGATTAAGACTCAGTTAATGAGGACAGTTGGTATTGCCTCTTCGGCTTGGCTGAGTTTCTTACAAGCCAAAAGCCTCTCCAAGATTGCAGTTCTCACCTGCAGTCTTAGCAGCAAAACCTATCTGAGAAATAACTAATCAGTGCATTTTCATCCTGGACTAATTGCAGTTCTCATGAATCAGCTAAACCCGCTGTGGGACTTCAGCAGCTATTGCTGGGTCCCTGAAGGGAGGTGAGGATTGCAGGCAGCTTGCAGCATTGCTCTGCTACTGCTAGCAAATTTATCAGTGTCAATGGTTTCCAGACCCTTAGTCTGAGCATTAAAACCAGTAGTTGCAAGTAGGACATTTTTCATCAAAACTTATTTTGCTAGAAAGAAAATGGCTTTTCAGTGAAATAGCACTTTTGGGATGGAAGAAGAACTTTTGTTGGTACATTTATTTCTTTACTTAAAATCTGAAAACACACAATTGTTCTCCATTCTGAAAATCAAACCCATGTTTTATATGCACCCCCTTCCCAAATTTAAAAAAAATATTTTTTTGTCTCTGATTAAAACTTTCCATAAAATAAAAAATACGGCTTCCTAGCTGCCCCTGCTCGTTACTGATTGGGGTTTTCACAGGTGAAATTTTCCTGGGAGGATTTTGAATCCCTTACAGCTACAGTAAATAGGGTAAAAGGTACTTGTAGTATTTGCTGAGTGTCTATCCTTGCTCCATGTTAGCCAGCACTTACCAAGTCACCTTTCAAAAAAAGCAATAGCAATTTTATGTTTCTGTTGTTCTGTAGTGTAGTACTGGCATTTTCTCTAGTGAAAAGGTTACCTGTGTTGTATGTTGTGTTTCTGTGTAAGGAATATTCAAATTTTCAGGTAAAATGTGCTGAAAGAACTCTGACTATCCATTACTAAATACCTAAATTCTCCAAAGTGGAGGGGGATACTTTATGTTGCCAATGACTGCCCGACCTTTCTATTAACATCACTTCGAAGAGAGTTTAGTGGCTTACCTAGCAAAATTAATAAATTCAGGGTGCCATTAATAAGTATTTTGATTCATAGTTCTGCTTTAAAACATAATTATGTGTTACTCATCACGTTGCTCATACTCTGCTGTCTTCTGCGTCTTCATTCAAAAGCTGGCCTGTGATGTAGTTGCATTTCCATTCTTTCTTTTATCCCTAAAGCCACATCTTGAAATCAGTGGGGCCGCGTCATCGCAACAGAAAAGTATTTGGCACTGCATCAGCTGAGAGTCTCATCTCCACACATTGTTCCTATTGTAGCTGGAAAACATATGTCCCATTACTTCTGTTGTGGAAATCTCAAATAAGATGTAGAACGTCAGCTAGAGTTGTTGGGGGAGAGTGTAATGGCTGGGGAGGCCTCTGGAAGAGATGTTGGAACCTGAAGAGCCGCTCTTCGCATCATTTGCTTCAGCTTTCCAACTGGTGGTAAAATCCTGAAACCAAATACATGGTAGACATTGGTTGTTTCCTGACACAAAACGGAACACTTTCTAAAATTGTGAGATTTATCTCACCTTTCCTGTTTCAGAAGACGGTTGTTGGGAATATGCTGAATATATTTCCTTTTCTTTTTCCTGTTAGCAAGTAAATCTCCCATTGAGCTTCTGGGCAGGCCAGAAGGTAGTTACGCACTTAAATATTATCATTATTTTTTATGTAGTTTATTATGTAGTTATTATTTCAGTAGTATGGGGATAGAAAGTTTTAATTCAGCTGCAGCTTCTTAACCAAAACAATTTCCATCAGGCCTTTCTTTCGTACAACTAAACTGAAACAGGCGTGACTCAGCAGTGCATCCTGAGTGACTCAGCAGTTTGTCTGATTCGGGCTATTCTGGCATAACTGGGGCAATTAAAAAAGAAAGGGCAGCAGAAATGAAATTCTATAACTTCATTATTAGCACTCATTTCCTCAGTGCAGGCAAAATGTCATCCATAAATGGTCACATCCTCTGCATTCAGGAAAGACCGAGAGGAATCAGTTCTTTGGGTGTTGCCAGCTCTGATCTCGCCACGTTGCATCTTTGGTTGCAATCTGCCACGTTGTGTCTCTAGTGGTGCTTCCCGCAGCATTAATTCCCACCAAACAGCTCAGCCCAGTTCACGCACACTATTCCTCACAAACCGATACCCGTCATGTATTTGTGAGCGTGATTGTTCATTTGTCTGCGTGAGACAGGAAGATTCATGCACCCAAATGGATTTCATGCCTGTCAGTTTAATCACTTGTGTGTGGAGGTTCCAGCGCTCCTGGCGTGAAGCGATTTGTCTGTGAGATGTGTGCGTGCGTACGGGAATGTATTTGTATGTGGTGTATACAACCTGGGTATAGCCATGTTGGAAGTTGAAAACTAATTTAATGACTAATGTCTTCTATTTTAATCATTGGTTCCAACAAGGATGTAGTTTATTTTAGAAGTATCCTAGTATTTCCCGTCTAGGGTTGCTTCTCATTGCGCAGGCTCACCCCATGATTCTGATCCATGGTGACTCTCCTTTTGCTCTTGCTGCGATTCCAATACCGGGATCCAACATCACAAACGCTCGCTCTGGAAGCTGTGACAATGTCACCAGAAAGGCCACCTGCATGAATCTGTTATGGAACAGAATTTTTGTTTAAGTCCACACCTTTTCATTTTAAAGGTCGCACGATGACATCAAAGATCAATAAATGGTTAATACGTTGTATTTCCATGGTGAGCAAAGAGCAGATTAAGCCTGCTATAAAAAGCAATTGTACTTTTTCAATGGTTACAGCTCTGCGTTTTGACTTGGGGTGTTATTTATGCAATTGCCATATTCCCATGGCTCCGTCATAAATGAGTTGTGAAATTCAATAGTGTATCCTGGCCAGGTAAATAAATGGGGACGAAATATTATAATGGCTTTCACATTTTGTATCCTACGTGTTTTATCTCAGATAAATAGAGTCAATAAATGTTACAGTATGTGCACTTGGGCCACAAATATTACATTTGATTCCTAATGGATCATAAAGTGCCTTTTGCAAACCTTGAAAGAAATGTCAGTCTATTCTATGGAAAATGTATTTCAGTACTAAATTTACTTTATACCATTTTGCCCTGCTGAACTTATTCCTGTCTTAGGTTTCTAAACTAGACAGTAAAATTTATATGTTGGGTTTGATCTGCCTCTTAGTTACCAAAGTCTTAATTCCACTGAAGTGAAGTGGTACAAGCTGGATTCTTTTCATTCTATTGCATTTCAAAGTGTTCAATATTATCTTAACATAAGAATAATAATATCAAAAATATTATAAGCTACATGGATGTTATTATTTGAACATATAAACCAAAAGTAATTTATAATATTGCATCAGAGTAAGTCTAAATTATGTCACAGAGGTCTGTATCACCTGGAATGAATCCTCTGTCGTGTTTGACCTCAAGTGATGCGGCTGATGGTGTAAACTGAAATAGTGATGCTAAAATAGAGGATAGGTGCAGAATCAGCTGTAGGCTTGTGACTTTTGATCACCTGGATGAGAACTCAATTAAAATCTTGTGTTAATATGAGAGTAATCTTTAGCTAAAGTAGATTTAAATCAATTATCTGACTATAGTCACAATTTAGTACATTAATGATTAAGTCAACTTGGGAAGTTCCAGAAAAGCTGAAAATCTAACTTTGCAAAGTAATTCTATAAGAGAGAACTTTGAAATAAACTTGTTTCGTCCAAGACCAGAATTTTATAGATGTGGCTCGTGGAAAGAGAAGAGCTATTTATTCAAAGTTGAATGCGGCACGTATTGATGTAGCCAAATGTAGAGTTACATCTAGGTGGTAGTGTTAGTTCCACATTTATTTCAGTATTTAGGATGATGCAGTCCCAGATGATTCCATTCAAGGATAACAGGAAGTTCTTCTACGTTGCAGAGGCAAGGCTAATACAGGATTTCTCTTAGTCGTTCCATACTGGCTAGTACAAGAATAACTGGTGAATGGTTGCAAGGTGTCAGTAGATCTTGGCTGCAGAATATTGAAATTGTAGAATCTAAGTTAATTAAGGTTCATCATATCTGTATTACTAGCTATACGTCACTGAGGATTACGTGAGCATTACAGCTATGGTCATTTCTGATCATCATAAATCGTTGAGCTAAAGAAAACGGATGGCTCCAGCGTGGTGAAGCTGGAGCTGGAGTCTTCGACTTCATCCAGAATGCCAGAAACTCCACGGAAGTTTTCCTTAACTTCTATTAGTTTGTAGAAAGTTATTTAATGTCCAGCGTTTGTTGACACTGAGATAGAATATAAAATGTGTGGTGGTACTTGGCTAAATATTTGTGAACTATGGTGAAATGACAGCCAGTCAGCATTGCCGTGGCTGCCCCTTAGACCTCTGTTAGTTCGGGGAAGCATTAGGAACCCAGCCCTTCCAGCAAAGTCTGTGAAAGACTTCCCATCAAATGAGACGGGATTGAGCCAGACGCTTTGGCTGAAATATTTAAGTGTATTCTTCAAGCAGTAAATTTCAAGAAGTGACAGGAGAATTACGTGGAAGAAAAGGCATGGGAATATACTCAGGCAGATGTATTCACCTTCAAGTTAAAACTTTTGCTCAGAAAACTTAAGTCTAAATGAGTGAATTATCCTATTAAATCAGCCTAGGTATCCAA
The DNA here is from genome assembly GCA_013400335.1 of Eurystomus gularis. Taxonomy (NCBI): domain Eukaryota; kingdom Metazoa; phylum Chordata; class Aves; order Coraciiformes; family Coraciidae; genus Eurystomus; species Eurystomus gularis. The sequence goes on along the minus strand of VZZY01006345.1, from coordinate 614,019 downwards.
AAGACTCTCAAACAAATTCTGTTCAGCAATAAAATTAAAACAGTAAAAAAGATCCATAAGCAAACACTGACAGCTGAGCCTACCTTGAACCTCTCTACCCATTTTCTATTCCCTGGGAGCTCTCAAAAGAAGGTTTACAAGGTGGCTGCCATCGGTGTTGCTCCTTAGGCAGAATGATGATTTACTGGACTGGCTGTTGTTAGATGTGACCTGTTCCACCACACAGGAGTAATTTGTTTAAAGCCTGTCAGAAGTTCACCACTTTAATAAGAGGGAGATTCCTGTAATCTGCAATAATAGTAATTAAAGATTGAAGTGTTACACACTTTTGTATGTCTAACATACGTATTCTAGAAATAATTTATGTACAGAAAGGTGTCTCAGACTGACTCCCTTGGGGCCAGTGATGTATGTCCCATTCCCTTAGGTTAAGTCTTGGTAAGAGAGCGCGATTAAAATCAGAATTAACATGTGAGGTGTAGGGAGATTTGTGTCCTCTCCAGAGATAATGTAGTAACCATTGGTCTCTGAAAGGAAGAGTAAAATGATCCTCAGAGACACTGATCTTTTCCTAAAAAGTGGAAGTCATAACTTTTTTTTCCTGTTTAAAATTAAAGGACCGTTTTCAGTTGTGAAGTCTTGGAGAGACTGATGCTTCATTTTTCTTTTCAGAAAACAAACAAGTCTCTCACCTTAGTCTACATGCCTGTGCATGTTGTGCTCCACAAAACGTGTGTCCAAATGGACACCGTGCCTGGGAAGGAGAGGAGGTCTTACACAAAGCTGTTTATGAGTAGGCATAAGCCATCTGAACAGAGGGGCAGACCTTTCATTGCAGCAGCAATCAGCAGTCATGCTTTTATGTTCTTAACAAGTCATGAAAAAGTCAGCGACTCAAAGTGTTTTGTGTAGAATACTCTGACTAAAAGATTTTATGAGGTGTATAATGTCCCATGCTCTGCACTTCCTAAATACCAGGTTGACTTTTGCACTCAAATAAAATCTGACATGCTGGGTCTCCAGACACATCAGCAGCTAAACATCTCTCAAGGGCTGAAACCAGTGGGTTTCCAAGCTCTGCCCCACCTTTGTACAGCTTAAATGCATAATGAGCAGGGAGGTCAAGGAGCACGTAGTTTTAAAAAGCAGGTTTAGAAGAAGCCTGTTCAGCTTGGTTAGTTTGATCGTGCTTCCTTCTTCTGTTTTCGTAGGCAAAATACAAGCTGTTGTCTTGAATTTTCTACAAACATAGACAAGCAATTTGTCTATGGGTTGGTATTTCCAGTCATTAATAAGGGACTTTATGGGAGGCAGTAATTGTTGCCTGAGCACTGTAAACGTTTGTCACATGTCCTTAGATAGACTGAGCAACTGTAATTTCTAAGTCGTTAATCGCTTTCTCCAAGAGCTGTATTTCTCTGGGCTTGCCTTTCTTTTTCAGTATAGACAGTTCTGAGAGTTTTGAAGTTTTGCCTCATTAAATTGTTATGAGTTTCATCCCAAGTTGGTGGAAAGCCTGTCTCTTACTTGTTGCTATAGCTAATAGTTTCAAACTGCGTATATTGCATTTGAGATAGACATGGATGGAGAAATTTCAAAAGTGTCATATTCCATTACAGTGTGAAATTCCATGAAAGCTAAAACAGAGTGAAAAATTGCATTGTCTTCCCCATCATTTAGTTTCAAGAAAGAAAGAACTCACAAAAATGTCAAAACTCAGTAAACTCCATATTAAATATAATGAGCTTTTGGCTTTGGTAGTGCCAGAATCACTGGCAGATGGAAATGTTGTTTAAAACCTTCATCGAATCTTTCTCCCATTTTCTAGCTTGATTTTTTTCAAGAATGGTTAATACACCTGGACAGTTTGTTGTTAATTCAATGCTGTCATATAGCTTAAATAGACATTCACTGCTCTTAGCTCTCTAATGTACTTCACACATCAATCATAAACCTTTTCAGGCTTCAGTCTGCTAGGCTGAACCTAAGTTCATTTAGTTTTCTTGTGGAAGATAAGCTCTGCCTTTCCCATTCATCTTAGTAATGATTTTCTGTGCTTGATCCAGTTTGTGTTCATTTTTCTTGAATGGAGGTTGCTGAGGCTGTGCCTAACACTGAAACAGGAGTGATTCCAGTGTCTTATAGGGTGGCAAAATAGAAATATTTCACCTGCTATCCCCTAAGCTTGAATCACGGACTCACTGAAATTGTTGGAATTGGAAGAGACGTCTGGAGAAATTATACTCCAACCCCACTGCCCAAAGCCAGGTCAGAATATCAGTCAGCTGAGTATCAGCCAGCTCATTATGTCGGCTTGATGCTCAGTAGTGGTCCAAAAAAAAANTAAGAAAAAAAAAAAAAAAGAAAAAAAGAAAATTGGATATTGAGAAAAATAGGGAAAAAATATAAACAAAGCAGAAAACATTATAATGTCACTGCATGTTGTGCACTTTAATCCATAACACTGTGTATAAAGTTCTGGTTCTGTGCCTCAGAGGAAATGCCTGTAAATGAAGGATACCATAGAAATCCATAAAATCAGAGCGGCATGGAAAAGGGAGGAGGAGATTGCTCACTGTCTCCTCCAACAGGATCTGGGGCGTGAAATGAAAGTAGCAGCAGGCACGTTCAGAAACGCAAAGGAAGATGCTCCTTCAAACCCGTTGGATTTGGTTGTGTGGAACTCTCCGCCACAGCATGCTGTGGATAACAACAGTTTTTGTAGGTTCAAAAAGCAACTGGCCAAGTTTATGAAAGAAAAGGCAATTAACAGCTATTTTATAAGAGACGCAATCTCTGTTTTAGGAGTCTGAAAGAGTATTCTGGGGAAATGCCATTCCCTACTAGCCTTGTTCATTGCACTCTGTGTTATAGTGTGCACAGCTTTTAATAGGTTTTGTTCTTAATTTAGAATGAAATTAAATTTCAAAATCTTGAAATCCCATGTAAATATTATTTCTCCTTAGAGCTCTGATTTCCAGAGACCAGTCACAGTGAGAGGTTCAGCTGAAGAATACCACTTTTATGTCATGCGAGAGCATAATGGGCAGCTACTTGTTCTCCTTCAGCATTATTATTTTATTGAGTTAATAAGGGTACTTCTAATTTACATCAGGGAGAAGAAAGAGACTGCTGTTATCTCTTAAGAGACTGAAATTACAAAGACAACAGTAGGCATAAGAAATGTGTATTTCCACCAGAGATACATGTTTTCTGAGATACTTCACTGTGCTCAGATCTGTGTCATCCATGAGAACTGGGAAAAAGCTGGTGGTTTCTGAGTTGGCCTGAAAAAGCAGAATAAAAGCTAATTAAGTTATTGGCTGAGGGCTAAATTCTCCTTCACTCGAGTGTGTCTTCGTGGGTGTTACAAAGGCTGAATATTGTAATATTTAATGACCACCCAGAAGTCAGACTTGACAAGAGTGAGGGCTGACTATTTTGATTAATTGCAGAAGCAATCGCAGATACCTCTGGTCACCCAGTCTGTTCACAGAGAGAGTTCACTGGGAGCACGCTTGGAGACTGGGCAGGAGCACTGGCGCTCAGCCACATGGCAATAGCTCCTGATCATAACCATTTTCCTACCAGTAACTTGATGTCTAACCTCACAGAAATGATATTTTCAGCAAAAGTTTGTGCCTTTGATAAATATAGTGGAGTAATCTCTTCAGCTTTAACCTCTTGATAATCTTGTGGGAGAGAATAGCATTTTTTATTTTGCTAAAACCAGTATAATACAATCTGATCCTCCTGCTGTTTCACAACTATTCAACTGTACTTACAATTATCAAGCTAAGTAAATATCTACTTCTGGTTAAAGACAGTTATTCTAAAAGGTTGCCTTTAAAACTAATGGGAATTTTTTGTTTGTTTGTTTTGGAAAAAAAAAGAAGTGAACAGTGAGACTCCAAAAATGTTGAGTCAAAAGTTGGTGTTTTGAAGCCTTAAGTTTTTAATTGGAAATGCTTCCTGGGCACATTATTTCTGCTATTGTTGCCTTAGAGTTAGGCTTCGCTTTTCCTCATGGAAGTACAAGACTTTCAAACTACAGTTCTGATCCAGAATCATGCTAAAACTTAAAGTCCTCTGTGTATTTCTCAGATAAGATTTTTTTAAAAATGAATCAGCTTTCCAAGGAAAGCCAACACTTTATGGAAAACTTTTTTTTTTTTTTTGGTAGTATTAAAAAAATGTACTCCTCTTAAAACCAGATGCAGCCACCCACTTTATGGCAGGATGGAGGAAAGAAATCTTTTGCTTCCGTTCTAGATATTTTAATGTCACCCTTTGACTTTGGCAGATTCGTTCTTACCAAGTTAACCGGCGATTCTTTGGGTGCAGTGTACCCTGTAGCGTATCGGGTCAGAGCGTTGTAGTGTTACATCTCATAATGAGCAGGGGGCTGTTCCTCCATTCCTGCTTTCACTGCTTTGTTAACCTGCATCGCCAATGGAAATTGTCCGGAGCTGGGCCAGCAGCTTCTCCCAAGTCATCTCGCTTGTTTCCTGCGAGGGTCTTTAATAACGGCTTTTCTCTCTTTGCCTGTTCCAGCAATTATTTCCTGGTTTCTGGCCAAACAGTGATTCACACAGCATAGAAAGGTTTCATTCCACTGCTGTTTTCAGTTTCCAACTTTCTGGTGTTTTCCTGCAATTTCGCTTCCAGAAGACACACTACCTTTTTTTCTTCCCTGATAACCTCCTACCATCGTTTGTCTGCTTCCCCACCTCTGCCTTTCATGCTGCTAGAACAGAGCTTTGCTGGAGAGTCTCGAGGCTGCAGCAGCTTGCATTTAATTCTTCTTTGCTCTTGAAGATTTTTCACATTTATCATGGAGTTTGAATTTTCCGGTGTTCTCTTCTGTGTGGTGAAGAGCTTTTTCTTCCACCAGAAGACATTCGGGCATAGATCTGTCTTTTGATGTGTGGTCTGAACTGTGCAGAAGAACACAGAGAGTAGCTCAGCTTTGCAAGATCTCTTCTATGAGGCCTGGTGCCCAGCAATGAAGGTTGAACTGCTGTTCACAAGGAACAATACTACACACTTTGTTACTTCTTTCCTCTGTTTAAGAAGCAGGACTCACTCCTATGCAAATAGCAGCAAGGTATTTTCAAGTAAGAAGCAATGAATAATGATGCTGTTCTGTTCAGGAAATAAAATTGTTTTCTAGAATTGACAATGAATCACAGAAGATATCTTAATAAACACATCTGCTTCAGTGTAAGGCCAGAGCTTTTAAATGCTATGACCTTGCATTGGGGTGTAACATTTGATTGGTAAATACAATTTTTACCATGCTCTAGTTTTGTCACATTTTGTTGATGACTCAAAAATGCAATATCAATCTCCCTTCCACAACCTGTGAGAAATACAAGATAAGTAAACTGAATAGAAGTGCTTATTGATAGCGAACCATCCGACATGCAATTGCCTCGTCTGTGGCAAAATAGCTGAACTTGACTCATTCAGTCTGTAAGATATTGAAAGAGATGGGTAGAGAAACAGCATGAAAACTTTAATCTACCGTTTACATCCAACACTGGGAAGAAAAGACATTTAAATAAAATAGTAAACGAAGGAGAAACAGTAGTTTCTATTGCTGTATTAATAGGAAAAAAGGCATTATTATTCATGATAGTTGTCACAATTTTGTGTTTCACCAAACACAATAGCTTTGTATTTTGTATTTTTTTTTACTGTTGAAGGTTTAAATTCCACATAGAAATGAAAATGGAAGATGAAGGAGAGAGGGAAAACTAGAATTTATTTGTGAAAATATGTATATGTTTGTGTATCTGCTGTCCAAATGTGCACTGATCTGTAGACCAAGCACAAGGACTCATTGTAACTGATGTTCTAGACTTCTAGTTGGATTTCTACACTTTCATAAGCATAAGACTTTCTTTTTTTTTTTAAGAAGCCAAATAAGCTGTGTAGATGTGGTGCTTAGGGACATGGTCTAGCAGTGGACTTGGTAGAGCAGGGTTATGGTTGGACTTGATGATCTTAAAGGTCTTTTCCAACCTAAATGATTCTATGATCCTATCTATGGACATATATGCAGGAGAATTTATTTGCTCTCTAAAGTTTTTGGGTTACAGTTTTTAAAATCATCTTTGAAGGGTTTTTTTATATAGACTCCCATATCAGAGGGCGTGAATGATTGTGCATAGTTGTTCCATAGTTATTAAACTGGAGTCTTTTTGAGTAGAGGTACCCTCAAAGGCTGAATTATTTTTTTTCAGCTCCAGAGTAGTTGTAATATATGATAGTTTTTCATCCTCTTGTCTAATAAATATACAATATGCTTGTACAACTGTATATCCAGCTGAATATATTATAGTTCATGACTCTTCTCTCCAGTCTTGGAGAGACAGAACTGATAGCAAAATCCGGTTCCCCAGGACCCAGCAGTTACCCATCGTGTGACTGGGCTTTGCTGCTGCTTTGGGTCATTGGGGGAGAGATGAAATAACAGAATATTGCTCTGCCCATTGCCGTTTCTTGAAACTAGGAATTCTTGAAATCAAAATCTTGTTCTGGAGAAGTACCACAGCTCTGTGATTTCACAAACATCTGGAGTGACTTGTTGTTGGAGTGACTTCAGAAGTTCTGGTTGTGGCACTGACTTCCAGGGGATCCCACTTCACTGCTGCCCAAGTAACTGCTGAGGGGAGGAAGAAGCATCGTTAAAAAGTCGGTCCAGATGAGCACTGCCTCTTCTCACTGCAGTGGAGTTGGACTTGGTGACCTTTAAAGGTCCCTTCCAACCCAAATCATTCTGATTCTCAGTGAGAGGGTCACAACTTTGAGTCTTATTTACCAAAGGTCACAGTATGGAGGTCTGTTCTGATACTGCAGCTTTAATTAAACAAATGGGAAGCCCCTGCTGTTGGATCAGCCAGTGGCCCTGCATGTCCCACCTCACTGTGATGACTCACCTCATCATTCTGGTCAGATTACAGCACTGGATGTGCTGGAATCAGATCCTGCAACACGTGGCCTGATTGATAACAGGAATTAGCCCTATTTTACCTAGAGTAGCTGGATAATCAATAACAAAACTTGTTTAGTACCTTTGGCACTTTTGCAATTACTTACTTCTTAGCAATAAATATTTGTGTTTTCAGCTGAGTTAGAACCTAATGAAACAAGCGATGTTGCTGGAAGGCTTTGGTCAGCAGCAGCAGTGCGTCAGCCAGAGCAAGCGCTGGTGGGAGCTCAGTCCCTCACAGAATGTCAGCAAGCCAAGGCAAGGGTCCCTTTGCACCAGAGCTCTCCTTCCCTCTCTGTGAATTCCCTTCCTTTTGTGCGCAGGGGTCTGGACTGAAAATGCGCTTAATGAATTTTTAAACAATGCTTTTCATTTTGGATTGAAAAGAGTCGTAGCAAAACTGACTTGCATGTGATGAAACCCATTGGAATTATTTCCTTCCAAGGGGGATAAAAGCGATGCAGGAGTAGAGCCTGTGAGTTTACTGGCATTAATTATATGGTAGTGATATTCTGTGTGTGACAGAAGAATGAAGTCATGCTTTTATCAGTGGCATTTACATTAGTATTCTTTTTTGTGGGAGATACATGGGTGACAAAATGTTGATGTTCCTTAAGCTATTATTGTTTTATTATAATGTTGATTTCATTAATATACTGTTGTTATGCTAACGAGCTACTAGGGTTTGTGTCTCAGAGGTTTGTCCACAAAATAGACACTGAACAGAGAAAATGCATGAAGTACAAAATTGTTCTATGCACTTCTGTACCATGCATATGAGAAGTTGCTTTTATTATATATTGATATATGTATATACGTAAAAAAAATCAGAAAAGTATTGTGAAATGCCTACTCAACCGGTGAACTTTTCTGGTGAAATGGAAAGAAGAATCCATGTGGCATTTTTCAGGAGCAGAACTTCACTGAGGTCGCCATTGCTTATTATTTTGTAGTAAATACTTTTATTTTCAACTGAGTTACAAATTAATGAAAGAAACTGGGGGTCACTAAGAGACTCTCTGTTGATTTCATTCAGGAGTTTCTTGAAGTCTTTCATGATTTTTTGTTGTAAAGGGCCAGACTTTGCAGGAGTTTCCACTGAAACATCTCCTACAAGGCACGACTATTCCATATTCTGGTAGACTTCTGCAGATGGCCTTATTTGTAGATAGAGGTATAGGCTATAGCCTGCCTTGAGTGTAGTAACTTCAGTAAAATATTTACATTGCAGACCACTCCTTGGTTTGATTTCTTACCACCTTTGGAAACTGTAATCCTGGTGTCTGAAGAAGAGTGCTGTAAATCAGCAGTCACTTTCATCATATTTTTGTTTAAACGCTTATTGGAAATGTTGAATATATACGCTCAGCTTCAAAAACCTGTCATTTTTACTACACCTGGTAGCATTCCTGGGTCGTTTTGCTGAAGGTGGTTGCCATTCTGTCATCACTGCAAAGCAGATTACGTGTAATGCCTCTGAATGGGGCTTTATCTCGTTACTTTACTGTTAATACCAGTAATAACGAATGAATATGAATTTTTCCTTCACTTCTTGAGGGCGTGAGTTAGTTCAAGATGTGAATCCTGAGTTGACTTTCATAACTTCTTGCTGCTTGTCACAGTATTTTCATAGTATCTTCCCACCTGCCATTTGAGACTTTTTTGGGTCAGAGAATCACAGAATGCATTGGGTTGGAAGGGACCTCGAAAGGTCATCTAGTCCGACCCCACCGCAGTAAGCAGGGACATCTCTAACTAGGTCAGTTCGCTCAGAGCCCCATCAAGCCTGACCCCATAAGGGTCAGTCCCCTTATGACGTTCACTTGCCAAGGAAGAGAATCCTATAAATGCTCCTGAGACAGGGACAGATCTGATTAAACAACAATTAACAACCTGATCAAAGATGTTGGAGAATATATTAAATACTCTCATCAAATACACAGCCATCTGCATGAAAGGGAGCAAACACAGAGGAAATAAGACTTTTCTCATCTGCTGCATGATTTTCAAAAGTCTCACAATCCAACATAAGCCGGGTGAATTCCAATCAGCAGGTACTTTTCTCACTCTCTGACAAGATGTTCATTCTGACGTTGCTGGAAACGCAAAGCAGCGGTGATAGAATAATGCTCTAACAGAAGATCAAACTCATTCTTTCTGCTACATTAGTCTAATTTCTGTAATGCCCTCCCATGGGCATATAAGATCCTTGACGCATGGAGCAATGCTGGCATAAGTTATTAGCTCTCTGCCTTGATATGTTCATCCTGGATAGTCATAAAATGTGTTTGTTTCAGACTAACATCTCTGCTTTCTAATTAGATAACAGTAAACTATTTTTAGATAACGCTACACTATTTTCTGTTTGCTTGGGTTTTTTTTTCTATTAAGAATATTTGAGGGAAGAAGCTGAATTATTTGGACTTTTCAAGAATAAGGGTTTAGGATCCATTGCAAAAATCTAGCTGTCTACACGAGCATGAAATTGTTGAGATTGCTTGTTTGTAATAGAAAACCAGTTAGGAAAAGACTTGGAGCATGAGCTTTATGATAGATACTTTCAAAACTGTGGTGATCAGTATTTACTGCTAAGTCTGGCAGCGTGTTACAAATTAATGACGACTTAATTTTTCCCTTTAAATTCATTCATCAGAATGTCCAAATTAGATTATACTGACTCCAGACTTTTGCTTTAACAGACTGTGCAAACCCCTCTGGAAAAATGCTATGAAATTTAATAGGAACAAGAATAGTAGGATTCTACAAGAATTTAATAAAGTCCTGTGGAAACTTTAAAAATTATGCCTAGAACTAAACAGTAAGTGATACCTTAGACTTCTAAAATTGTATAGCACTGATATAACTTTCTAGAAAACGATGTAGGATTTAGCGGGGAAAAAATCTCTCAAAGCATCGGAAGACTATCATTCTTAATTTCCAAAAGAATGTTTCCCTACAGGAATATTCGAGTATAACCTATCATTAAGATGTCAGGTCTCTAATGGAAAAAACCCAGGTAGAATACAGTGTCTTTTAGTCTGCGCCAGTTATTTTTACATTCCAAACATTGCCATCTAGTTTAAAATGGGTGCCACACCTTGTGGCCAGCTTGAAATGTTGAACTAACTTCTGCCTTCTGCTGAGTTCTCTGGAAAAAAAAAAAAGAAAAAAAAAGAAAAAAGGTGCTTATCATTTCTGTTTGAGATATTTCCTCGCATGCAGGAAGATTTCATTACTCAGCCCATCCTTCACTACTCAGCCCAACCTTCCTTTGCAGGGCAGCTTATGGAGCAGGCTACACCAGTACGAGGATTTTTAGTCCCAGTAACAGAGCATTCCACCGCTCAGCTGAAATCGAGGACGATAAAGAATCACTTCTCTCTAGCTGAGCATATATTGCACATTGTGATGTGAGAAGCACTGAAGACATGAATAAGAAAGCAAAACAAGAAACTTTCTATTGCCTGGTGGTGCTGGGATGAATCACAGGGCTGGGTGTAGAAAACTGCCCCTGACCTTCCACCCAAGCACCATTTCGGATGAACTCAGCAGCTCTGTGAAGTTGTTTCTGTAAGTGAATTACAGAGTTTGATCACACAAAATGCTTTGAAAACATGAAGAGTCATTTTGAACTTCACTTCTGAAATCTTGCTTTCGGTGTCTGATGGGAATGCTATGTTCTGGGGTTTGATTTATGGCGTCTTTTCAGCATTACAGGAGTCACAAATGCACTGATTTTTTTTTAGCCTTATCTCCTGAGTTTTGCGTACAAACATTGCTCATCTGAGATGAATTTTGCCATCATGTTTTTAGCTTGCAAGACGATCACGCTGTGTTCTAGAACATTAATTTTATGTTCCATATCCCCACTTTGAAAGGTGTTTGAACAACTGTTCCTGAACTCATTTTTGTAGGACCCTAATCACCTTTTCCTTTCCCTTGGTATGGTTTTTGGGTTTTTCCACTCTTTCTGTGAATGGTTTGAATTCTAAGGAGGTGTCAGTGCATTTTAATTTGCCCGTGTTATTTTATATTGGAGTACTTCAATAGGGCTGTGGGTTTTAGTTTGTTTAAATAACAGCTGCTTCTGTTGTTAATATTCAGAGAAGATGGTTTGACCTATAAGCTTGACTTTTGTGACCATTTCTGGAAACTTGAGAGCCATCTGCTAGGTATTTTAAAGAAAAGGAGATGTCCATAAAATGTAGGGAAGCATCACTGATGTGTGCAAATCTCTTCCTTAACTTTCTCCTTAAAACCCAAATGATTCAATATTCTGTATTTCCTAAAGGAGAAACTATACCTGCACTTAAAGTGTAACGTGAAGCAAATTCAGCAAAAACTCATGAGGTTCATTATGAAAACAGAAGGTATTTTGTTAAAATCATGATGTTGCCAACTGGAATGTGATTGAGTTACTTTAAGAAAGGTCAGCCTTTGGTACAGTTGGTTTTAAAGGGTAGCTCTTTGCAGACCCTGGCAGCAATAAAAGCTGTTCTCATCTGTTTTGCCTAATGCTTTTATACTTTGGAGAACGTTACACTGTAACCACCATTTGTACAGTAACTGCCTTCCTTGGGATACTCCCAGTATCTGAGGCACATTGCTCACAAATAAGGGTACTCACATGTTGAGAGAAAATTGGCAAATAGTTTGAATACATAATAGGAAGTATACTAAGGTTTCCATTATGTCCTCCCATAGAAAAATGTTGCAGTGGTCAAATATTTTGCTATTAAAGAGCTGGCTAACAACAAGGAATGTGATTCTGCTGGATATGACATCTATTTATAACCCATTAAAAAAAAGAGATGCCTACTCAAAACCAAGCACAGGGGATGGCATTTTCAAAAAAATACTGGGTTTGGTTTTGTTATGGTTTAATTTTCCCCTTCTAAGTCAGTGGTAGAATATACAGTGACTTCAGTGTTAGCAGAATGCATCCAAACACAGAATTCCTTATAAAAACTTACCAAGAAAAAATGTTAACTCCCCCAAAATATGCAGCCAGTCTGAAATTACTATTAATATTAGACTAACGTTGTGAAGAGAATTATTTGGCCTAAGACAAATAATATCTTATGTAGATTATCCATTAATTTAAAAAGGTGGAAATATATTTGAATTATTGAAATTATCACTAACAGGTTGGTGTGAGTAAAACACTCAGGAGTGGTGAAATAGCCAAGTTCTCACACATACTGAGAATAATATTATTGGCATTTCTGAAAACTTGCTAGGAATTAATATTTAACTATGCATGACCTACTCCTTTATCTTGCCTCTGCTGCAGTCCTGCCACTTGAAACTAGAAAAGCAACCTCAGTGGAGGAAGTAAAGTCGGCTCTTTCATACTTGTTCTCCAGCAAAGCCCAGAGCCTTCATATAAATGCCATCAGCATTTATAAAACATGTAAAAATGAGTCTCCTTGTTAACTGATATCTGGCACAACTCTTGGAATGGATGCTGACATTCCAGTCTGTATGTTCCATTATACAAAGGGCATGGGCTTTGGCCACAGCCAGCTAGAAGAGAAATCCTTTGCTGGAGGAGGACTCCCTGCTGGGGCTTCAAAGCTGGACCTCAGCCCAGGAGCTCTATCCTTAACTAATAATCTGCTCTGTCTTCTGCACCAAGCAGAGCTCTAATGAAGGGCGGGATCTGTTTCTGTCCAGTACTTTCCTCGCTGTGTTTCTAGGTCTCCAATACGATTGCGAATCTATAAAAAGGGAAAAGCAGTCTTCAGAACAGTATGTCGCCTATGACCTTGTTTCTTTGTCCAGTTGTGAGCATTAAATATCCAGAATCCTGATGCCAAGGTTAAAATAATTTCTTCTTGAACTAGTTCACTATGATGAAGTAGAATTGTTGAGGAGACAGATTGCTCTGAGAGCAGAGATTATTAAATGCAATTCGCTTTGTTAAACTGGGCAATATGCATTGCTAAATTGAGCTTTTCTCAGGGCTGGGTGGTCATTCTTCTAGTCGCATGGTGAAGTGAGGGGATTGGAAACGAATTCCCTGCTTGGATCCCATCTCCATACCAATTCCTGACATCTGAGCTCCTAATTGTGATTTATTAAGAACTTGGCATGAAGCCCAGATCTGTTTAGGAACCAGAATTCCGCGTCCCCACTGGATCATGACAATTCATATGCCAGACCATGTGGCAGTTGTGGATCCCAAGGTGTCAGCCTGTTGGGTTATGTGACACCAGCACTTCATCACCTCATGACCAGGCTGGGGGGCATGGCAGGGAAGGTCTACACCAGCAGCCTATTGCTAGGCCGTATGGTACCTGCTTGGGTGCACTGCCATGGCCACCCTCCTGCTCCAGAATCCCATCTACCAAATGCAGCTGATAACTGAAAAAAAAGGATCCAGCTGTTTGTGGCTGAATTATGGGATCGTGGAGCAGGAAAGGGGCAGTGACATTGATCTGACAGTGCACGTCGTAGTGAGGTCACAACAAACATGCATGACACAAAGCCACAGAGGTGAACTTCATATTCAGGGCATGAAAACTAATATCTGAAAATATTGTAACAAGATTAGTTTCTGCTGTTTGTCCTAGTGGTGGAAATATTTGTCTAAATGTTTCCTTTTAGCAGCTTTCTGGAAAAATGAGAGAGAATGCTGAATCGAATTGCATTATCTGGTACTGATGCCCAGTCAACTTGTTGTTCTTCTTCCCAGTAAGCTGAAACAACATGGCACTTTTAGGGGAATTTTTTGCATTGTAGTGAATCGTAAGCAGGAAGGTAGGATGGTTTTCTAAATACTCCTCAGTTAGCTGCCTAGCAGCTCATAGAACTCAAGAGTCATTGTCACCACTAGTTATTAAATACTCAGTTACTACATTTTAAAAAGCAGATGAAAAGTCTTTCTTTTGCTGGTATAATGCTGTCCACGTAGGTTCTCTGGAACTTACTTTGTGGACAGCACCATTGACATGAAGCTTCCAACCTGTATTAAGCCATCAGTTTCTCCAGTTAAACATGCTTTAAAGTTTCTGACTGCACTACTGACATGATTTTAGAGACGGAAAGTTGCAAAGCTTACCTTAATGACCTTTATTGGAAAGAAATATCAGAGTTCATTTTGGCCTGGTGTCAATGGAATGAGATGACTCCATTTGAAGGAGTGTCTCCTTTGGAGGCAGTCTCATCATTTAGCCCGGTAGAAGATGTATCCTTTCTCATGGCTACTTGCTGTTGTAAATGTTAACCTACAGGAATTTGGCAGCACAGTGAGACTGTTCAGCTGACTGATGCAGGACTGATATCCTGCACCGAACACGTGGAGAATCGTTGTGTATTTGAGGTATCTCATGGCTTTTGCCATGACTGAACTTCATCAGCCTTTAATGAAATAATTTCACTTGCCAGAAACTATCTGTATCGACAAAGCTTGCTAAGGTTCCTAAATGCCTGCCTTCCTTTATGGTTATATATTAATTCTTCTGGAAGACTGTCTATTAAAAAACTAGGCCCTTCAGATTTATAAACTTACGGAATAACTTCAGTATAATCATATACTAAGGATCTAGAAGCCGAGGAAAAATCAGATTAAATATTAGAGGTATTTTCTTTTCCTACCACAGGGCCAGTTCTGCCCTTTATGTGAAACGCAGGTGACCTCTATGCAGCTGCAGAGGAATTTGACCTTCAAACAGTTATTTTCTCAGCAATGACTAGGCACCTTCTATTTGTTTGTAATACAGACATATGAAATTATCACCTTAATTAAAAGGAAAACTGCAAGCACGTGGCCTTCTTAAATTTCAGGACCCTCCTGTTCCTTGGTTTGTTGAATGAAGGTACTGTGTTTTCCTTCATACTGCAATATACTCTGTTTAGTAACCCTTCCTGCTCCTTCAGACTGGAATTATTCATCACAGTCAGATCAGGGCTCACTCATCAGTAAACAGGGATTTTATAAATTCATTACACTTCCTTCCTCTTGATAGAATTGCCTACTTCTTTCTTAATGAAGAATTGGCTTCAAATTCCATCATTGTAATCTGTAACTGAGAGCTATAAAAAAGCAACATTTAACATGATTGTAGAAGTCCCAAGATGCCATAATTCAGCAATAAAATAGTCTTGGGAAAGGTTAGTGGTGATGCCTACAAAAAGAATGCCCAAACTGCATGGTACCTTTTCTATCAGTAATTACCAGCCTTTTTGTAGCAATTCATTTAACCAGGCCTTTCTCTCTGCTGCCCTTGTGAGATTAAAATGTGGTAAATGGACTGAAGTTAAAAGATTAGCTCACGGGAGTAGACTAAATTTTTGAAGCTTAGCAAATAAAAAATAGCAGGTGAATTGTATTGACAGTACTAACAATGACATTTTGGGCAGTGGCTGCTACAGAAGCTATAATTTAATACTTCAATTTCTGCACAAGAAACTTAAGGAGTTTCCTGCATTCTTAAACGCAGTTTTCTCTATTAATTTTCAGAGCCATCCTCCTCTTTTACAAAACACTGTCCTCCTCCTACACAATGCAGTTGTTTCACAATTGTATTGCACAGCAGACAAATTTCCTGTAAACTGACAAATAATGCAGGTCTTTGGTGTCGCTTAGAAAGCAGCCTTGAAGTCTGAACTTTTAGCCCCTGTGAAGATTTTACTTTCGGTGGGTGAAAATTGTTTGTGGGTTTTTACCTTATTTGGCAACAAGATGATCAAGTAGATGGTGTTAAAAAACCAGCAACCCTAGAAATAGTTTATTTCACACATTTAATTGCATTTCTTTAAATGTCTTCTTGGGGTGAGTCTGCGTTTGGGGCTTTGAATAGGCAGAGATTAAAATCACGCAGAATGATCAAGCAGTTCTCAAACTTCTTTTCCTGTTTGGTTTTTGTTTTGGAGCAGAGGTGTATCAGAAATGTTGACACTTGAAATCGGACATGAATGTACCTCCTCTCCTGACCAGGAGTGGAGCCGTGGCCTCTGCGCGGTGGAGAGCCCGTCCCAGCGTTGTGTGGTGGGTTAACCTTGGCTGAGC